>OX276363.1:10645268-11245268 GCA_946251885.1 Cosmia pyralina
GTTGGATCCTGGTTCAGCACCTAAACAATGCCCTAAATGAAAACTTACCCCTAGAAAAGTGATGGTCACTGTTTGGTGGTCTAGCGCCGGTGTGATTCATCACAGCTTCTTACCAAACGGGGTGAGCATTACTTCAGATGTGTACTGTGAAGAACTGAACACAATGATGGAGAAGCTGGCACATCTCCAACCACATTGGTCAATCGCTCGTCTCCGCTGCTCCTGCACGACAACGCGCGACCTCATACTGCACAGCAGACGGTCTCCAAGTTGCAAGAACTGGGGTTGGAAGCTCTCCGTCATCCGCCCTACTCACCAGACCTTGCGCCTACAGACTACTACTTTTTCCAGAATTTGGATAACTTCTTGGCGTGAAAAAAATTCAATACCCGAGAGGCAGTACAAAATGCCTTTGAAGAATTTGTTGCCTCCCGTCCAGCTGATTTCTTTAAGAAGGGCATCAATAAACTGCCACTGCGTTGGCAAAGATGCATTGATTGCATGAGTGATTACTTCGATTAATACAAATAAAAAATGCATGAAAAAAATTCGTTTAAATTTTTTCATACAAAACGGCAATTTCATAGGTAAAAGCGCGCGAAATTTAAAATATAGGAGTTTACCAGGATGCTTCAAAAAATCCAGGACGCTACATAAAAACTATCCAAGACACCCCAGGACAAGACCTGGGAAAACAAGAGGTGGACAACTCTATACTAGCGTCATCGCTAATCGACTGTTACTTTGTCTAGGCCCTCAGATAGATCGTGTAGATAAGTAGATTGACGCATCCATAAATTTTTATTCGTCTATTACCAAGAGAATGTGACAAATCAACAATATTTATATTTATGGACACACAGCAGCAGGTCAAGTAAAACAAACTGTCAAATTTTCTCATTCGATTTTGAACATATCCATCTATTTTAAGGTTTAAAATAATTTGGAGGAATTTGACAGTTTGGCGTAACCTGATGTCTTGGTGTCTGTACGTTTTTTAACCTTCTGGGGCCGAACTATGACGTGAAAAAGATCATGGATCCATGATGGTTCCGTTGTGAAAAAGGATGGTGCTATAGGTCGTTTAGAGCTCCGTCTCTCTCTCACACTGGAACCATGGAACTTTTTTCACGTCAGTACGAATGAGTTTCGGGTATTCCTTTCACAATGAATGGATTATGCTTTTGATGAAGTTTCTCGATTGATCGTCTAAGATCTCCCTTAGGATCAGAGCAGAAAAAATAGGAGACCAAAATGCACGAGCATAGCATTTGCTAATGTCTCACAGACTACTTAGGGATACTACGTATGTAATGTCTGCAGAGCTCTGTCAACGGTTCAGAGGAAAGGTATTAAAACAAAAAACTATGTAGTGCTCATCATCATTCTCCTTTTCTTCCATACTTCTCTATTAGTCGTCATCTCGGTAGTCACTCACTCCCTTTGTAGCCCATCAACTTACACACGTATTATTTCATACTTTATTATTGAAATACATACTGCTGTCTGTGCCGACCCTTACATGCATGGGTCACTACATTTTCTACCATCTATACATTTTGCGTGACGTGCCGTGCCTAAGAAAAAATGACAGCACCGCTATATGACGGCCGCCATTTTCATGTCAGCCGTCATTACGGAGATAATTTCCATGTTTATTTGCTGATTATTTTGTACAGTGAACCTAGCAAAATGACTCCCTGGACTATGGAGCAGGACAAAATTTTAATTGAATTTGTGCGTAATCAGGAAATATTATATAATATTAAAAGTAAAGATTTTAGAAAAATTCAGTTAAAACAAACATTGTGGTGTGAAATTGGGAAAATTCTTAATATAACAGGTAGGTATCTACAACCTTAATGTTTATCTACCATAGGTGCCGTAGTCCGTTTAGTAGTAGCCAGCCGTCCGCCCCACAGAGCATGTAACGTCCGCCCTTTTTCACTAATTTTGCAGCGTAACCCCGCGTTGACGCCTATAAACATAGTACTTAGCAGTAGTAAGGTCTTACTAATTTCGGGGCCACACCAACGTCAATGCCCATCATCGCCATCGCCATAAACATCGCGGTAATTATTCCGATAATTATCGCGCTGATTGAGTGGCCACACTTGAACGCCGCGACTGAGTTATCGCCACGTCAATCGGCAATGTGAATGCAGTTGTAAAATTATCGTGATCATCGCGCTAATCAATGGCGTTTCCCGATGGTATAGCCCGGACATAATGTCGCGGCCACATCAACGGGATATACCGTTGATTATGGACGTACGCGTACACGATGAAGAACGTTGGCCGTAGGTGTAGCCACAACTTACCGCGATGTTTATGGCGATTAGTGTTGGGTAACTCAGCACATGTGCTAGCACAGTTGTAGCTACTCACTTGGATAAAAAGAGTCACTCACTCTTTTTATTTTGATGTGCTAGCACACACCACAGATTAGCTACACAGAACATTTTGTACGATTGTACGTACCTATAATATTTACGATTCTAAACAAAGGAGTTAAGGTCTAAGTTTAATTGCCGTCTTTTGCTTTCGTTTGACGACGTCACAGTATCCATTCTCATTTCTCTTTTACTCATCATCACTCGTGCGAGCTGTGTTTGTCACAGCGTGTGCCTACTCAACCGCGTCTGCCGTGTCGCGTTGTCGTCACAACACACAGTACACACCACACTCGCCGACTCGCTCGGCGAGTCACGTGACTCACTTACACACTGACAGCACGTACGGGCTCACAGGCCACCGCAGCCTCTTGGCGAACTCGCGGCCTCGCCTCATTCGTGGTAGCACACTTTGTAAAAAGAGTGCCTCGCACGATCCTCATTTTAAAAGAGTGTGCTACCCATCTTTAATGGCGATGATGGGCATTGACGTTGACGTTAGTGTGGCCAGGGCGTAACAGAAAACTCCCGATGATTTTAGCAGATTTTATTGTTAGTTTTGCAAAAATGCAGTTATTCAATCCTTTTGACAACATTCCTTGAACAAAAACTTGGTTTGAAAATCAATAATAAGCCAACTGAATCAATAGGGAACAACAATCGATCTTAACAACATCACGTCTAAAGCCGCCAAAGATATAAGTACTTAATGTAATTTCACGGACTAGAAAAAAAAGAAGCACAGTAAGCCGACGTTCGCACGGACGTAAAAATATCGCGGCGGGATTTTATCGCGCACTGGATTTTCAACTCTCGCTGTTGAGCCGAGCGTTGAGAATCCAACTTAACAACAAAAGAGTGCATTCTAGCGGGTCGTAAAAACCCACTGTTGAATTTTCAACTCTCGACGCTAAGCAGAGCTTTGAAAATCCAGTGCGCGAAATAAAATCGCCACGATATTTTTACGTCCGTGCTACGTCGTATAAGTACGCCGGGACCGTTTGTACAGACGCCAACACATCAAGCTACCCCAATCTGTCAAATTTTCCCAATTGAATATGAACCTTATTCCCTTGCTGTAAATATGAAAATCCATCAAAAAAATTTGACAGATTGGGGTAGCTTTATGTGCTGGCATCTGTACATACATGCGCCTCACGCACACATTTACATCATAGTATGCCGACCGGCCAGGCGGCCGCCATTACGCGACATGACGGCGTTTCTGTCAAATCACGCACACATAGATCGGTAAGATGCTTCACTTTCGATACGCGTATATTACATCTCGAGATGTAAATTATCGCTCACCGTACTTTTAAAAGGAACCATTTAAAAGTACCATATTTGATCGACCGAGCGATATCTAGGGATATAATACCTATCCCATAGTGGAAAGGCGGCTTAATACTTTTGTTACATATAATACTTCAGTTACCATCGGCCAATCATTTCTTCAATGCCGTCTAGTACCTACACCTTCAACAGTTACAGAAGATGCATCAAATAATATTCCGTAACTGCATTGTAAAAAAGTCGATATGTATTTATATTCTGTATTGAGAAAAATCCGTCAATTCACTGATGTAGACACCGCAAGGCTGGTCTATTTCAGTTACTTTCATAGTATTATGTCTTACGGTGTTTTACTATGGGAACGGGCTGCAGACATACGGTCTTATTACAAAATGAGGTTTTTCTTCTGACATGGTTTAAACCATCGAGCCAGTTTTTGTAATAAGAACCTAGCTGTGATAGAAATACAGTTCTTTATACAAAACTGACAACTTACTCCGGTACTAATTGTCAGTTTTGTAAAAGTGACATCTTAATGCGTCGGAATAAAGTTCGAATTTCAAAAAAGGATCCATGGTTTAAATCTGGGTTTGAAGATGAACCTTGTTTTGTAATAAGACGGTTTGAGTCTATTTTTATTCTGCAGAAAAGAGCCATCAGAGCAATATATGGCCTCCGCAGGCTCGATTCTCTAAGGGAACTGTTTAAAGATATTAACATCATGACGGTACCTTGTCAATATATCTACGAAAACATCATGTAGGTACGTAAGGAAAAATCTAAATCTTTTCGGTAAAAGAGGTGAAGGACACAATTATAGGACTAGAAATCTGCCCACCAGAGACTAAAGAGCAGTAACAGCCCTTTTGTGATTTTTCGTTTTATTAGTGATTCTGAAAGCGGGTTTCTTAAGCTTTCTATTGAATTAACTTACTTATTTCTAAGACTATTAGAATGGTTTTTATTTAACAGTTTTCACTTACTGCAAACGAAAAAAATTAACAATTTGGCGTGATTTCCCAACTAAAATACAGTATAAATTATACTGCAGATTAAATTTTAAGGTTTCGTAACTAAAATGCAGTAAGCAATATAATTTTACAGTTCTTTAGATAGTTTTATATTTCTGGAAAAAAATTAAAAAAAAAATTAATACGCAGTAAAATTTACCGCCATACAAGCTATTTTTTACTGCAAATTAAGAAAATACAATTTATTGTCACGAACTCCCAACTAAAATGCAGTAAAATCAAAGCTTGTCGCATTTTAGTTGTGAATACTTAACATTCTTTTATCATTATAAACTGACTAACACGCAGTAAAATACAGCATTACTGCAGATTAGTTTGGATAGCATAATGACACAGATATGATTATTCCTAGCTAAAGTGCAGTTAATGTTTTAAATACTGCATTTTAATTGGGATCAAGTTTAACAAATTATAGTAAATTAAACTAATTGTTAATTTACTGAATAATATAACTGAATAAAATAAATGTTAATATTAAGAGAAAACTGTCAAAGGAGGTTGTGCATTCTGCGCAGGGTCCTTTATTAATTAGATGTTTTTTTTTATTTTTGATATGTAAATTTTACATAAGTGAGTTGAATTATTGTGATTAAATAATAAGAAATAAACGGTCTTTAAAATGTGAACTAGCTGTTTTTCTTACTGCACTAGTAAATTGAACACTTTTTTCTTAAAAAACTAACTAAAATGCAGTATTTTTTTGACCTTACTGCATGTTAGTTGGGTTTCTTGACAAAATAACTGATCCAAACGCAGTAATAGGGCTTTTTGCTGCATTTTACTAAGTTTAAAATGGTATTTTTTACAAAAAAGGCTATGCAGTAATAGGCACCAAAAAGAATAAATGGCCATAATAAATTCAGTTATTAAGATATATTTTTTTTTATTGCTTTAACGTGTGAACCTATGCCTTTACAACCTTTCTGCATTCAAATTTTTTTGCTTATACATTCTGTTGATTTTTTAAAATCAATTCTTAACTTTAAATGCGTTTTACTCGAAATCGTGATTTTGCTGTTACTGCACTTTAGTGTATGGTGGGCAGAAATAGGGACCAATTAGTTCAACCAGGTTTCAGACTGGCTAAAGTAGACTCATCCTTCATGGGGTACTGTTTAAAATGTTATAATAAAATACCTCCCCACATACTCCAGCTGAATGAAAGGAAATTTAAATCTTGTATAAAACGCACACTATGCAGCCAGGCATATTATAAGTTGGGGGATTACATCGCTGACAAAAATGCTTGGCTGAATGCTTGTCCTGCTCCACAAGGACGCATTAATTAATTGATTAGCATTCGGATATATTGTTGGACCTGCTGAAGATTAAGATGAGAGAAAACTTTCTTTGCATTGTTTAGATTCAATCTCTTAGTATTATATAATTGCATAGCACGTGTGAGCACTATGTAGCTACTATTAAGCTACCTTTTACTGGGTACGTCTCACTGACTAGAGTGTGCCCTGGCGGTTGAGAGTATGTCATGCTCACTCAAATGTCTCGCTGATGGTGGCGTGTGTGTTGGATCATTAAGTTCCCTTCAAAATGGTTGAGCTAAATGGTGCTGATCCATGCGTCATGTTCGTGAACGGGCGCCGTCAGTTGGGACTGGTCGTCTCTTAGCTGCCATGGCTTATTTTTAATTTTAATATTTAATTTAGTTGTTTTAGTTATTATCTTTTTATTACGGACGCTTTTTAACGTGCACGTCTTTCTACATTGTTCTCACATGTATATTTTCAACTTGAACGATGTAACCAATATTTTGTAAAAATATTATGATTTAAAAGAGTGTCCGTGGAGTTTCTTGCCCGTTCTTCTCCATAGGGATCTACTACGCTTTGGAATGGGCAACTAGCTTCATCTTTCTGACTGACCGACCCATTGACAATTCAAAAGTGCCTGTAATTGGTTTATTTGAAATAAATGCTTTGAGTTTGATATTCTAATAAGAATAATATATTTCTTTATTTCTCCATATTTATTTATTGGTTTTCTTTAATTATAAATTCTTCCAATAACTATCAATTTCGATATAGGTATCCAACCATGGCTTACTCTATATTGAAAGGCAAACAAACAACTCGCCTGTGGCAAAATGCCTAATTTTTTTTTTTTACAGATTTCGATTGTTCCAAGAGGTGGGCTTATGTTAGAGACTATTATATTCGACGCAAATGCAAAACTGGTACTAGTCGCACCGGGTCAAGCGGAGAAGCAGCCAAAAAGAGGGCTGACCTTCTATCATTTTTGGATAGTTTTACTTTAATTCAAAGAAACCGTGTTCCTAAGGATGAAGATGAGAACACGGGAGACCATAGTGAAACTATGGAATACCCTGAGGTTAACATTGAAAGAACACAATCCCATTATCAGACACCAAGAGAAATGATGTACGATGAGGATGAGACTAACACACAAGATAGTAATAATAGTGATGATGTTACTAACAATACTGTTAGCAAGGAATATTGTAATTTTAAAAGAGATATGAAACCGAAAAACATTCATTCACACTCTCTAGAGCGAAAACAAGTTCAAAATGAATTAGACGAAACAGACCTCTTCTTCCAGTCTATGGCGAAAATTGTAAAAAAGCTGCCTAGGTATGAACAAGCACATTTAAGAATGCAAATTGGCACATTAATTGGTAATGCTGAATTGAGCTATATTTCAAACAATTTGTCTCAAAACAGAGATTTCTCTCGAAGACCTAGTACTAATGGCTTTCCAGTCCCATCGCCTAGTGCTAGTGATATACCAGACGTAGTTCCCTCTCCAGAAGCTGGTTCAAGTGGAGTAAATGATCAAGGACAAAATATATTTCATTTCTCATTCAAACAAGAAGAAAAATAATCTAAAATTTTGTAAATAAACATTTGGTTGTACGCGTTATACAGGTGGAAGTACCTATTCCTCCATCTGGTAGATAGAGTATTCGCCAATTCGCGAAGCTATGATTATTGGGCACCGGCGGCGGCGTGGCGCCAGCTAGTTTGCGTCTTAATCGTTGGATATGCGTATTTTTAGGAATTGCACCCATTTCTTGATTCCATTGAGCTATCCCAGAAATTTCGTGGCTGGCGATCTCGAAACAAAAACGTGCGTAAAAATAACAAAAATGGACGTATCTTAAAGTGGTATGTGATGTATAACGATAGCTATCCATGGATAGCGCGCACTTATCGTCAGAAGCGATTTACTAAAGGCATGTACATATTTAACGCGGCGACAAATTAATCTGAATTTGGGATTAAAAAATAAAGCCGGTAACAGAAATACTAGATTGGCAGCTACAGCGAAGGACAATTTTAAGTAGAAAGTAGTACAGTTGTTAGCTTTGTTTTAATTTAAAGGTCGTAGTCGACGGAACCCCAGTCTAGCGAGCCCCGATGCGCGGGGCTCAGGGTTTAAAAAAAAATAACGACGAAGGGAATGGCGGGGTCGAGAGAGCGAGCAAACAGATATTAACTTCTTGGATTTGTCTTGTATCGTAATGGTAAAAAAATATTACCATTATGATACAGGGCAAATCCAAGAAGAAATATTTTGTTAAAGATAAACCCCCTTATTCATAAAGGTACTAAAACGCTATGTGCAGAAATATGTTATATATATAGAAGACCAGGCATTTATTTTAATTAAGCTTGTCAATAATAAATCTGAAAGCTTACGTTTTCCGTTCGCACAACTAGTAGGTCTTCATGGAGAAGGACAAGGAGCTCCATGTAAACACATTTAAAGTATATTTTATCACTAAAAACACAATACCGAAATTTAAAAATAGAATCATAATTAACACTCCTTATGCATAAAAAAATTAAAATAAACTTATTCTACTTATAGAAGTATTTTATAAATTTCTTTCGAATTATGATTTGAGTTTGAAAAAAGAAGACTAAACACTTCTCTAACTAAAATACGTTTATTTTTAGTTTTTTATGCTTAGGGGGGTATCTGGATATGTTTATATTTTTAAATTTCGGTATTGTATTTTTAGTGATAAAATACTTTAAATGTGTTAAATGTAGCTCCTTGCCTTCTCCATGAAGACCGACTAGTTGTGCGAAGGGAAAACGTAAGCTTTCAGATTTATTATTGACAAGCTTAATTAAAATAAATGCCTGGTCTTGTCTTTCTGTGCTTTCTTCATAAAATCCTTTCCCTACACACCATATGGGAATTGACATACACCCAAATAACCAGTAACCATTCTGACACTCAATACTATATACAGTATGTATCAGAAAAGCTTGGTAAAATTTTAGGGTGTGTACAGACCATCAAACTGAACAACTTTCCATGGCACCAAAATTACTTTAGCGAAAAAAATAACAGTCCCTTCCATTTGGGTCGAGTAGGTATTGGAACTATTGTATTGGAGTTATATTTTTTCGTGATTACGATGTTGGTCCCATGGGGAAAATTTATCAGTTTGATTGTCTGTACCCCACCTTTCTGATACATGCTGTATATGTCGCAGATGGATTGTCGAATCCGCTGTTTTACATAATCGCTAGCTGTTTTACAAAACAGCACACAAGTATGTAAGCCATTGCGTTAAGTTTAACATAACTGCTACCCACGTTTAGACGTAAAGCAGAATAACTTATCTGCAATCACAATAAGCGTTTGGTGTGGCTTTTAATGCCGAATCGGTCGCAGTAACTACGCTAGGACACCCTGACCCATTGGTTTAGGTTAGGTTAGAACCAGCCGCGCGCGAGCCAATCGAGCACTACTTCGACTTGGCTATTTAGTATTTTTTTAGGACTGACTTTCATAAAACTGATAACTTTATATGAAAATTCTCCTTAGGGCGTTTCCCCGAGCGAACGACCTCAGAGCGTTCGGTCCTTCTCTGTACCACTCCCTCCGCACGGCCCTATAACATAGAATTCACACAATTTTGGAATCATTATAATAACAAAGGAAAGCGATCTTTTGAAATAAATTAAAAATTATTTAGATTTTTAAATTATCTATCTTTTAGTGCAATCCTCAAATTAATAGAAACGTTTAGCAAATGATGCATGCAATCAATAATTTTAGTAATTATTTTACGAAATCGCTCCTTTATTCGAAATTCTCTCAAGAGTTACACAAGGAAGTATATTGGGACCCATACTATACTTGCTATTTACTGCAGATCTGCCAACACATGTTGATACTATAACTGCCACCTATGCGGATGACACAGCTCTTCTGTCGGTACACGAGGATTCCGATATAGCATCAGCCAAACTACAAGCCCACGTCAATGAGTTGAAGAAGTGAAGAAGAAAATCTGTCCATGTGACCTTCACCCTGCGAAGGCAGACCTGTCCCTCAATAAAACTCCATAATGAGGAAATCGCCCAGGCTGAAGATGTCAGATATTTGGGTATGCATCTGGATCGGAGACTCACCTGGAGAAAGCACATGTGGACCAAACGCAAGCAATTGGATACGAAACTCAGATCAATGTACTGGTTGGTGGGTCGTAAATCAAGACTGTCACATGAAAGTAAAATTGCTATCTATAAAACCAATCTGGACTTGCGGAATCCAGCTGTGGGGACATTGAGGGCCATGCTAGATATACCCTACTACGTGAGCAACAAATACATACATGTGGATCTAAGTTAACACCGTCAGACAAGAAATTGCTAGACATAGTGAAAGTTATCAGACGAGAATATCTACTCACGTCAATGAACTGGCATCAAAACTGGTAGGCACAGGCAGTGTCACACATTCCAGATTGAAAAGGCATAGTGTCCCTACACTTACCGCGAGATTTGATCACACCATATGAAAGGGACTCAAGAATTCCTTCTGCTAATAAAAAATAGAACATGACACCTCAACTGAATGACTTATTGTGTTTAACAAAGATCGCCGAGTAACAGAAAAAAAAAAAAAAAAAACGTAGATTTTAAATATATTAGGTTGGGGAAAAAGTCTTTTCGCATTATAGTATGTATGAACTTAAAAAAAATCTCTTTGGCTTTACTATTTGCATCTGGCTGGTTTTGGTATCATTGAAAGTTTAAATTTTAAGGAACATAATTCCAAATTCAAATTAGGAAAATGTGTGATTTTCATTTGTTTTTCGTACTGTCAAGATGAGTGAATCTAATGAAGAAATTCGATACATTTTAAAATTTTACTACCAAAAAAGGTAAAAATGCAACGCAAGCCGCGAAAAAAATTTGCGATGTTTATGTTCCCAGTGCAATGTCTGTGAGAGTAGCACAAATTTGGTTTAAGCGTTTTCAATCCGGAAATTTTGATGTCAAAGATGCACGTCGCTCTGGTCGCCCTATTACGGATAAAATGGATGCCATTTTTGAAAAAGTGGAGCAAGATCGGCATATCAGTAGTTACGACGTAGCTGAAGAACTGGGAATTGAAAACAAAACAGTTTTGGCGCATTTGAAAAAAACTAGGTGCACAAAAAAGCTCGATAGTTGGGTACCTCAAGAGCTCACTGAAAGAAACCTAATGAATCGTGTACTCATTTGTGATTCTTTATTACGACGTAATGAAACCGAACCATTTTTGAAGAAGCTGATAACTGGTGATGAAAAGTGGATCACGTACGACAAGAACGTGCGAAAAAGGTCGTGGTCAAAGGCCGGTCAGGCTTCACAGACTGTGGCAAAACCCGGCTTAACTCTCAACAAGGTGATGCTGTGTGTGTGGTGGGATTGGCAGGGCATTATTCATTATGAGCTGTTACCACCAGGCAGGACCATCGATTCTGAACTCTACTGCGAACAACTGATGAGATTAAAGCAAGAAGTTGAGAGAAAGCGGCCGGAATCAATCAACAGAAGGGGCGTGGTTTTTCATCATGATAACGCTAGACCTCACACATCTTTAGCCACTCAGCAAAAATTAAGAGAGTTTGGCTGGGAGGTGTTAATGCATCCGCCGTATAGTCCTGACCTTGCACCTTCAGATTTCCATCTGTTTCGGTCTCTTCAGAATTATTTAGGCAGTGTCAGGTTAACATCACGAGAGGACTGCTAAAACCACTTGTCGCGGTATTTTGATCAGAAGTCCCAAAATTTCTATAGCAATGGGATCATGTCCCTACCTACAAGATGGCAAAAAGTTATCGAACAAAATGGTACCTACATACTTTAGATAAATGTAAATAATGTATATTAGAAAATGTTTTGAATTTTCTTAAAAAATGCGAAGAAACTTTTTCCCCAACCTATTATGTATATAAAATATAAATACTTACTGACAAAAATAAATATTAAATATAAATTTTATTACTCATAAAACAAATAAGAACGTACAATGTGATGATGACGATGAGACGCTTTTAGATGTAGAGTATTTTTCATAATTAATGAGTTAGTATCCTCTACATAACTCATCATCGCAAGGTTTTGCTCGGGGTAGGCGTATGCCTAAAAATCACTGTTTTCACTTTAGCTATGGCCATTTATTTCTCTTTCGGATGCTATTATTGTTGTTATGACACACAGAGCCACGGCCCACGAGCGACAAAATTTATGACTATAATCTACAATCCTGACGTTTCACTTCACGCTGTTTTACATAACCTTTAATCGTTGACCCGCTGCTTTGATAAATAAAAAACGTATACATTCTGCGTGATAGTTTAGTCATTCTGGAAAATCGCTAAACGTCTGTCAGCTGTTTTACATAACGGAGCTGTTTTGTAAAACAGCGGATTTGGAAATCCATCTGCGACGCGTGATTACAAAAGCCTGTTGATTTCGGCCAGGTACTTGGCCCAACCACTTGGGCTTTTAAAGTAGACACGTTCACTTTAATCCCCAGAGCGTTTGGGCCAACATTATGGCCCAAAACAACAGGCTATTAGAGTAGATCAGTCGGTTTACTCCAACTACAAAAGCCCGTGTGAGTCCGCCAGCGTGTGCTTGTCTCTCACAGTGAATTGTAGGTGCAGGTATGTTTACTCTAAAACCCATAGCGTTACCAAAGAGATAAAGACTCCAACCTACCTCTATAAGACAAGTTCAAAGAGGTATACTATAAATGGGGGAAATTGAGTTCAGTCTGGATGCCCTTCTAATGAAGAAACAGCTAAAAGAGCTCGCAAGAGGCCTATAAATGTACTTTTTTTGTGTATCATCAAATTAATTCTCCCGCTCTGGGCGGAGCGGGAGGGCGTGTCAGACTTATACTGACTAAAACCCTACCGTGTTTCTTCAGTTGCCTGTGCCAGGGCCACGGTATCTCTTTCGAACAACCCGCGACCCCGGCGGCAATACATACAAGCCTAAGTGTTGATTTAGAACAGCATAGGCTAAAAAAGTGAAAACTAAAATAAGTAATTTTACATTCATAAGTTTGATAGTAGATTTTTCAAAAAAGTGCAAAATTAACTTTAATTCTTAATTTACGTAGACTTGAATTGTGTCTTACATTAAATTTATAAATCTGCAGAAATGTTTGTTTTGTTTTCTTTCAATAAAACTTCCCACTCCACCACCATCTACACCTGCCTCTCAGGGTTTTGTAGTGGCAGTATTATAAAACGCCGACTTTAATTGCCTGTTGATTTCGGGCCCTTGACTGGCCGAAACACTCTGGGGATTAAAGTGAGGGTGTCTACTTTAAGCCCGAGTGGTTGGGTCAAGTACCTGGCGGAAATTAACAGGCTTTTGTAATCACGCATCTGCGACATATAGGTACCTGCACATGATCGGTGGCAAAAGCTTGCTCGAAACCGAGAAAAATGGCGCACTGCAATCCACGAAACAACTGAATGCTTTGAAGCAAATCGTCTTGAAGACCTAGACAAGAAGCGCCAAATACTCAAGTCGCTGAAAGCTTTCATATACAAAGATGATGATCAGCTCTCTGTACACGTGTGACCGGGTTTTCAAGAAAAATTTTGGTTTTGCTAGTCATCAGCTCACGAATGAAAAGAAAATTAGTCTGGGTAGCTGTCGCCGGATACCTACGGTGAAAAGGTCTATACTATCAATCTACTCGTATATCATACACATCTACTAGCGGCCACACAGACAAGACACAAAAAGCGACTTTATTTTATAATAAGTAAGTATAGATACTTAATTATAGTCACTTTGCGTGTCTGTCTATGTGACCGCGTTGTTCTTCTAAACTACGCAACGGATTTTGATGCGGTTTTTACTATCATTTAGAGAATTTATTCCGGAAGGTTTATATGTATAACATTAATATTTAAGCAGGGCCGGGTCTCTAGTATAATTATAACTACTTGTCCTGACTGACCGATTCATCAATGCAGAGCCTAAACCGCTCGGGCTACAAACTTGAGATTTTGCACACGGCTTCCTTTTATATTGTAGGGGAGCACTAAGAAAGGGTTTTTGAAAATTCGACCTTTAAAGGGGGTGCAAAGGGGGGATTTTGTATGAAAATGTTATTCCTTGAGTAATTACTAACTTGAACTAGGCACAAATACTTATCTTATGGCAAATTTTTTAATAGTCATATCTGACTATTAAAAAATTTGAAATATTCATAAGAGTTATCACTCTTATGAATATTTCAATTTGACAGCTTTTGTATAGAAAATATGTCAAACTGTCATTTTTATTCCATAAAAATAAAACTTATCTTACGTTTGAAAAATCAGCCTTTAGTAAATTATAAAGTTAGTCATTTTTGTTTTTCTAAACTACCCCCTAAAAGGGGGCTTGGGGGTGACAAAGTTTGTATGGAAGAATTTTAACGCGCGGTCCAATTATCTCGAAAACTCGGTATTTATACTTAAGACTGAAAATACAAGAATAACGTGTATCTGGGTTTTTTGAAAATCTACCGCTAACGGGGTACTAAAGTACGAAGTCCACGCGGACGAAGTCGCGCGGAAAGTGCTAGTACCTACTATGTGTTTCTATCCAGCTGGGCCCCGCGAGCTAGGCTCAAAAAACTAGTAGCAATGTTTTGTTTGTTCAATGTACCTCATGAATTTATCAACAAGATCCAATGTACCTCGATAATTTTGATTGAAATCACGAATATTGCCTCATCTATCCAGCGAGGCTCTCAGCTATACTGCGCTCGTAATACATTAAAAAAAAATTTGATCGCATCTGCTCCCTAATGTACCTCTCGATTTATGTATTAAATTCTAGGCATTTTTGATAGAACAGGAGAAATTCAGCATGAAAGTTTTGTCTTTCCAGCAGGCCCTTTGTAATTAGAATGAATACGAACAGAAAAAGCGTACCATTTTTGTTTTACCAATGTACCTCAAAGTGCTTCACGTTTTACCAAGTTTTGATACAAAATTATGATAATAGTAGTATTTGCTTGTACTTTGTTGCTTGGTAAGGTCAACTAAATGGATATTTTCCGCAATGAGGGTAGGAGTGCTAAACTATTGATATTGATTTTTTTTTTATCAGTTGTAAAACAAAACTTGGAAAAATGTGAAGAACTTTGAGGTACATTGGTAAAACAAAAATGGTACGCTTTTTCTGTTCGTAGTCATTCTAATTACAAAGGGCCTGCTGGAAAGACAAAACTATCATGCTTCATTTCTCCTGTTCTATCAAAAATTCCTAGAATTTAATACATAAATCGAGAGGTACCATTAGGGAGCAGATGCGATCAATATTTTTTTTAATGTATTACGAGCGCAGTATAGCCGAGAGCCTCGCTGGATAGATGAGGCGATATATCATGATTTCTATCAAAATGATCGAGGTACATTGGATCTTGTTGATAAATTCATGAGGTACATTGAACAAACAAAGCATTGCTACTAGTTTTTTGAGCCTAGCTCGCGGGGCCCAGCTGGATAGAAACACATGTACCTACCTACTAGCGTAGCGGTCGAAAGGCAAATGGGGTAAAGCGGAGGTGGTCACGTATCATTTAAAAATTGGGATACTAGGTACTCTTTTTTTAAATCTGGGCTTAGAAAGTTCCACTAGAGTTTAATAAAAAGATAAAAAAGCCACAACATTTGAGACACCAGCTGTTCAGTACATTTTGACGAATTATACGAACATAAATGTACTAAACAGCTGATTTTTCTTCGCGATTTCAGGTTTGGTCCCATAGTAAAAGTTGTTCATAATGATGAGTACAATGACCCCTTAACAGGTATTGCGCATTTAACGTTACACGTTGTATACACAAATCGTTTTTACCCCCCCCCCCCCCGCACCTTTCTTTTCTTTTCCTGCCTTTTTTTTCTTTTTCTTTTGTTTTGTCAAGTCATGTTCGGAATTTCGGAGAAGAGATATAAAATCTCTTCTCTCGATAAGTCTGTATGTAGTACTGAAGGAACCTTGATTGTTTCGATTTTAACTGAGTTTATTGTAAGATTTACATTAATTAATTATGAATAAAAACTCTTAAGGCCCGCGACCAACACAATCTGCAGAGTCCTTGATATTTCCCGAATATAAATATTGTTTGATGTTTCACTAGCCTCGGCTGTAGTCAATAATCAGTCGTTCTGCAACATGGAAGAAATAAAACAAATTATGGGCATGGTTGCTATTAATTTAGTAAATGAAATACATATGTAATATTATAGAATTTAATTAGGGTACATACAAACATTTTGTAATGTTGGAGTATAATAATCAAACTAATAAGCACTTTGTTTGAGTAGCTAGTGAAAATTTGTGGGTAAGTATGTTTTCAACTGTTTTATAAAAATAACTTTAGAGAGGAGTCAGTGTTTACCGTGAAATATGTTAATAAGTTGCAGAATAAATTAAAACAATACCTATACTTTATATAATATAAATACAATAATTATTTTAATAACGATCCTAAACGACGTCAAACTTTAATGAATGACCGTTGTCAATATTTATAATTAATTTTGAATAATCTGCGAATTATTTAAACTTATCTAATCTGAATGCAAATGCAATTCGATAGGACTCCTCTCGTACGATTATAATTTAATAACGACGCCCTATGCATATCATTATTTTTTTAAAATTTAATCGTATTAAATCGATTAAAACATTCCATCACTATTAATTCTCTACGATAAAGGAAATCACACGGATATTTGGAAAGCCAACAAAACAAACAAAAGCGTCCACTAATAAGTGTTAGCGTAAAACAAAGAAACGAGTCCAGGTAACGGTGCGTCACCGGCCGACGCCGACCGGCACCGCCGCGACTCCATATTTACAACGGATAAACACTAACAACATCGACGGCCACAAACTTTACCCCTCAAGTGCGATCGCGACCGGCGCGGACACTGACCGCGGCCGGCCGCGCGATCGTGGACTACCGTAACATCTAACGAGTAAACATCGAATAGTTTCATCCACCGACGTCCATCCGCGGCGGGCTCGGGCGGCGCGGCCCGCAGCCGGCGGTCGCGGGCGGGGCGGGCCGCGGCCGCCTGCCGGGCCGCCAGGCCGCAGTCGCGGGTCGGCCGGGCCGCCGGCCGGTCCTACCTGCCCTCGGGCAGCTGCCGCGCCGCCGCGTGCGCGCGCGCCGCCGCCTCCTGCGGGGCACACGAGTCAGACACTATCACACGCGCGGGCGCTCGGCGCTGTCGGAGCGACACGGTACCTTGGTGCGCGGCTGCGGCTTGACGCGCAGCATGGCGGCCGGCGGCGTGGGAGCGGGCGCGGCGCGCGGCGCGGGGGGCGCGGGCGGCGCGGCAGGCGCGGGCGGGCGCGGCGCCGGCGCGGCGCGGCCCAGCGACGCCAGCACCAGGCCGCGCAGCAGCGCCGCGCGACTCTCCGCCTCGGGGCCCGCCTGGCTGTCGCTGGCGCCTGCGCGAGAGAATGTGGTTAGAGCGGCAGGGCGGCGCGCGGGGCACAGGACGGCGGTACTCACCGAGGAAGCCGGAGAGGAGAAACTGCGAGTCGCTGGGCTCGGGCTGCGGCTGCGGCTGCGTGGCGGCGGGCAGGGGCGCGGGAGGGGGCACGGCACTGGCCGAGCCCGCCGCGCCTCCGCCGCGCCGCGGCAGGCGCTCCAGCTGCTGCCGGGCCGCCTGTCGGTGATTAAACTATAATTAATAAAATTGGATTTTACGTTAATTGATACAATTTTTAGAATAAAATAAAATGTGTTGGAATGGGACAGTCTACGCTTAACGAGGTACATAGTTTGCACCACCAGCACAAGCATTAAATAGAAAGTCTAATGGCATGTGTATTTGAAAAATTACTTGATTTTGAAACAGGTTTTAAGATGAAATCAATGGGCATTGTACAGCTATTTCAAAATTACAGATTTAATGAATCTATTAGGATCTTAAAAGGTTTTTAGGATCTGCAACTTGTAGTTGTCTGCAGTTTATTATAAACAATTTATTTTTTGGTTAGAGAACTAGTTCTTTAAGCAAAAATGGAAATGAATGGTACCTAGCAGCTATGTTAGAGCTTGTCTGTTGTGAAATGACGCGCCCCACTACTTAAATTAGTCTACGTACACTACGGTAAATGCGGTAGTGGGGCGCGTCATTTTAGAGTAGACAAGTTCTACATAAGTATAATGTTTAGATTTTATTCAAAACACCCGGCCCGGCCCTGCTTCGCATGGTTTTTACGACTTGACAAAACATGAAGGTTTCTATAGTATACATTCAGTCAAAAAAGTATCGATCAATTTTTGTTCTTTTTGTTGATAGATTAGCAGAACTGTTTTCCATTGTGGCGCTAAGTTTGAGTTATTTAGATTAAATACAGTGCTGTTTTTAGTTAAATTATATCTAGTGTGTATTACGAATTTCATAATGGACAAAAACATCGAACAAAGAGTTTGTCTTAAATTTTGCATCGCCAATGGAATTTCAAGTTCGGAGTCCCTGAAAAATTGAAAATGTTAAAGAAGGCTTACGGTGAAACGACTTGATCAAAAACACGTGCTTATGAGTGGTACAAAGCGTTCAGAACCGGTCGAGATGTGATGAAAGATATGCCTCGCTCTGGTAGGCTATCAACGTCTTCAACTGAAGTTAACATCATATAAGTGACTGAAAATCCTCATTCAAGTTTGAGAGAGACAGCCGCTGAAGTTTCTGTGTCTCACGAGTCGATCCGTACCATTTTAAATAATCACTTGGGTATGAAACATGTTGCCGCTCGGCTAGTCCGAAAAGACCTTAATGTTCTCCAAAAACTCAATCCCATGAGAGTAGCTGAAGACGTGCTGGAACGAGCAAATTCCGACCCAACATTCATGAACCGCAATGTTACTGGTGTCGAGACGTGGGTTTACAAGTTTGACATGCATACTAGTCAACAAGCTTCAGAGTGGCGCCTTCCAACTGAACTGAAGCCGCAATAACCACGCCAAAGTCGATCAAAAGTCATGTTGACCGTTTTCTTTGACTATCGCGGTGTTGTGCACTCGGAATTCTTGCCGGAAGGTCAAACAGTGAATAAAGAATATTATTTGAGCGTTATGCGGCGTTTAAGAGAGCAAATTCGACGAAAAAGGCCAGATTTATGGAAAGAAAATTTTTGGATTTTGCACCACGATAATGCGCCTTCGCACAAGGCCATGATAGTGAACGAATTATTTACCAAAAACTCAACAAATACCATCGAGCAACCACCTTATTCACCAGATAAGGGTCCAGCCATAGAAATATAAAAAAAAAAACAGAAGTGGCAAGGGGGCGTGTTTGTGTCCGCGCGTCATGATCGGTATGATCATTTCATAGTGAAATGGCCGTCTCCGCGAACTAGTGCGCTTTTGTTTTTTTTTGCAATGGCATCTCGTAGTTTGACCATGAGAGGTCTCGACTACTTAATCGGACTTTCCTGTAGGTGCCTTTAAGCGAGCTCAAAAGCCTCCAGCCAGAGGCATAATAAACTAACTAAACTTATAAACTAAACGACTGCGCACTAAGGGCACCCCCTGTGGGGTACGGACTTCGGCTTAGGGAGTCGTTGTCATTGACAATAGATAAACAAGGCAAAGCAATAGGCTGGATCAAGTTAGGGGAATTATTATTATCAGGGGAGTTTAAAGCTACAGGCTCAGCTACGCCACCAGCTGGCTCGATTAAACCGATCAAGGGACATGAATTTACATTTATGTTAGATGGTCTTAAACGCGGTGGGCCTCGGCGGCGAGGCCGGATTTGTGTTTGTGTTTATAGACGGTGCTAGTTTCCCTACTACTTTCCTGGAGGAGGGTGATAGGGTCATCGGGTTCAGTGAGGGCATGTCGCGGACGGCGGATAAATAAAAATAAATAAATAAATAAATAAATATGTTTGGACATATCACACAACGCCATCTAGCCCCAAGCTAAGCAACCTAATGCTTGTGTTATGGTAACGAGATGGCTGATAAACTACTTATATACATTTTTTTTTGTAAATACATACATATTATAGATAGAAAAACACCCAGACTCGGAACAAATACTTGTAGGTCGTACAAATATTTGTTCCGTGCGGGAATCGAACCCGCGACATGCTGCGCAGCAGTCAATCGCTCAACCACTGCGCCAACCGTGTCGTCAAAACTACTGATTCTACTGGGGACATAGCTAGCGGACTCGACAACCAAGGGGTTGCGATGTTTCACGGCGGAATCAAAGAAACGCTTGGAAAGGCGTTTCAAGTACTGACGGATGGTCGGGACTTTAAGATCTAAGTGAAGGTTTTCGTTCCGAACGAACCAAGGGGCTCCGTTACCTTTCGGAGGAAACGGTTCTGAAGGGTCTGCATCCTATGGATGAAGCGGGGCTTTGCGTGCGCAAAGACTGGGCCCGCATAGGTCATGATAGGGTGCGCTTTTGACTGTGATCGTGACAATTTATAAGAATGCCGTGTTGTTCAGTGGTTTCTTGTAAAAACCGAAGCCAAAACTTTGTAAATAATAGAATCATGAAAAACAAAAATCGTAAAATATTTCTTGCTTTTACTACTTTATTTATGTTTCCAAATATCACAGCGACTATACTATTTATGCAGTAAATACATTGCTTCTTGACCACTACCTAAGTACGTCGCTAAGTGACTGGACGAACAATGTAAAAATCACAAAACGTTACTTTATTTATGTGGTTGGTCGTGTAGTACGGCCGCTGTATCTTGTGACGAGCTAGTGATACGGTTGTGCACACAGAAAAGATAAAGAGGTTAGAAGGGCCTTGTGGGCGGGGCAGGCGCGCCGCATGTATGTGTAGACACACTAAGTTCAGCCGAAATTTGTTTTACCGGCCAGTAATCGCGCTCTCACTGTGACAGCGTACGAAGCTCCGCTAAAAAAAAGGATTATACCCTGTTGCGCTGTTATAACGTGTCGGAAAAGTAGCAAGTGGTGTAGTGTAGCCCGACAAGGGATTTCTTTTCACCGGTAAGTCCAAAAACCTTAAAATACAAGTGATATTTGTAATTACTACAATACTATTATGTAGTTTGTAGATAAAAGCGATACAATCGCAAACAGATGCACAGTTATACATTGCTTGCAATGCATGGGTACCGTCTTGTACTTCGTGAGTGATCGCGCAATATGTTGCGTTCACTGCGAAAGTCGCGTCGCCGAGCCAACGCTTGAATTCCGCGAATTCCATGCGTATCGATAGGGTTGTACCAAGTTGTAATCAATGTCGATATTGTTTGTATGTATACAAATGATTATTGACAGTAATATTAAAATTAAAATAACTTTGTTTATTACCACCAATTATTGTTTATTGTGGGTTACCAATTTAGTTTCTGAGTGGGTTTTTCGTCTAAAATTTGGTTTGATGTTAGCCATTAACATACATTTTAAATGTTATTTTTAGGTTTCCAACAGATCCAGACACAAGATAACTGTGGATTGAGGCAACTGGTAGAATCGAACGGATACCTACTAAATATTTTGTTCTCAACATTTTACAGAAAATTATTACATAACAAAAAAGTCAGGGAATAGATTCTTAAAATCTGGAGCTTCTCCGCACAAAAACATCGCTATGCTTTTTTCAGTAAGTCATGAATAATTTATATTTTATAAACCTTAATTGCTGTTTTTGAATAGCGTACCTAATTATTACCATTAAATTATGTCACCTAGATCATATTTTGTTGATCCGTGTTTATTGGGTTTATACAGCCATAAAGCTGAAAATCCATAGTTGAAATCTAAAATTTCAAAATGATGCTTTTCTCGTTACGCTTATTTTTAACCGACTTCAAAAAAAAAAGAGGAGGTTCTCAATTCGTCGCGTATCCATACAACTTTTGTGGACCGATTTTGAAAATTCTTTTTTTATTTGAAAAGGTGGTGCTCTCGAGGTGGTCCCCAACTCAGAATATGATATTTATAAATATATACGTCTAATGGAAAACATTCGATAAGGCTGTGAAATTCGTTTTTTGGATTCTTGCAAATTGTAGCTTGGTTATTGAAAATGAGATTTGCGCCCGTAACGGTTACTCAATAATAAATTCAGTATTCATCAAAGTACACTTTTCTAGGTTTACTATACTCAAAAATGTAATTATTTCCGAAAAAAAAACTTGTTTTTGTGAGCAACATGATGATTTTTGATAATTATTATTGACATGATGTTAATTATTTTTAGCAAATATATTATGGTTACAGGGTGAAATCAACATCTAGAACAACTTAACATAATTATGACGTAAAACAGAGCTGCAATTAGCGAAAATCTAATGAAAATTTGAATTTCACGGCAATATCGAATGTTCCCCCTTAATTTGACATTTTTTTTTTTATTACGTATGTTTATAGGAAGTCCACACTATTCATACCCCGTCCTCCCTCCCGAAATTAAAGTGAAATATTGCAAAACTTAAAGTAAAAAAAATATAGTATATTTTATCGATATGAATATCGATCAATGCAAGCCGTAATGTATATGAGAAATAAATTGCTTTTGCGCGTGTGTGAGTGTACGTCAAGCGCAGTGTTTGCGTTAGTGTGAGAACCAATAGCAAATACGCGATATAAGTGCGTGTGGTTTATTTGTGTGCGTAATGCGCGTACGTATTGGTCTCTTGCTTGTAGTGGGATTACAGAGTGGGGGACAAGCGGCGACACGCGTTCTAGTACAAAACAGGAACTAATTCCTTTCTAATCTCTGGTACGTTCACGGGCCGCTTTTGCCCTCGGTAGATTACATTACGTTTTAAATGCACGCAGCAAACTATCTCTTAAGTGCAAATTGCGCATTTACACTGCGTGCATTCGTCCCATCATGACGTATGCGGGTTCGGTATTTGCACACGCCAAACCCCGCTATCTGCATCGGATGCAGACATTACAAAACCGTTTCCTCCGAAGGATAACGGGCGCCCCTTGGTTCGTTCGGAACGCGGACCTCCACCTTGACCTCAGGATCCCCACGATCCATCAATTTTTGAAGCGCGGCTCGAAGCGTTTCTTTGATGCCGCCGCGAAGCATCGCAACCCTTTGGTTGTCGAGGCCGCGCGTTATACCCCCTCTCAAATTAGTAAGACTCGCCGTCCGCGTCATATTCTCACCGACCCTGATGACCCCATAACCCTCCTTCAGGAGAGTAGCAAGGCCACCAGTACGGTTTATAAACGTAGACCACCCCGGAATACATTCCGACCTCGCCGCCGAGGTCGCAATCGTAACCGCCCCCCCCCCTATCCCCTACTCGGTGAAGCTGTGCCAGCTGGGGGCACAGCTGAGCCTGTAGCACTTGTCCCCCCCGTCATGATCCAGCCTGCCCCGTCTGGCTGTCATATTGTTATTAGCGACGCTCAGTCGACTAATAATTTACTCTAGTTTTAAGCCTGGCCGGGGGCTTTAAGTTCGCTTAAAGAACCCACAGGAAACGCCCGGTTGAGCAGTCTCGACCCTTAGTGGTCAACTGCGAGATGCCATATATAAATAACTAACTAATAACTATTTCTAATCTCTTTATCTGTTCTGTGGTTGTGCAGATCCAACTAACGTAACCTGTCGACAACAATGTCGATTGGTGAATGAATATAATATTGCTTTTATTGTTTATTCTTCAATTTGTCAATCGTTTTAACCCGGTTGGAAGATTCATATTAAATAATGTTTTTGCTTATTTTGACTATTTTACAGCGTAGTAGAGAAATTCGAAAACCAACGTTCGTAAAGTGAGTTAATTTAATTTTAGGTTAATAATCGGTGGAGTATTTTTAAAATACCTACACTATACAGGTGAACAAGTAAACAACAGGGTTCAACAAGACCTAGTTTCAATACGCTATGACAGCCTAAACCAACGTAATTATTAATTGTTTTAAATTTTTGATTTATGTAATGATATTTTTTTAGCTACGTATTGTTTATTTTTAGTATAATATTTTCTGGACATATTTTACGCTTTTTATTTATTTTTTTCCCGAAATTTTTTTAGTATAATAGTAAATGGAAGAATCGATAACATTCCGATTTTGTCAATCACTAGCGTATATGTAAAATAAATGGCTTTTGCCACAGAACAACGATAAAAACCGATGTTTCTGTGTGAATAAGTTGTACGGTGCATGGTAAATGCACGCTGTGTTTGATGGGATAAGGTTTATAATTGATTGTGTAGTACATTCTGGAGCTTGTGGCTAAGTAATAACAGCCACACGGGTCGATCAACCAGGTTAAGCTACGCTTGCCGCGGTTGGTCTGTGGATGGGTGGCCATCTTTACATACCGAGACTCCTTCGTGCCTCGGAAAGCACGTTAACCGTTGGTCCCGGCTGCCATTCGTGGATCTTATGACAGTTGTTACGGGTCATCAGAAGTCCGAAAGTTTGACAACTCAGTACCAAGGTACCAAGGGGTATCGTATTACCCAGTTACTGGGTTGTGGAGGTCAGATAGGCAGTCGCTTCATGTAAAATACTGGAATATTCAGCTGCATCCGGTTAGAGTGGCAGTCGACCCCAACATAGTTGGGAAAAGGCTAGACAGATTGAGTTTAGAAAAACAACGTGGCCACACAGACACCCGAAATGCTACTTTATTTTATAAAACCGGCCAAGTGCGTGTCGGATCACGCACAATGAAGGGTTTCGTACTTGGGATGGATTTATCTCAAGAAGAAACTTAACATTGTAGTTGAAAAACATGTTCTCACATACATTCGAACTGAAAACGATAGTTTGTATTCACAATATTGAGAGATTACCATGTTATTTTAAGACCACAGACTCCTTATAGGTTTTCCTGTAATCTGCAGGTAAAGGTCTATTTTCTGTACTTTTTAAAAAATTTTAGGTTCAGTAGTTTCGGATAAGGGGGGGAGGTCAATTTTCGTCTATTTTCTTAAATAACTTTAAAACAATTTATTCTATAATTATATAAAAAATATATTTGAGAACCTCATAGTAAGCTCTTTCATTTGATATATCACACAGTACAGTTTGCAAAACTTTTTTTTTAAATTTTCTTATTAGCCCCCCAAATTCAAGATTCATTTATTTACTTTACCCGTCAGTGTTTGGGTCACAGAAAATTCATATGAGTACCATATTTCAACTTAATCGGTCCATTAGATTCGGGGCAAATTGGCTGTGACAGACGGACAGACAGACAGACAGACAGACACACAAGTGATCCTATAAGGGTTCCGGTTTTTCCTTTTGAGGTACGGAACCCTAATAAGTATAGATTTATAATAATATCAATTAAAACTACAGATATAGATATACCTAGATAACGCAAGTATCACGATCTGTATGAAAACTAAGCGTGCCATTTTTTGACTACCTACTATGACGTCACAAGCACCATTTATGACCAGTTTCCGAGGTATTTAAACGGGGTTTATCCATTCGATAGTGATTATCGTGTTTCTGAACTATACGCTAAGGAAGAATTTAGAAATAAGGTCTAATAAAGTCGAGTGAATTACTATCGAGGGTTTATCTGAGAACCTCAAAAACTGAGCATAAGGAAGGAATACGCTTAAATAGATAATTTTGTCGAATCAATAGCTATTGAGAGTTTAAACTCCGTTTAAGAATTCTTCAGAAGCGGAGAAATAGCCAACGTTCGCATGGACGTAAAAATATCGCGGCGATTTTCTTCCGCGCACTGGATTTTCTACGCTCTGCTTAGCGCCGAGAGTTGAAAATCCAATAGTGTGTTTTTTCGACGCGCACTCTGATAGGATGCACTCTGTTGGTTAGGTTGGATCTCGGCTCAACACGGAGAGTTGAAAATCCAGTGCGCGATAAAATCCCGCCGCGATATTTTTACGTCCGTGCGAACGTCGGCTTAGTGATGGGAAAGAGAAACCCAAATCGATTTAAAAAAATCCCCGTGGTCCCTTCCAGGGACTACAGGAGAGACCACGGCTAATAAACGACGTTACTAGTGGCGAATCTTGGCGGTATTCTCTTCCATTAAATGAGCAATAAACAAAGCAAGAGGAGTATGTGAGAATCGTAGCAGATGGCCTTCTGTAATTTCTGCCTACCCCCATGGGAAAAAGGCGTGAGTTTATGTATGTATGTGTGTGTCCCAGACCAAATAAAAAACCAAGACATAGTGTTGCAAACAATACAGTAAAGCATGCGCAAAACTACACCTCGCTCTGTGCATACACGCTCACATGCACACATTTGCACCAAACTACAACTAAACTACACCTCACTAAATGCACACATGTTTACGAAACTGGCCTCACGTCACTGTTGAAAGCGCTATGTCTTGGTTTTTTACCTAGTCGGAGGTGTGTGTATGTAAATGAGTAACAGAATTATTGGTTCTGACCGTGGCCTGTTGTCGTTCCAACTGCAGCTGCATCTGTAGCTGCTGCAGCTGGCTGGGCGTGCCGGGCTGCCCGGCGCCACGGCGCACGCCTGACAGCTGCGACAGCAGCTCGGCGATGGGGTCCACCACGGCGTCGCGCGACGATGGCGACAGCGACGAGATGCCGCCGCCCGTGCTGCAATAAACAATAATTTCAAAATATTTACAATTCACTAATCAGTCTAGCCTTTTCCCTACTATGTTGGGGTCGGCTTCCAGTCTAATAAGATGCAGTTGTATAAAAAATACTGGTTATTATACGTGGAGCGGTTGCATGTCTGACCTCCACAACTCAGCCCCTTGGTTAGACTGCTTGTCACGACTTTCAGACTTTTGATGACCCGTAATGACTGTCAAAAGATCCATGATCCACAAATCTCTTGGTGAATATTAATTAAAGTAGATTAAAATAAATGTGAGTCTGTACTAGTATTGTGCTATGCTATGCTTGACCATATGAGGGTCGTGGCATAATCACCCAGGGTGCCTTAAAGCCTCAAAAAATAAAATAAAAATAAGTTGTAGAAAAAATACTTAAGAGTAAAAAGGTGTTACCTAAACTGCATGTTGGTGCGTCTGGCGCGACTCACGCCGCGACCCGAGTGCGGCATGCGTCGGACGCCACCGTGCCTGATACCGCTTGGTTCATCGTGCAGCGTGGTTAAGCAATTAATTCATCAGACAACACAAATAGAACAATACAAAAAATCCAATAAGCTTGAAGATTGTTACAAGTATATGCGAATATGATGTGTCAGTTCATAAGACCTTGATTTCTTTTTTTTAGTAGTAGACAATATAAAAAGTATTGCTTTTATTTGTTTAATCTATTTAGTTATCTCCTGTTCAGCTCAACTGACCCTGTTTCATAATAGCAGGATATCAAAAATACCTGTAAGAAAACATTATGCTTATGCTATTGAAAAGGATATCAGAAATGAAATGAGATCTCTAGGACCAGTCCTATGCTCCAGGGTAAGATGTCCTGCAAAGTCATCAGTCACAAAATTTGGTTCCCCACCAGGCATCGAAGCGCATACTGGGCAGACCACCTGTACACAATAACAAATATATGATTAAACAATATTCACAGATAAAGGAAATAAGAAAAAAACGGGTTAAAATAGCTTTGCTTTAATTAGGTAGAGTCAACCGCCCGTCACATTTGCAAAATGAGGAACACTCTTACTGCTTTGATTTCAACTCCGTTTGGGCATCTAAAGGCACTGACGAAGTCCATTTGTTACTATGGACATGCAGTTGACTGTAATATGACTACAAGCAGATTTCAACAGTGAAAACATGAATGTATGAAAATGTATGGGAATGCAATGAATACTCCAATACGACTCCAAGACTCCAATCATTTTTTAGACATTTGAATATCACCATATGATACTTACAGCCAGTGTGGTATCTGCATGCTCTGCCGTAACATGCTCCATGAGCGCTGTGTCAGTGAAGCCCATCCGATTGCAGAATGGACATGTGTATGCCTGAGGCTGTTCCAAAGTTAGTGCCTCTCCACCATAGTACAGATCTGAAGGTGATATGGAATCATATGAAATATATACTTTCAAGTAACTGCTCTCATTTTGAAATACATAGTATAATAAAATTTCATGATTTAACATCCATGCATTGATGTCTAAAATTATAGCTCCATTGTTTTTTTTTTTTTTAAATCCTTTTAAGAATAGCATGATAAATTCATGAAGCTTTCAAAATCATTTCATAGAATGTTTATTGGCTAAGCAAGGCTAAGATTGTTTTTATTAGTCAACCAATGAAAAATGGAACCAGCAATGACTTTTGAGAAAGTGAGAATGAAATTGTTTTACAGAAGCTTATTGCATGATTTCAGTGGATGAACAGATAAGCTCAGGTTTCTTATAGGAATATTATTAGTATAAAGCAGCTTTGTGTGATTTAAAATGCTTTTATATATCATCATTTATGTATATTGTAATGGAAATCTATTGTAATGCTTGATAAATACATCCTAGGCCAGTTTTACATAGAAATTTCTTTGTCTTATACAATACAATAATATTGATACAATGTCATTTACCTTCAATGTTAATATTGTATTGTTTATAAACAGAGGCCTGTGAAGTACATTATCAAAATTTCCAACCATCTCATTTCAAATAAAACTGAAATGTTTTTTTCATGAGATAAGTATGGTTAAACAACATTTTGTTTGGTGTCCTAAATATGTATGTCATATGAAAAGATAACAATATTTCAGTTGTGTTGTTAGTTTGAAAAAATATTATCTCTGTTTGTAACCTTGCAGAGGTATTATGTACAAGCATTTGGCATATAAGACGCAGTCTAATATATATAGCACTGTAAATAGATCTTACCAAAGTCACTTCTAGATAGAATGCATTGCATGGGATGCTCTGTAGTGTGTTGGTTTGTGGTAGCGCCGGACTCATAGCAGGCTGCGCACAAGTCATAGTCGATGCAAATCAAACATTTGTATCGTCGTCCCCTGAAGTTATTTTTCAAACAAGAATCACAGCTGACTCCTGAAAATATGTCAATATACAAAATACAACAACAATTCGTTATTTCCTCTACATTTATGACAATGACATGAAAATTGAATGTATAAAACTTATAATTACGCTATGATGACAATATTTTCATCTTTTTTTGCAATGAAATTCGCAGTGACAATAGCATCGAACAAATTTTGATTATCATTACCCACCTTCATGGCGATTCATTTTCGCCAGAAAATGTCGTCGAAACAGACACTTCTTGGCACCAGGATTACCGGTACTATATGAGGTATTTATATTACTAATCTAAAATAAGTAGCACAACATATAATATATTAAAATACAAGATTGTTAACAAAAATTTCCAAGCAAACCTAACCCAACCAGGCCATAATGACGTCACATAAATGAATGAACATGAACCATCGATATAGCTTTTTCTTTTCATTATTAGGCAACGGCATAGCTTACTCGGCTTTTACTGTCACGGTTTACTGCCAATTATCGATTAAATATTTTGAATATATTTCGACAGTTTTGTTACGCAAACTGAAATGAAATGTATCATTTATTCATTAATTAAAATCGCACTTAGTTTTCTTATCAAAGCCGGTTACCATTCTATTCTGTGGTTACAGAAGCTTGTTGTGAAGTTGTAATCGTTGTTGTGACAAGTGACAAGGTGACAAGCAAAGCCAAAGCAAAGCCCTTGAAGCCCTCAGTTGTATTATATCCTGAATCCATTCCGAAGGTTCCGTGACCTTACAAGTTTAGAAAATCTCCAGAAACTGGTGCTGGTCAAGAAAGATCTTCTTAACAGCTAGTTACCTACAAGGTTCGTCCGGTTTTTGATAACACAAAATTAAAATTAGTAATGTGGTACGTCAACTGGAATATTGTTAGAAACAGGATGGTGTGTGTGTGTATTCTATTGAATGCCGCGCGTTTGCTTTGGCGAAACAACTTATTGATATCTCTATTTCTGTCAATGTATCTGACAGAGATATGAACATGTTTCTAACTGAATGCAGTGCGTTCGCCAGTGCAAATGCAAGCAGCGTTTTCAAAATACTCTCACTTTTGAGCTGTCCCCTGTGTTTGAAGTCTAATAACTTGGAAAATTTATAATTGGCTAATTATTTTAATGATTGTAAAGCATTAAGCACACTCTAAACTGTTAAATTCAAACGATAAATTTACTAATACTTTGCGTAATTAATAAAAAAATTCAATTTTTAACACCAAGGTTGGCCTGTCCCACACTTAATTTCCTCGATGTTTCAAGAGATTTTGGAAACATTTTGTGCGTACTAGGGTAGCATGAGTTCTTGGTCACCGTTTGAAATATTCTACTCGCCGATCGTCGCAGGTAGTTTTTAATTCATGTTTTATGCTCCTTACAATTTGATTTAAAAATATTAAAAAGTGGTGCCAGCCGGACACGTCGGTTTTGTCACGGCTAAAACTGCCATTTCAATATTTATGAAGTCTATTTTAGTTTTTGAAATGGTTATGTTTATGTGAGAGCTACGACCTTGATGGTTGAACAATTCGTCTGGCGGTTTGGCGACGAGGAAATTCTTAGTTAAACAATTTTTTATATGAAGGGGTACGAATCATTAAAATGCATTGTTTAAAATGGTTTTAATGTTCCGGAATACAATAATTAGGTACTTTGCGGATTAAACTACGCATTCATAATTTTATCGTAAAAGTAACGGTTAATTTGGCATCAGTTGTCATAAAACCGAACTTAAAACTAGCATAGTTCTATTTTAAAATAATAGTTATGATAATCTTCGTAACTCAATCAAAATCATTTGCGTATTTCTTCATACTTAATTAGTTGAAAAGTTAGGATTAAGACAGTCGCCAAACGGACACTTTTTGCCATAGTGCTGGTTTAATTTGATGATTACTTTGTAATATTGCTTAACTTACAGGCTATTAAATATAATTTCATAAACTGTCATGTATCTTAAAATAATATCTGGATTACAAATTAACGAAACTGTGATTTCTAAAATATCACCATAAATTTAGACATAGTACAGACGCCAGCATATCAAGCTACTACAATCTGTCAAATTTTTTATAATAGATTTTTACAACAGTACACTTAATTTTGAAAACACTCATGTTCAGCAATCACAATGTGTTTTGTGTTGCGCAAGAAGCTCCGCTAGTCTGTTCTTTTCCTTAGGGCTTTTGTTCTGTTGGTTAGTCGTATCGATGTGTTGGTGCGCCAACACCATAGACAGCAGAACGATACAAAAAATAGAATGACATCTGTAAACAGCAGAACGCAGAAGACATGACATTTTTGACAGCTATTTTAAAAATTAACTTTCGTTTTTCTGCCATTCGTTTCCCTAATTTTTGATTTTTATTGAGTCTTGTCTGTAAATTTTCTTTAAAATAAAGTGATTTTGCTCGTGCATCAGCAAGATATTAAATCTATGTAGTGAAGAAAACTAAATAAGCACAGTCTAGTACATGTTTTGCCTTTCAGTCTTTTTTATTATCCATCTTTTTGCGCGGGAATCGCGGGGCTATTCATTGTAATGAAATTGGATTTTTATTATAAAGAAAATGACTGATGCGCTGTGCCATTTAGTTGTAGATGGAAATGAGGTTTTGGAATTTAAGCTGGGTAAGAATTTTGTATTTAGACACAAAATAATAATGTAGCTAAACATCTTTGTATCTGTTCTACTCCGCCATGTCCTGAAAATAAATAACGATGTAACTGTATAGTTTTATATATTCCTTGTAAAGGACCTGCTTTACCTTGTTGGCAACAGTACCTAGGTACAATTTGTTCATTCTGCTTCTGTTAACATTTTCAGTGAGATCTGTAGATGATCTGGAGAATGATGACACAAGTTTTGGTCCTGAGATGTGTCACCAGGTTTTCGGGGAGAACGAAAACATATTTGGCTACACAGACTTGCACATTAGACTTTATTATAGCGCAGGAAGTCTGCAGACATATCTTGGAATTGAATACACAGAAAAGGTATTTTATTTATAGTATGTTCTTTATGATTTATTACATGTGCTGTGCAGTCGCTTTTACAGGATTAAAAAACTTTTTAGTTTTAAACCTTCAATACAAGTAATGGCTTAACAGAAATACAAGCTTGTCAATTGTCACCGGTGTCCATCTTGTGTTTTTGTTTAGCCACAATAAGCTTCTCACATTTTGATAACTATTATTATCACATAGTGTGCAAAATATGCATCACTTATTCAGAAAGATTAGTATTAACATATTTGTAAAACAACAAAAACCTGGTACTATCTTATTAAATGTTCTAGTGTTGATTTTGGGAGGTTATATTGTAGTAATAGTTATTAAATACAGATCTAATGTATTTACAGATTGAACCAAATAAATCTGAAGGTATGAAACCAGATGATGTTGAAGGTGCCTTGACTAAAGTGTTAGCACCAGGATGTGTCACCAATTTGGACCACTTTGTGTCTATACTAAAGAAAGATGAGTCATTTACACCCCACGGGCAGTTGATTCATGCCTTTTCGGTTGAGCCTTGTAAGTAAATAAGCTGAATTATTACTAATTATTTATTAATTATTTTACTTTATCCAACATTGCTATTGATTTTATAGCCGGTCATTTGTGAAATAAGGTTATATTAGTTCACTGTCACTTATTGCAAATGGTCAAGTATATTGAGTGTTTACCCCTAGGTAATTTTATGAGTTTATTGACCAACATGCGATGTAAATAAACTTTGTACTGTAAATATAGCAGGGTAGGTGGTATGATCAAAGTAACAGGTAAATGGAATACATACATTCTTTGTTATCATTGGTTCATAATTTTTGCAAACTTGGCCTGGAAGCCACTAGGGAATGCAATCTCGGTATACCGAGATCTCACATTAATATTGCAAGATCAATCACTTGTCATAATCAGTGTGGTAGTGCGACACACAAGCTAATCAACGCGTGACATTCCAATGCACTTTTTCGAATATGGTGGATTATGTGGAATTGGACTGGGCATTTTTTTAGCAGGCTACTTGGTAAGAAGCAGGCTATTAGATGTTACCATTCCAAAGCAGCCTGAAGTACCAGGAGAAGCTAATAGCCCACGGGAATGAACATGCCCAGACTCTTGAGTGGAAAAGGACTCCAACATACCCGGCTAAAGAGACATGACATCCCGAATCTGACCAAAAGATTCCCACAATGAGACGAAAGGAGAGTTTGCTGGAAAGAAATTTTCCAACTGTTAGTTACTCTCTCGTGGAATACATTTAAAGAACAGATATTTGTCAGCCAAGGAAGTGGCTTATTGTTCTAGGAACAGACTACCATGTAGCAGAAACAGCAAAAAAAAAAAAGATGCTACCATTGACACTAAGCCTCTTGCAAAGCTTTTTTCAATGCAAAGCTTTTTTCAAAAACAGGCACTAAAATGAGCTAACTGATCTGATAATTGCTATTTGTTTTATATTAATACTTTAATTTACATTACACTGGTAATGTGTATCAGTACGCATATTCTGGTATCATTTCTACGTCAACCTATAACAAAATCGACGCTTTTGGCAAAAAATATTTATGCACCTGCAAATTGCGAGATTGGACAAATACCAAGATCTCTCAAGATTATGTTTTTGTTATCTTGCAAATAGCAAAATTGCAATTTTGCTGCAAGATTGCATTCCCTAGAAGCCACCACTACTTATTTGAGGAAAAGTTGTGACAACATTACACCATTGATCCACAGTGATAGCAATCAGCTGTTGGCTGGCAAAGTTCTTCACTCCCTCTTCTCAGTTGCTTTTTCACATCTGAGCAGCGTCACTTCAATGGGTAAATTGCAATAAAATTGACTATCCGGATTACTCAGTCTTGTGATAATGTATTGCTTGGATGCGTATTTTATCACCTGTTCTTAGTGCCATCTACATGCATAAGTTAGATGTTAATTGTTCACAGAGCCTCTGGGTTCACATATTTTTGTTTTGTTAACAGTTGATGGTGGGGAGAAGCGTTCGTTTGAAGTGTTCTACTCTGAAACATCTACCCCTGGCTTCCTGGTATTCCATGAGAGGCTACAGACTTTTTTGTTGTGGTATGTGGATGCAGCATCATTCATTGATGTGGATGATGAACAGTGGACATTCTTTACAGTGTAAGTTAATTAACTTAATAACCATCTATTAATGTGCAAGCCGGAATATATAGAATAGCCTTAATAAAGAATGATCATCCCATTGGACTAGTGTGGCAAGTGTTGCTTAACCTCACAGACTGAATTATCTGCACAGCATTTGCTAAGCCATGAGGCTCTCTCAAAATAACTCTGAGATTAATTCAGCTCCATCACTTCTTACCAGATTTTAATACTTACCTATTTTAATAGCTGTTTGTGATATTATTAGCTATTCATGTTGTCTCACTCAACTTATGTTAAGCAATGAACCTGCTTACTGTATTACCTGGTCAAAAAACTATTTTCTATTTCTATTAGTACCCTCTACTTTTAATATTAATCTATTGACCGCCCCTGCTTTCAAAACTGTGAAGGTAAACATTGTGAGGAAACCGGCATGTCCTAGAACCATAAATTCTACCAACCCGCACTGGGCTCGTATGGTGGATTACTGCCTACTCTCTCTCTCTCACAGAGAGGAGGCCTGTGTCCCAGCAGAGGGAACATTATAGGCATTATATTTTTTTTCAATGCCCAACCCTATTTGTAGTAGGTATTTATTTGTCGATTTATTAGCTGAGTGCTGGGGGCACGGCAATTGATATAAAACCAAGCGGTAATTAGGTTAATGAAGTAATTAAGGCAATACTTTTACGTTAACCATGCGTGGTTTCAGGTTCGAGAAGTTCCAGTCAAGTGAAGGCAGCGCCCGCTATGCGACGGCGGCGTACGCGACGGTGTACCGCTACTACGCGTACCCACGTCATTCGCGCCCGCGCATCTCGCAGGTTCTCACTTTGCCGCCTTTCAGGAAGCTTGGGATCTGCGCTCAACTGTTGCAGGTCAGCTGGTGCTCATTATGTTTATTTATCTCTATACTAATATTACAAATGGGAAAGTAACACTATCTGTCCATCTGTCTGTTACCTTTTCACGCTTTAACGGGTGAACGGATTTGGATAAAATTTGGCATATGGATAGACCATGATCTGGGTTAAAAAATAGAATACTTTTATCTCGGTATTATATTCCCGAGGGATAATAACTTACCTCCATGCGGGCGAAAGGGCAAATGCTTCTTTTAATAGAAACTAGTTCACCAAGTAAGTCACTGTTTGATTGAAATTTAATACACACTCACAGTGTCCCAGTAGACATGATGGAAGAAATTTTTGAGGTTCTATCTCTAAGTAAGTAAGGAGGAGTTTTGGAGTACCCGGGTGTTAATATGTCACATCGAAGCTTTTGCCTTGCCGTACACAGCACAGGCCACACGCTACAGCCACCGAGCTGCGCTATGGTAACGTGTAGCGACCACCAACGTTATCCGTGTGCGATGAGTTAAGAATAATTTATTGTTTAAGAAATTACATTCAATGTGTTGTTTCCTGGAACTCACACTAGGATTCCCTGTGTCGTGAGAGTTCATATGAAATTTCCGAAAACTGTAGTCCACAGCTCTGTTGCGGCGTTTTGGGGCTGTAGCGTGTGGCCCGTGTGTGGCAAGGCTTAGAAAGAGACTGACACTACAGGTCCAAGTAACAAAGACGACGCACAAGCAGCACGTACTAGAAGTGCCATAATAAAGGCCGCATACTATAGTTTACATGAAGTGGCAAACATCAATTAGTTTAACAATTCGAGGAGCGCAGATTGCGGCACGCAAATAAAATATTACACATTTGCGTGGGTACCGCCGTGATGCAGTAATGAGGCAAAGAATTGATATGTATGGCTTGGTTTGTTGGCCCAATGCCATCTGCGTTAAACTAAAATTATTGCCACATTCCTCTCATAGCTACCTGAACTATCAAATTGGTATCAGTTACAAGCTTTTATTTAGTTTCACCTGTCCCGATGTTTGTTTGTTTGTCTGTAATGTAGTCTTGCAAGTTGAATTTGATCCACTTACCAATTGAGCTGCAATTTTGCATGCATGTGTAAATCGGATGATAACGCAAAATTATTATGACATGGAGCTGATCTGATGAAGGAACCGGAAGGTTGCCATAGGAACTCGGTAGTTAAACGACACAACCCCATCGAGTTTGGACTCGTTTGATCCGTCTTGACGAGTACTTTGGTGCTAGATGGTAATAATCAGGGTCTGATGATGGAGCTGGAAGATGGCCATAGGAGCTCAATAATTAAACGACATAAGCCCTTCGAGTTTAGACTCGTTTGAACCGTCTTGACGAGTACTTTGGTGCTAGATGGTAATAATCAGGGTCTGATGATGGAGCTGAAAGATGGCCATAGGAACTCAGTAATTAAGCGACAAAACCGCGACGAGTTTGATTCGCCTTGATGGGTGGACCGTTTTTGATATTAGATGGATGACCCAATGCCAAGGTGGGCACGTGCCGAGGGCTGAATGGTATGAGGGTGTATAAACATGTCATATCGCTAACGTTGCGGCTCAGAGTAGCAGGGCGAACCATGTTGTACTGAAGCCCTTATCCCCCTACAATGTCCATTGTAGGGGGATAAGGCTTAGCGGCTCTGGGGGGATGGACCGTTTTTGTCCTATACTCGTGGGAACAAAATGAACTAAAAAAACTACTACGTAAAGAAAGAGACGTTTTGAGAAGCGACAACAGAAGATTGCTAATGAAAGCGATGTCCACAAGCGACAAAGCTTGGAAAAAAATTATTTGCAAATAATTTTGTGCATGTTTATTTTGAATATCTAATGTATGCAAGTTATTTCTTTCAGGCGGTTTACTCCCACTTCATAATACAACCAGAAGTAGTAGATATTACAGTGGAGGATCCATCACAAGACTTCCAGAGAATTAGAGATTATGTTGATGCTAAGAACTGCAGCGATTTACCAGCTTATCACCCTGTGAAACTATTTCAAGGGTAACTATTATAAATTTATCTATTTATTCTGCAGTGGGTTGAATACAATTAGACAGCACAAAAAAAAAATAAAAAATAGATTTCATATGTTAGAAACGAAGGTATTATACGCTCCATGGTGGTGCCAATGCTGTAGGCTAGTAGTGTGATTATAAACAAAAGTAACGTTAACGAACATCGAAAATATCATAAGGCCCGAAACTAATATACCTTACGCCAGATAAGGGTGCAATAAAAGTCATTAATCCCACTTGTAAAAAAAAAGACACTTGACAAAAAATCATGCCTCGAGCACACGTCGAGAACGCCTCTTAGGCCTCTGCCTCGAATTTTGCGGGCGGCAGCGGCGGCGGAGCGGGAGCGGCAGGATTTTATGCGTAAAAACAAATGGACCGGACCTCCAAAACAGCGGCGCGGTAGCGGGGCGGGACAATGCGAGACGCGCCGCCGCCGCCGCCGCCCCGCTGCCCGCGAAATTCGAGGCAGAGGCTTTACCCCGATACATTTAGCGACACAGCTTTAATATTTTTTCGTATCGTTTTGAAATATTGGAATATATTGGTAGAGAGCGTCAACTACTTATTAACCGACGAAAGAAAAAAGGAGGAGGTTCTCAATTCGACACGTATGTTTATTTTTTATTGCACGGTTATCCGGCGGAAGTTATAGGATAAATAAATAAGTAGTCGAGTAAGTTGTACCAAAACAATTATTTTAAAGGGAGTGAATGAATAGCGTAATGGTTACCTGGGAATGGAAGAGAAAAACTTGTTGCACTGACTCCAAGTAAAATGGGACAAGAGCAGGAAGATGACGATAAGTTTAATCGTTTCAGGTTCTCTCAAGATATGGCTAACCAAGCCAGCAACAAGTTCAAGATCAACAAGAAGCAATCGCGGCGTGTGTATGAGATCCTCCGCTTGAAGAACACCAACACCTCCGATAAGACTGCCTACTTGAACTACAGGCTTGACGTCAAAAACAGACTCAATGCGCCTTTCCAGGTATACGATATAATAGATTGTTTTCTATTTTATACTACAAATTGGTGCTGATTCTCTTGTACACCGAACTAAACTAACTAAACTATCACTATCTTACTTTAGCTATAAAAAAAATATAGAAATAAACAATTTTGACACAATTAAAATCGCGTTTGACAATCGCGACTCCGCGTGGTACTTGTTTGCCCTACTCCGAGAATGTTTTTTAGAGCCGGAGGCGCGCAAGGAGGGGCTGCCTCAACCTGTTTTATGTGGAATTTTTCACTTTTTGTATGGAAAATATGAAAAAATTTCAAATTTTCTATTAATATCATAATTCATTTTTTTTTCTATTTTTATTCTACTTTCATTATTTTTGCGCTAGGACAACACCGTTTTCGAGATATAAGCAAAAGAAAAGAAAAAAGAAAGAAGATACCTACTGTTTTTGCACCTGAAGTCATGGTGTTGGAGTGAATTTAAGTTCATGACATGTGCATAACTCCAGCTTCCTCGTAGGTGATAGAAGAATTCTACCTATGCCAATATTTAAAGCATAATAGCTGCAATCAAAGTACCAAGTCTTAATTTAGCTGCCGCAAAAACTTCGTCAATATGAGTCATTTAGTTTGTGTCAGCTGGAGTGACGCCACCCCAGCTTCCTCATTCAGAACAGGCAAACCAGTGAGGGTAGAGTTTTGGACTAAAGTCAGAAAATTAAAGCATAATAGCTGCCATTGGCAGCAAAATTTTCAAGTCTGGTCAATATACTCTATCGAGTTATTCAACTTCTAAACATAAGTAGCTGGAGTGACGCCACCCCAGCTGCTCAGTCATATCTTCCGAACTAAGGAACATATGATAATGTTTTACAGCTCAAAAATTAAGGCATAATAGCTGCCTTAGGCAGCAAAATTTTCAAATAATTAGGTCTCGTAGTTTCTACTTCCAAAAATAAAAAAAAATCAGCTTCCAAATCATTTACCGAGTATCCTGGAGCAAAAAACAAAGGGGTAGTAGAATGTCAATAAGGTCGAAATTAGCTTGACGCCCTAGAAATGATGTGCATAATGAACTAGACACTTGCTGAGGTGTCAAGCTAATTTAGACCTTATTGACATTCATGTTTTTGACCTCCATACCTATCTGACCTCCACAACCCAGTAACTGGGTAATACGATACCCCTTGGTAAGACTGGTTGTCAGAGTTTCGGGCTTCTGATGACCCGTAACGACTGTCCAAGATCCACGAATGACAGCTGGGACCAACGGCTTAACGTACTTTCCGAGGCACGGAGGAGTCTCGGTATGTAAAGATGGTCACCAATCCACTGACCGACCCCGGCAAGCGTAGCTTAACGCGCTTAGCATAGTTTAGCGTTTGGCTCAGGTGATAAACACCTGAGCAAATGTTAGGCACATGCACATTTTAATATTATTTTATTTCATCTGATTTATTTATTTAATTTGATTGATTGTATGGTATTTTATGTTTGGCTGTGTTAATTTAATTACCCGAAAATAAATGAATTTATTTATTTATCTTTCCAGCTATAAAATAAACAGGACTCAAGTCTATTAATTACCTTTGTAACAGCAATTTACTTACCTACTATAAAATGTATAAACGTTTTTAAACGTCATATTGTTTACAGAAAAAGAAATTAGAAATGAAAAAATTACAAAAGGTGTTAAAGCCTGAAGAATACGCAGCCACAGTGAGTGCCACGGGGCTGAGCGAGACGCACGGCCGCTTGGCCAATCAATACCTAGCGCTGGAGCAGGAATACCGGCGCGTCATACACAGGATGGAACAGGACTAACCGCTTTTTGCATGATATTATGATCCATTGTTTAACGGCGCCATACACTACTAATGCCAAAACTCGTGACAGTCGCGGTCGTGAGTAAGCCGGTGTTACGCAATTTATTGATGCTGTATGATGAGTCACAGAATAATAATGTTACAGTAGTATATTTTCATGGAAAAACGGCGATGCGCGTTTACCTACTGCCTAACTTTATTATTCTGTGACTTAGTCGTTTCATCTATCTCCTGCAATTCATGATCACGGCTGGCTCGAACGGTGGCGTATACTTCAACACTTTTTTTTCACACGCTCCGTCTGCCGGTTAGCTGCAGCATGAATTTGTAAAAAGGGGCTAGTGCTGCGTTCCAATGGCAAGTAGAACCTACTTATAACTTGCCAGCTCGTGGTGCGTCTGTCGGTGTATAGCGCCCTTAATTAGTGGTATCGAAAACCATAGGTTCCATTGCACATACTACAATCACATTGTTTAACGTTTGATTAATTTACTTCTAAGAATTTTGTATTATTGCGAAGAATTAAATTGTTGGTGATAAAGACCTGGTCTTGCTCATTTTAAGATTCTAGTTTTGATATAATTTTTCCATTATTTCAATTTGCTCTTTTAAATAATTATTATTGATATAAATCTCAGTGCTATTGTCAGTTTACCAAGTTACTTGGATCTCAGGTAGACTTTAATATCATTGACAACCAGAGCATACTTTTTACGTTTCAATTTTAATAACTCTCTTAACTTGAATGTTTGCATAAACACTACAGTGTTTATGATGCAAACATTCACAAAAAATGGTGGCTAAGCTATCTGGTTCGTGTGACTGACACTGGCATGTCCACCATCAGGGATTTTAATTTTGATAACACAAAAAATTAGTCGCTAATTAGTGGAAATATGCCGCCAAATGTCAGAATTTGTCGGTCACTGGTTCAAAAGTTATAAAGCATAGTCATAGGTGGCCGATCTGGAGAGCGTCTCCCCAGCTTGGCCACATTTATATCTCAAAAACTACACCACCTAGCGAAGATTTGTCTCCCAAATTTAGTCGCAACTTTTCGCCAAGTCACATATTTAGTCGGGTCTTAGTTTAGAAGTTAAAATGAGTTAAATTTTTAAGTATAGTCCAAGAGCTGGATCAAAGATTTTATCGTAAACTCTTCGATCTAGCTCTTGGACTATACTTAAAGATTGTACTCATTATATCTTCTAAACTAATACCAGACTAAATCTGTGACTTGACAAAAACTTGCGACTTTTGGTGACCTAGTATTTGAGATATAAATGTGGCAAAGCTGGGGAGTTGCTCTCCAGATCGGCCACCTATGAAACCCTATAACTTTTGAATCAGTGACCGACAAATTCTGATATTTGGCGGCAAATTTCGACTAATTTTTTGATATCAAAATTAAAATCCCTGATGGTGGCCATGCCAGTAGTCAGTCACACACCAGGTGCGTGACATTGGCATTGTCCAAAGTAGAATACATTATATTTGGTAAATCAATTTAATATTTCTTGTGTGCCTTAAATGTGATTTTGAATGAATTATGTCTTTCACGAACTAAATATCTCAAAAGATTTTGTTTGAAATAAAACACTCGATTTGAATTATATTTATTTCTTTTTATGGTTGTCCACTAAACAAAATGCAGTACTATTAATAAATATGGTGTGTACCATTGTACGTAAATTGTTCTATGGTTACTAAATGTCACTCATGTGTAAGAATATCTGAAATTACTTCTTATACGTTGTTTTTGAACCGCGTTGGTTATTTTTCTAGTCTCAAACTACTGTACTTATTATAATAATCATATTATGATGATGATATCTACGTATCAGAAACATTGATCAGTGCAAACGTTCAAGCGGTGGCACTGATCGAAGTTTCGTATACCTAGTAACTACTTGTAATATATTGATATAGTTTGTAACAATGTGCAAGTTGCGTCAGAATGACAGCCAATAGCTTCCAAGCGCAAGAACCATCGGCAATCTGCAAAATGCGCAACATATCACGTACAGTAAATTATATAACTAGCTGAAACACTAAAACTATTGACACAGTGTAAATACCCAATCCAAACAGTACTTCATTGCCTTTGATATTGATTAATCTTTCTAATCATTAAATAGTTGACTGCATTCTAATGATAGCTCAGACTTAACATTCGGACACAACTCCGCTACGACGATGATCACAAAATGACAAGTCTGACGGCTGTTCGCATGGACCGACAAACTATTTATTAGATGCAGCATAAACTTCAAAGATTAAATGTAGGCTAGTCCAACTATATCGACTATCCCCTATCTATTTAGAATAATCATAACGGGTTCCCTATTGTGCATTGATAGGCCAGTGCTAATAATTAACAAGGTCCCAATTACAACCACTACATAATACTGACAAACGTTTCCTACAAGAAAATAGTACCCTACTTACTCTTGACTCAGACACCACTTTCAAACATTGTCACGTTTTTATATAAAAAAAAAACCGTAATCACTGAAATCGCTCACCCTGACAATAGAGAATATGCATGTAATTTAAAACTATTTCATTATTTAAATATACATTGTATTATAGGGACCAAGAAACAAATTGCTTTTTTTTACATTTTTAACATAGTACTTATTTTAGAATTCATTATTTTATGTTATATTTTTTGGTGGAACGGAACGCAAACTCGAGACGCGTCGTCTTTGAAAATGCCGGAAGTGAGCTCAAAAGCTATTTGAATAAATCCTTTCATAGCAAAGTGTTTGAATTCTCACTGAGGAAAGTTGTGAAGAAAGTTCGATTTCTGCTTGAATAAAGTAAAAACAATAATTTCATTTATATGATTTGTGGCTAAAAAAGAGATAAAGCAGTATCGTGAATTATGACGTCACATTATGGCCGCGACAATAGCGGATGTTTGAACGGTAGTAGAAAATACTTGCGAGTTTAATCTTTTTTTTTTAACAACCAGCTCTACTGGTTGTTAAACATTGTAACATTTACTTTTCTTAGGTTTACATTGCGTTAACATATATAATGAGTTAAATTTTTAAGCTAGATCGAAGAGTTTACGAAAACTATTGGATCTAGCTCTTGGACTATACATTAAAAATTGAACTCAAATCTTCTAAATTAAGACCCGACTAAATCTGTGACTTAGCGAAAAATTGCGACAAAATTTGCGAGAAAACAGATCTTCGCTAGGTGCCCTAGTTTTTGAGATATAAATGTGGCCAAGCTGGGGGACGCTCTCCAGATCGGCCACCTATGAACCGTTATAACTTTAGAACCAGTGACCGACAAATTCTGATATTTGGCGACACATTTTTTGTGTTATCAAAATTAAAATCCCTGATGGTGGCCATGCCAGTGTCAGTCACACCGTTTCTGTGCTTTATTGATTGACAAAAAATAAAATGTACATGCATATTCCCTATTTGTTTCAACGACAGTCGGTCCCAACGGCATTCTGGATTTCAAAGCTTGTTTTCTGTCTTGGGATCCTGTACTAAAAGTAGCAGAAACTCCACGCTCGGAAGTAGTGTCTGTGTTAAGGCGGCGTATATTCAACATGAGAACTTTGAAATACATTATTTCAACGATTATGTCTCCTAATGAAGGCGTTACAATAAGTCACTCGTTTACAATATTGATTGTTTTCTAGTAATCTCAACATTACTAGCAGATAGTATTAAATTCGCTGCTATATTATCAAAATATTGTTAAAAAGAGATTCAAGAGGAAAGCGTGTTCGTATTTTAGATAATATAACAGCTAATCCTAAACACCGCTGACACGTTTGTTTTGTTTCAATTTTGGACGGTGGCGAATAAACAATTTTCTTTTGAATTAATTTCAACTCGTAAAAAATATTCAGCGATTTTGGAATGTAAAGTATCTCAATAGAGAGCAAATTAGTTGTTCTGAAGAGTATCCGTATCCGTTAATAGTTTAATGTGAACGCGACATGCTGTCTGCGACGTAGTACACCTCGCCGAACCATTCGCTATGCTCGTCCAAGTACCTGCGAAATAAACACAATTATTTATGATGGATCCAGTGTTAGCCCGTGAAATTCAAATTTTCTTGGGTTTTTTTTTTTGTGTGGCTATAACTTGATCAAAATATGATTCGTGACAAAAACAAATATTTATTTACATAAAAGGCTACTTGACAGTATTTAGGAAACAGATTAAAATGTTCCTGTAGTCTATTTTCCTTAAGTTGTTCACTTACTGCACGAACATATCGATGTGCTTGAGAATCAACTTCAGTTTAAAGTCGGGCATCTGAGTCGCGTTCAAAAAGTCTGGCAATTTCACTGGAATTCAGAAAACACATACTTAAATTTTTCTGGTTGAGTTGACTAAGTACTGTGATAAAATAAATATAAAAAAACAGTACCGAATAGTCTGGCAAGATGAATGGCACCATACACGCGGCATGGTAAATGTTCGGTTCCCTCGCGGGGAATAATCTGCCACTTCGCCACCTGACAATAAAAATACTGACATGTAAAGTGTGCTCAGAATGCAAAGCCAAAGTAGAATGCCTTTTTGCGGTGTGTAGCATGGTGACATTCGAACCGTTCCTTTTTTCACTCTTGATCGTTACCGCGATTATAAGAGATCTGAGATATTAATATTGATCAATCTAATATAAATATCATTATAGATATTACAAATTGTTATAACAATATAAATTACCCTCTCTGGCACCTTTCACTCGCACCATGCTACACCGCAAATACTTATAGGGTGCAATATGGGCTTCAGTATTTTCAGTTTGTATGCTAAAAGTCCACTTACATCATTCAATGCAAGACATCGAATTCATCATCAACAACAAATTCATTTCATTGAATTTAAAACATTTTATTTCTGAAACAGAACGATGTTATAGATACGTTTAAATGCATCTTGTAATTTGAGGTGCAAGTGGTCCTAAATGATCGCTTCTATTAATTTGAAGTGGATAAGACTCGTACGGTTCTGAACCCCACCTTATCAAGCAGCAGTGACAGAGGTGTGCGCGTGGTGGTGGGAGCAGGAGTGGCCTGCGTGGGCCGCGCCCAGCACTCGCTCAGAGATGACCCGCTGCTACCGACGCTGAAACGCAATAGTAAATAAATAGTTATTAAAAAATAAAGATTGGTGAAATACAGTATAAATCTGTCATCATTTGTGTGTCTGTCATCTGTATCACAGATGACATGAGTTCTTACAATTACTATTAGACAATGCATAACACCCTATAAGTTAATGATATCAACCGGGTAGATCGACTATGCGAAGGTAGGTATAGGTTCTTGACAACAATTTTACCTGGACGACATAGTTTCGAACAACCTCGGCTCGCCGGCTGAAGTTGATGGAGCCGGCTCCTCATTTTCCGACTGAGACACCACTGACTTGTGAGAACGGAGCCTGAAAACAATACAATTACCAAATTAAAAAAAAAAGATGTAATCCAACTAATACTAATAATGTGAAAGTTTCGGCTGTGCGGATTTGGATGAAAGTTGGCACGCAAAAAGACCATATTATCATGTATTAAAACATAACATTACAATTTTATTCGGTAATACGAAGATTCCAGATGCGAGAGAAACCGCGGGTGACAGCTAGAGTGGTACAACGATGTTTTAATTTTTGGTGAATGAAATTGACAGGGGGTCGCCGGGCGTTCTTGGTACAGTACGACAACTTTCCATCGTTTATCTTCTGAAAACCGAAATATTTTTAAACGTATTTCCATTCTTTCTCCTTTTCTTTGAAATATAGCGAATAAAATGCGACTACAGACAAATAGAAATTAATTTATATTCCCACCTAAATTATAATCTATAAATTGACGCACTAATCCCGTCACTCCCTTAAGGACGCTGTTACAAAGGGGTAGTCAAATCATTGCTTTTTTACACAAAATTATGTTTATTAAATAAAATGCTTTGCATTCTTAAAAAGTTTTTTGGCCGAATTGTTGATAGATTTGCATGGTAATGGTACGATTCTGAACTATAAATATAATTTTAAATAGGTATAGTTTCTCAATAAATGTACCGAAGTAAAAATTTTCAGTTCGGTACATTTATTGACAGTTCTGAATCGTACCTTGCACATATATCAACAATTCGGACAAAAAGACATTAGAGAATGCAAAGCATTTTATTTAATAAACATACTTTTGTCAAGATACAAGATATTTATTTTGTAAAACATGAGTGCAGAATTATACAGGTCTTAAAAATAATAAGAGGTAGCTACATGTTTTGCCAATCATGGCGTACAAAATTAGTCGCACTAAGACAACTATTACAAAAAGATAATTATAAAATCGTTAATAATAAATTAAAACAATGACTTACAAAGAGGAAAAATAAAAAAAACAGGATTAAATGAAAATGTCAACAATTTAAATTCAATTTAAGTAAAATACAGATTAGAAAAAATAATAACAAAGGTACACAGTCCAAATTCTATTGCAGAAGATTATCATTTAAAAAGTCATCTACGCTATAATAGCACTTATCTAGTAAAAACCCCTGAACGGACTTTTTAAATTTGGTTAAAGGTAAACATTTAACAACATCAGGTATTTTATTATAGATAATGGGTGCCCTTCCAAATAGGCTCTTTTTCACTAAGGCAGTTTTGCACTTGATTGGACAACAAATTCTGACATTGAGAACGAATTGGGGTTTTTTTCTCGTCTAAAAATTTCTGAAAAAATTGAGGATTTGCTTTTACGAAAAGTGCAGTTTCTAAAATGTACAAAGATGGTAAAGTTAGAATTTTTGATTGTCTAAAGTAATTTACGCAACTAGCCGTTGTTCTTAGACTAAACATTGCTCGTATACATCTTTTTTGCATCCTAAATACAAGTTCTTTATTAGTTGACTGTCCCCAAAAAATAACACCATATCTTAAAGTAGAAGCGACTAATCCATGATAGGCTGTTAAAAGAGTGTCAGTATTTACTTTCCTTGACAATTGGAATAATAAATATGCAGATTTACTAAGGCGCTTACAGATTTCCTCTGTGTGATGTTTCCAAGTTAGTTCACTATCTATAGTGATACCTAAGAATTTTGCATGTGTAACTTCTTCTATCACAGTTATTGTAGGCAATGTTAACTGGTGAATGCTTTCGGCGCTGATGAAAGTGAATAACTTTTGTTTTATTTTAATTAATTATAAGGTTATTTTTGTCAAGCCAATTTATAATGTCACTCAGAGAATTATTTATGTCATTTTGATAATTATTAGGATTAGTACATTCCACAATGGCCGTGCTGTCATCTGCGAATAGTACCATTTTGTGATCTATAGTTTTAGGGAGATCATTAATATATATTAAGAATAGTGGTTTGTGTAAAAAAAGTAATGATTTGACTACCCATTTGTAACAGCGTCCTAAACGTAGACAGAGAATTCTGTAGACTGCTGGATATCTTCCTTTGCATTCACACAAGAAAAAGAAGAACATATTAACGTCGCTAGCAAAGAAAAGAGACAGAGTAAAAATATTTCTGTCCTTTATCGCGTGTCGGCTGAGCACATCATTGAGCACAACAAGTTTGACGTTTATGGCGGTTGCAGATTGAATTCCAATTGTTTATTAATAATTACATCGAGATTATGTATCGAAATACGACCTTTTCGTGCTCAATTCTATAATATTACATTTGTGCAACTGTGCAAAATGGTAAGGTGCAGTGTAATAAACTGTAAAAGTGATTGTTTGATGAAAATTGCCGGATTGTCCTTTCACTCGTAAGTATTCGATCTGTTTATGTATTCGATCGCTTTGTGTTCTGCTATTTTTAATCAAATAGTCGCAGTAATGTGCAAACTAATTTGCATATCGTGTTAAATCTTATAAAATCGTGATTTGCGCAATATTTTTATTTTCTTACCTCAAAATTCAGTGTTGCCACTTTTTGACGGGGCATTTACCCTTGAATATGGGTAAAACTGATTTTTTAAAGCAATGTCTATAAAAAAATATTTTATTTCAGACCTTGATCCATTAGTATTAGTAATACACACTTCTTATAAGCTATTTTAGTAACAAATGTAATAAAAGATTTTAATTCATATATCTGCACTCACCTGATGCCGCGCATTTGGTACATGTACGTAATGCGTCATAATGGTGCAGCACGGCTGTTCACTGATGACCTGAATGTCGTTGACGCTCCCACGTACTCTGCGCATCATGGAAGCATTCTTTTTACGCAAGATGGTAGGTATTGAAACCATCAGTATGTACTTCGGCAAACATTCCTGATGCACTGCAGTAACGTGGAAGCCTCAAAAACATCCTGAAAGTATATACTGAACTCTGAAGACGTTGTATGCCGTCTGCGTCTATCGAACCCACAGAGTGCACATGTACAAAGATTGGCAAAAAGCCTTATCAAGTTTTACTTCTGGCGCATAACGTGCAAACCTGCGGGTATTGCATACTATATAGCTACTACTATACTATAAATATATAAGTCACTTAAAAATCTTGAAATTAAGCAAGATCACTGGTAAAAACGAAAGGTAATGAAAAAATCTTATTAACTTGCAGATTTCCAAATAAACCCGTAATAAGAAACATGTGGATTTCTGCTACTAGAATGCCTAATTGGGCTCCAAAAATGAGTTCCAGGATTTGCAGTCAACACTTTGATAGTAATCTTTTAATAAAGAAAGCATGCAAAACTTTTTTATACCCCAATGCTGTTCCAAATACGGTAATGGATATGCCTCTCATGTGATTGCAAAGATTTAATTTTATTACAGTGGTTATAAAATTTTAACATTTAATTCGATTAGGTTACAGTAAATTAGTTTTTTTAAAATCAATTCTGTATTTTTTTAACTTTTTTTCTATTAAATTATATTTTGTTTCGAGTCTATTTTTCCTTTTATTTCATTAGGATAGTAGATTTGTTACAATATGGGGAGGGTGAGAAGGGGCTGTGAGGGGGTGGTGAGGGGTGGGAAGGAGAGAGTGGTGAGAGGGGGTTAGAGGGAGAGGGGAGGGCTGATGGGGCGGGCGACGAGTGCCTTTACACCTTAAAGTTGCATTTTGTATAGCCCTGATTCATTGAAGAGAGATTGACTAAAGACTTTTGACTGATTGATTGGAGAGCGGGGAGAGGTGGAGAGAGATAGGAGGGTGTAGTGAGGAGGGAGGGTATAGTGAGTGGGGAGGGTATGGAGAGAGGGTGAGAGGGAGGGGAGGAGTTGGCGAGGGTAGAGGGGGAGGGGAAAACAGTGAAGGGGGTGTGAGGGTTTGAAAGGGGGGGGGGGGGAGGTTAGCGGGAAAAGGATGTGGTGAGGGGGTGAGAGGGAGAGGGGGAGGATTCATTGAAGAAACATAGCCCGACAGAAATGACCAAAAATAGAAAGTCGGAAACTCGGAATGGCACAAAAAACAGGATTAAATTCCAGTCGTGCGTCGGAGCTTACACACACACTTTTTTTTGTTTGTTTGCACGCGCTAATCTCTGGAACTACCAGGCGGACTATAATAATTATTTTTGCATTTCTTAAGGAAGGCTATAGGAATACTCGTATTTAACGTCACTCTAGGACTCTTAGTTGCCGAGCAAAAAGAAAAAAGTCAGAAAGAACGCTAAGCGAAAACGAAATAATAGCGTGGGCAGGCAATGCGATGCGACGGGGTGGGGGTTCGGGGGAACAAGAAAGGGAAACGCCTATTCTTGGCCATGTTTTGCCCATCAATGTGACAAATACAAAAAAAATACCCATTTAGTAACTAAAATATTGCTAGTACTTATTTGTATTGAAACCTCCGGAATTATAAGCCGATTTAATCAAGAAACTCAATCGTATTTACACTTCCGGTCGTTGGTCAAACCTGTCAAAGTAGGGATGACAACATTTACTGAAAAAACGATACACTAAAACCGGTTCCCAAAAATACGTATTTAGGAAAATCTATTTTTGACATTATGTAGTTGTTTCGCTTTTATTTTCTTTAGAGACAAAAAAAAATGATTGTCTATTTTCGGGCTTCTAAATACGATCCATTTAACCGATTCCGTGTTTCAAGTTTTACAAAACTATAGATTTTTCGATAAATCGATTTCTTAAAGACATCCCTACGTCAATAATAATTGTAATTGACAACTGATTGACATTGACATTTCACATTTTGTTTGGTGCTGTTTTCTTGCGACTCGTGATTTTTTTCTCTACTGCGTTTTTCTATTTAATATTCCGACGACTTTGATTACGATTATGGACCCTGTAACCACTTCCAATGACGATCTTGGCTTTATATTGGATTCTGTACCCGCCTCTCTCGACGACACCGGCTTGCCAATGGATACCGTACCTGTTTCTCACGAAGGACCTGGCGCGAATATGGAACCTGGGTTCTTGGGCTGGGCAAGGTTTCAATCAAATATAAATCCCCCAGCCCAATTTCTAGATGACGTGCTCGTCATATATTTAAATGAGAACGAATAAAAAATCGGAAATCTTTAAGTATGTCTTTTATTAACCTTGAATTTTTATACTATGATTTTTAAAAGTCCAACCGAGTTCTATGTAAAAAATAGTGTTTGTATCTTTATCTATGATGTCAACCCTAATGCTTCTAATTTGTTTCTTTCGTGGGCGTCACTTGGCCAAAACCTCTTTATCAAATGGGCATTTCCCTTTCAGCAGCAAGGAAGTTCAGAATTTTGGCAGAAGCTATCTCATATATAATAAGAAAAGTCCTGACTGACTCATCAACACCCAAACCCTTGGACCTATAAAGCTGAAATTTTGCACAAGTTCCCTTTATAATGTAGACGGGTTTTTGTTCCCGTGGGATGTTTTTCGACATCCACGCGGGCGAAGCCGCGGGAACAAGCTAGTTACTCATATTTTTTTATTTCTCATCATGGAAACCTAAAATACAAACCTCATTTAAAAAAAAACTTATTTTGTGAAGAATATTGGGTAAAATGTACATCACTTGGTAACCCTAAACAATAGATGTACTTTTTTTTCTGTCCCTTTCGATGGCACGGATTTCATTTGTCTATAGAATTCTCTGTCTACGGTCCTAAATGTATCAGTCACATTTAATTCGGCAAAGTTCGGTTTTTCCGAAAATAAACGATGAAACCTTTGAGCGTTGTCGTACTGTATTACCAACCTCCTTGCCACATTGCCGCTGCGAGTGGCACATCGGCCCTCGCGAGTCTTGCCGGAACCACCGACGTGGTTGTCATCAGTGGTTGAGTCACTGATTGCAGCTGTCTTATCATTGGAGTCGCTCTTCGATGCGATAATAATATCATCGTGGTTATTAGATTCACCTGGTGATAAGAGATTGAAGTAATTAGAAAAAAAAGAAAAGGTTTGCCGCACAATACAATACAATACAAGTATATAATACAATACAATAATAATACAATACAATAATAATACAATACAGTACAAACCACACAATACAAGCAAAAACTTACGACTGAACCCGAGCGTACGCGATTCAGCGCCACTGACCCGAGCGTGAGGGCCGGCGCACATCTGGCGAAGCGCCGCTCAGCACATTCGTCACTGCCAAACAAATATCGACCTTGCACCAGATTAAATAAAGTTGAAAATAAATAAACTTCCATTAGCTCGAGAGCGCGTCTAAGCGGGAAGAAGCGCCTTGTCTCAGGTTATTTATTCTCAACTTTATTTTTTGGCGCGCAACGTTGACATTCGTTTGGCAGTGACAACCCCGCGCCGCGGCTCGCCAGGTGTGCGCCGGCCCTGACGGTACAGTCGTTCACTGTTCAGAAAGTGCGCTTATAGAAGATTTTCACTTCAAAAATTCGTGGATGTGATCTTTTGCAAGAAGTAGCGTAGTGATTTCTACAATATTTCGGACTTTGGCAGTTAGTAAAATAAATAATAATAATGAGAAAAGATAATACCTAATTTGAATGCTTGACTATTTGGATGGTGAGGGGGTTACCTTCGCTCTTATCAGCATCCATAGGATCGGGCGGCAGATGAGAGTACTCCGGTATCTTGGGGCTCTTTAGGTCTTCCTCAGCCGCAGTTAGCACTTCTTCTTCAGCACCCATCGGCTCATCTTCATACTCTTCCTCTCCTTCCAACTCGAGCTTCTTGCATTCTTCTTGCCTAGAATTATGTAATTCACTAGATTTAATCATCATCTGTATACTCTAGCCTTTTCCCAACTATGTTGGGATCAGGTTCCAGTCTAACCGGATGCAGCTGAATACCAGTATTTTACATGGAGCGGCTGCCTATCTGACCTCCACAACTCAGTTACTGGGTAATACGATAAGTAAGATTGATAAGATTGGTTGTCAGATTTTCTGGCTTTTGAAGAGCCGTAGCGACTGTCAAAGATCCACTAATGACAGCCGGGACCAACGGCTAAATGTACTTTCCGAGGCACTTGGTATGTAAAGATGGCCACCCATCCACGGACCAACCGCGGTAAGCGTAGCTTAACCTGATCGATCGACCCTAGCTCTACTAGGTACTACTACTTCATAGGAAGAAAGTAATGTCCGTTTTCATTAATACTAGAGGATTTTAATTTTCGGCGCTGATTGAGCGTTGAAAATCCAACAGCGCGCTTTTATTTAGGTGGGCCCTAGCGTTAAGGTGACGATAAGTTCTGGTGACCTTGTGCGACTGGGCGGTGCGTTTTCACCGCATGCCGTTCCGTTCCGATTCATAGGGAATATTTATTTTTAGAACCTAAGGTAAATATGAATATTTCAAAAAATCACAGATATAAATTATAGATAACAAAATAGTCTGTTCATACAAAAAAAAACATGAAATATTTTTAAGTAGTTTCAAAGTAATATAGTTTTTACGTTTTGTGTCTACACAAAAAAAAAAAAAAAATTCTTTAAGAAATTAATTCAGGATGTCTCATCTTGAGAATTAATTTCTTAAAGATTTTTTTATTTTACTACAATGCTTAAATATTCACATATCTAGTTTAACATACATTTTTTGCATAACTTACTTGCATTATTTGAAGGCGTAAATAAAAAAAAGTAATTAAAAAAATTAAAAAACCCGACTGCGGTAAAAAAGCTACGTTAAAAAAACTGAAAAGCTAAAAACAAGCCCTTTTTAATGTATTTTAATGGTATGGGTCCCTCCTACTTCCAAAATTAATTCAATTTAAAATGGGCTTGTTTTTAGCTTTTCAGTTTTTTTAACGTAGCTTTTTTACCGCAGTCAGGTTTTTTAATTTTTTAAAATACTTTATTTAATTTTATATTTTTTAGTTTTATTATTTAATGAGTTTATATACTAACCTATATACACATGAGTCAAATGTGAATGAAAGATTTCGCAGGGGATATAGTTCTTGGTACGTATTTTTTACGATTTGTCACTTCGAATTACTTTTAACCATATAAGTTGTATATATTTTTATAATCACCTTTTTAAACCCTTTATTTTGATACCCTACACAACAGATTTTGAGAAAAAAAAAATTAAGACATAATTTGGCGCCAAAAATCCGCCATTTTGTTTTTTTTTTTATTTTGATATACCCAGTGTCACTCACAGTAAATACGAATCTAACGACACCTCTCAAGCTAAAATCCATCGTGCCGTTCAGGCTGCAGAGCGTGCCAAACAGTTATACATACGTACATACTCTCGAAAAACATAACCCTCCTTCTGGCGCAGTCGGGTAAAAAAGATTTAAGTCACTAAAATTGTATATCTGCGCCCTAAGCTACGGTTTCCTAGAAGAGCGGTGCCGTCACGTAACGTCTGCAACTTACCGGCGAATGACGTCACTGAAACGTCATTTATGAAAGTAACTTGGTGTTTTTCTAGAGAGCGTTTTTTGACACCGTAAAGTCAAACTCCGCTGCGGAAACGAGAGGGGTGTTATAAGTTTAATGTCATGAGATTCGTCACTGCGGCTGTTATTTGGCGGCCACCGCTATTATAGGAAGCCGTAACTTTAATGGAAACGAGCATAATTTGTTGAACCAGTCACTTACTCGTCGATGAATTGTCCGCAGATCTCATGGTACTGGGGCAGTTCTTGCTTGTAAAGCAGATGACCGCGCAAGATGAAGTCGAAGTACACGCGGAGGCCGTCGGCTACTTCACGAACTAAGTTCAACCTGTAAATAGATGGTGAAAATATATGAAGGCAGAAGTAGTCGATACTCTCATACACTCTGAGCTGAAAATAACTTCTTTGAATAATTTATTATGCATGGCTGGAGCAAGGGGATCATTTTCATTTTAGATAGGTACCTATTAAGTTACAGTAGAAAGGGGTTAGGTTTTATAAGCAAGCACCTGAAAGATCGACTATTATAATACTTAAAGATTGTTTTTTTTTTTTTTTGTTTTCAACATTGGCTTTAAGAGCATCACCATTTCAGCCGAAAGACGTCCCCTGCTGGACATAGGGCCTTCCCCAAGCACCGCCCCTTCGACCGGTTCTGTGCTTCCCGCATCCAGCGGATTCCTGCGGCTTTTACAAGGTCATCGATGTTATTTGTAAAATTGAGCATCTGAAAAAAACTTCTTTGGTAGGTATGCCAATAAAATCTAAGGAGTGAAAATAACCCAGCCAAGTGCGTGTCGGACCACTCACAATGAAGGATTCCGTAGTTGAAAAACATGTTCTTCCATACATTGATATACGTCACGGTCAATTCTCCAACTGCAAATTTAAGTTTGTAATACCAATTTTTTTTTTAATGTGATAAAATTACAAATGAACTAATTTCGGACTTTTTCTTTTACTTGTGCTGTGAGACCTTGCTTCTTGACAAATTTCATGATTCTTGGTTAACGGGAAGTACCTATTAGTACAGCCAGGTTTTGATTGCGACTATCAAAATATGTCGTATAAATGACCGTATTTTTTTATTGCGTTGATTTAGAAGCTTGATTTTTAGAGCACCATGGGACCGTCATAGACCTACGTATTTGATATTATTTCAACTTGATACTTATCTTGTTTCCGAGGAAAAGGGTCTTGACACACTGACAGACAGACGGTCAACGAAGTGATCCTATAGGGGTTCCGTGTTTTCTTATGAGGTACGGTGTTCTAAAAAAACACACGTTATCGACATAATCGTACCTGCAAGACACATCAAGCATGTCTGGTTTCTGTGGAGGATCATTCCGTGCGCGTGTGGGGTGCCAGGCACCAGCGCGAGCGAACCATTTCACGAACGACTCTAAAATCTGCGCCGCGCACGGAGTCGCCGGCAGCTGGGACAGACGACCACGCTTCACCACTAAGTGGTAGTCGAATGTTAGGCGATCGCTGGAAGACGTCAACAAGAAAATCAAGAACCAAGAACCAGATATCAATCACAATTGGAATGATTTTGAGGCATATTGCTAATCCATTGCTTCATATGTTCGAAAAATTTGCCTGCTCAACATCGCAAATAACGCAATGAATGTTGTTGAACTGTCAAATTGAAACCGATTCCTACTGTAAGTATGTTACGCAATTATGTCGGTGCCACACCAACGTCAACGTCAATGCCCATCAACATCATCGCCATAAACATTCCGATAACTATCGCGATAAATTGAATTGGCCACACTTGAACGCCGCCACCGAATAATCGCCATGACAATCGGCAAAGTGAATGCCGTTGTAAAATTATCGCGATGAGTTGCAGCTACTCCTACGGCCTACGTCCATCATCACGATAATCAACGGCATATCCCGTTGGTGTGGCCCCGACATTAGGGAGCAGATTACGTTCGTAGACGGGTAAGACGGCAGAGGTGTAGGAAACCAATATACAATCGAATCTGGCTTGAAATGGTTGGTTCGAAAGTTTATCTCTTGGTGGTTTAAAATGTTAGATCGAATAAGATTTGTAGGTTGTACAGACGCTAGCACATCAAGCTACTACAATCTGTCAAATTTCTTTAATAGATTTTCATCTTTATCGCTAAAGCATAAGGTTCAAGGTTGATTGGGAAAATTTGACAGTTTCGGGTTTCTTGATGTATATTCTATATTCTATATTGTATCTACACTTCTGGACACATCTTTTGGCCCACCTTGTATTTTCAGTTTCGTTTGGTCCTAGCTAAAATTTTATATTAGGTCGAGCAAAAAGTTTTTATGCAGTTTTGAACCTGGCACATTCACAATTTCATTCAATAGTCTTTTTTTGAATTTCGAACACAGAATTTAAAGAAACAAAAGACAATTTAGAGCCTGTTTGTTGATATCAAACAATCGAATACTAAGAAAACTTGGTTTTATTGGTTTACTTGGATTCAATTCTTGATAAAGTGATTGATATCTTTGGTTTTGCAACAAACATTACTTATTCTTAACATTAAGGTGAGGTTCTATCAATAATCTATGGATACTTCACCTGAAGTCGCCGCCCAAGCTGTGGCACTTATTCAGGCCGGACACAGCCAAAGAAACGTGAGTGCTCAACTTAATTTAAGTCGATCTGCGGTCCGAAATGTTTATCGGAGGTACCTAGAGACTGGCGGCTTTGTTCGTCGCCAAGGAAGGCCACGATCTCGGGTCACAACTGAAAGGCAGGATCGATTCATCGTGACGACCAGCTTGAGAAATCGTCACCTTACCTCCATTGAGATAGAAAACCAACTTCGCGACTTCCACGGAGTATCTGTGAGCGCTCGAACTGTTCGGAGAAGGTTAAAAGAACGCGATATGGTACCACACAAGCCAGCTAATGGCCCCAAACTAACGCAAGCCCACCGAACAGCGCGCCTTCATTTCGCACGCAGTCATTTAAATTGGACACAGCAAGATTGGAGCCGTGTACTCTTTTCTGATGAGTCTAAAATTGTGTTACATGGCAATGATGGAAGGAAGAAGGTCTACCGACGTAAGGGAGAGCATTTCGCACAATGCTGCTTTGAAGAGAGGGTTGCTTATGGCGGTGGCTCATGGACTGTCTGGGGCGGTATATCCGCGAGCGGCAAAACTCAACTTGAGGTTGTTACAGGACCACGGCTGCCAACATTAAATGCTGAAAGGTACATTCGTGAGTGCTTAGAACCTCACGTGATACCATACGCGGACTATGTGGGCCCAAATTTCCTTTTTATGCATGATAATGCAAGAGCCCATGCGGCCGGCATCGTCAGGGAATATCTTCGGGATGTGAACATCACAGTTATGGACTGGCCAGCCAGAAGCCCAGACATGAACCCCATTGAGCACATGTGGGACGAGCTAAAAAGACGTGTTAGGGCTCGTCAGCCAGTTGCCCAGACGATGCAGGAGTTGAAAACTGCCATAGAAGAGGAATGGGAGATGATCCCTCAAAATTTCATAGAGCGGTAGATAAACTCTATGCCTAATCGTATGAGAGCTGTGGTAGATGCCCATGGAGGCAACACGCGTTATTAAATTAAACCTTTATTTGATAAAACATGTTTTTTATTCAAAAATCAATTGCCTTTAACAAGGCGCATATCCGACTTGTTAGGCGTAGCTCCATGTCGTATGGTATTCTGAATTCAAATTTAAAACAATACGATCGAAAAAGATGGTAAAATGTATCAGGTTTAAAACTGCATCAACAGTTTTTGTTCAATCTAGCAATCATATTTCGGTAGGGGCCATCGAAACCTAAACTCTAAGGTGGGCCAATAGATGTGTCCAGAAGTGTATATTCACACACACACATACCCACAACAAGCACATACCACATCACACCACTACACATCCCCTCCACATTTTACTCGTACACGCACAACTATTACTGCTGTCAAGTTTAAGTGGTAGATCGACACCGTCCACTGTTGTTTAAAAATGGTGAATTTATAAGCCAGTCACTGTCTCTTAAAATACAGGTTAGCCTAGTTTAAGAGGCAGGGTTACTATAATTATGTTCAGAAATTTTTGCAACACACTGTAATGTCTAGCATAAGTCTACCCACTAGTTATATCTACTTGTGTACATTTCTGTAACTATTTTTGGTTAAATAAACTTTATTATTATTTGTCTTTAGCTTATCTCGGGACCCTGGGGTCCCGGGCCTTTGGAAGGCGTACGAGGGGCCGAAGCCAACTCGCAGAGGCCCCTTAGACAATTTCAAATGACGAGGAGGCACCAGCCGACGATTATCCCTGTATGCACTATGCAAGTGCACCCAAGGACAACCCCCGGTTGGTGCAGGACTATTGCAGAACATGGAAACAAAACACATTGGGCCTATGGGTTGGGGTGGCTACATGGATTGGGTACCTTGAACTATGGAAGAACTATGTCCCCTGCCTGACCAATGTTATATAATATACACAGATAAATTGGCAGGGGGTGACTTGCACACTCAATAATGGGCCCCCGGAAACGGTCGCTAGCACATAGTGACGTAGCGACAAGGGGCAACATGTCCTGAGGAGCTTGAGGAGTGGAGAGGTATTCCACGGCTCTCAGAACAATCCCAGAGCCCGGAAGATGGTCAAGATCCCTACAAGCACTTACTGGAATACATCCTTCCTCCGAGCACGTTTGCTCTTGCGAATCTCCACTCAAGCCGGCCAATAAAGGCAAGAATGAGGTGGGAGCTCTGTTCCCGTCATTGTTCACTCCAGCCGGCCAATAAAGGCAAGCCAGAGGTGATGAACAAGACTTCTCCCGGGAAATAGGGTCCGTGGGGTCGCTACTGCCCAACAGCTCGCCACATGCTGCCCTGCGGGTTCACGTATCTCTCTTGGTCTGGCTCCTCACCCTAGACCTGTTTCGGCAAAGTAAACTCCACCGGCACAGACCCAGAGTTCGGAGCGCGCAAGTTATTATTATTATTATTATTATTATTATTATTATTATTATGTGCTGGCGTCTGTACATTCCGAGAGAATATTTCGTTTATTGTTAAGTACCTACAGAAAAGTGGAAATGTTTGGAGGAGGCTTTTACCCGAAGGGGGTTCACACTAAATTAATATATTTGAATGTACCTAACTTATATTTAAATTAAATTCAATAATTTTAAGAAGGTACCTATTATGAATGAAATAATTATTCTATTTGTGGAATTTATTTTTAATGTTGTTTTTGATTGTGTGGATTGAATATTATTTTATTATTATTAACTAGCTTTTGCCAGCGGCTTCGCCCGCGTGGATGTCCGTAAATATCCCACGGGAACCTCGGTGCAAAATTCCAGCTTTCTAGGTCCAAGGGTTGGGCTGGGCGTTGATGAGTCAGTCAATCAGTCAGTCAGGACTTCTCTTTTTATTTATATAGATTTGTTACAGAATCAAGAGGTGTTACATAATCTTACGATTGTGTTATATTCAATTATTCATGTCACTTGGAAGTAAATACCCTCGATGAACACTCTATTCAAGTAACGACTGTTATATCATTACATTATTGTTATTTACCGTAAAGCAGAAGGCAGTGCGATGTGCGCGCGTCCCACGTGCACGTTGGGCGGCGGCGAGCGTGGCTGCGAGCCCCCAGACCCAGACGCCGACGATGAATCCGTGTCGGCCGTCTCCACCCCTTCCTCAATGTTATCTGATTAAAAACAATTACCTACTAAGTAGGTACGACATACTCCAGAACAATGTAGGAATATAACTTTGTTTGAAAGCTGCTACACTTCAGGATACCTACGCCCTGAATACACTACTATTCAGTGCGTGTCCACAATGAGCGTAGGTTAAATTATGCCTATAAGTAGGTACCTACAAATCTTAAGTTGCGTTTCGATGAAACGAAGATAGAATAGAACGAAACTATAGAGAACTCTACATGCTTGCTAAAATGGACTGGCCTTTAACTGCTCCGCACATTTCCGCGACCTAACAATGGAAAATTGCATTGAAGTAGGGTACCTACTAACTATGTCGCTCTCATTCGACGTGTTCGTATCTGATCTATAGCATTTTATATCTGCTAGAGTAGACACACTTTCGTTGAAGTGCGACTTAATAGGGTCTTATTCATATCTCGACCAGAAACATATTACCGACTGAAGAATATTTAAGTATCAATCTAAAATTATGGAAGAATTCTTAAAAGTTTCAACTGAAAAATGAACAGCAGAATGGTAGAAGTTTCATGTAATATCTTCTACTCAGTTAGAACAAAAGTTAAAACTTTTCAGCGCTCAATGAAAGTATTTATAATAAACACGATAACAAAGGAAAGCGCCAATGCGAAGAGAGTGAATGCGCATGTCTGGGCGTTACCGCGTAAACGGCGCGGCCATCTTTGACGTACTTGGGTGTGTCGGGTGGCGCGCTTTTCGAAACTATAGCCACGTGTATAACTTGCTTGTATGTACGGATAAGTACGAGATGCGATTCATGACTTGTTTGACAACTGACCAATTAAATCGCACATAATTATTAAAAATAGCAATAGCTTTAAAAATATACTTAATACAATATTAGGTATTATGCAATTCTTTATATATTGTTGCTAAGGTGATGGTGGCAACTGATACATTAAGGGCAAATTTTTCAAGTCTGATAACTTTTCTGAAGAATAAATATGACAGATTGACATATTTTCTATGCAAAAGCTGTCAAACCGCCATATTTATTCCATAAATAAAAGTTATCTGACGGTTGAAAAATTAGCCCATAATCGTTTAAAGTACCAAATACATAATAAAATGTTGAAGTTAAAATATTAAAACTTACCATCTGGCTGTGTGCTACTAGAAGAGCCGTCGTCAGAGAAGCCATGTCGGGCGCGCTTGGCGGGGCCCGCCCCCGGGTTAGAGGTACTGCCGCCCTTCTTGCGCTCCCGGCGATACAGATATGCACCCCTACATTAAACAAACACGAAAAAGTAAGAATAAAGCGCAACAGCAGCAGTAGTTAATTCCTATTGTTGAGTAATACATTTTAGACCTATTCATGAATCTTCAATATATTTTTTTCTGAATACATAAATTGGCAAATTATTTTCAAAACATAGTATTTAAAAATTGAATAATATCTTACAGTTGTAATTGAGAATTTTCAGCTAGATCTCTTTGCAGCTGTCTGTTTTCTTCAGTGTCTTTCAAAACAAAGTCTTCGCTAACGCAGCGGTCCCAAGAAGAGTTCCAACCTTGGAAGTGTATCAAATACTCCACAGTACGGCGGCCACGCTTGTCCTTACTCTCTATCACTTCCAACACCTGTTTACAAATTATATGTTGAAGTTGAATGGCTGACTTTGTAATAAAATTCTTATGCAGATAATAATATATTATTCTTATACTCAACTTTAGACTATTTTTATTTTGGTTTATTTTGCACAATAGGAATCAAAATGAAGTCATGATTGTTAGGACGAATAATATACTAGTTCCTTCATTAACATATTATTACCACATCTTTTGCGCCATCCTAGTTATACCCCTTGTACTTGGATGGCTCCAGTTTCCTAAACATTTGATGATGTTAGTGCCCCACCCTAAAATATATTCTAGCAGCAGCAGCAGCAGCAGCAATGCAAGGATATTATAATAATATGCATGGATTCTGTAGGTTTATAGAATTATGATTGTAAAAAATAAATAAAGCCAACATGAGGTCTTGCCCCACCCTTCCTGCACCAAGTCTCAGAATTAGCAACAAACTTTATTTTACCTACTTAATCACTAAAATAGGTACTAAAACAAAATATAACTGAAGGTAGCACAAAGAAACAAAACTTTGATTATTTTTTAAAACAAACCTTGTACAATATTTTTGACACCCAAAAAATAGTTTTCTTGAATATTTTTTTTTTTTGTAACAGTATTTCACAAACTGAGCTATATACAAGACCTGCAAGTTTTTAAGGAAGTTTGTTATGTAAAGTTTATGGTCTGTTTTTATCAATTTTCTACCAAATAAGTTGCAAACTGCTGGTAAAAAAGTTTTATATAATTATAACCTAGCTGTTGTTTATTAGTTGTTGCAGTTGTATTTGGTGTATTATAGTAACTAAAGTGGATAAAAATGAGTTGGTATAGGGCGTGGTTAGACCTAGCACTGCGGTCCTTACCTTGGAGTCGTAGAGCACCTTGGCTTTTGTTGGATCCGGTTCATAACACAAAACGCGCTCGCCTTCACTGAATTTATAACGAACTCCCCTTGTAGATACCATTGCCGATTTTTCTTCTCCGTTGCCACGAATTAATCAATATTCCGATAATATATGTTATGTAATTCAATATGTAGGTGTGATTAAAAAATAAATTAATTTGCAGAAAACACAAAATCACAAATTATATTTTACGCGCTGCTTGCTTGATTATTTTAAAGTCTGACTGATATAACAATTAAAGTATTTCTTATTTAGTGTCAGCAGACACTACAGCCGGGTGTGTGCGACACGCCTATTTCACAAAAATAATGTTTTGTTTGGGCGTCGGCCGATGTTTATTTTGATTTCAGCTGTCCTGTCAAACATAAAAGTATACAATAGCACCACTTTCATTTTTTTACTGGCAACACAGATTTGACAATGGCGCTAGTTGTACGATGTTTTCCAAAAGTTCTAAAATATTAAATTAGCCAGCTTGTGTATTAAATTGGTGTATTTTAATTAAAGTACAGTGTCTGCTGTATTGAAATTATCATTTAAATGTAAGGAGGAATGAAAATCAAAAGTAAAATTCAGCTGAATGATGAAAACAACTACTAGTTAACTGGTTAAGGGGTGCATAATTGATTTCATGATAAACAAACTGCTAAACAACTATTTACATATTACTTTCACACGTAGAAAATAAATGGAAATGGATTATTTAATTTCAGTACCGCACTTTTAATCTGGCAAGGGCGTTGACGTATTCCCAGACGTGTTCTATACGCAGTGCTATTTACATAAGGACTTGGGCGTGGGCAGGGCAGGGTGTGGCGAACGGGGCAGTGTGGGGGCAGATATCCAAGGGCGTTGGCAAGGAAGAGGAACAAAGCCTAGTAGGCACTAACACGTTTCTGTGTATGCCTAGTGAACATCATGAGATTGAAAACGAGTTTCAGTGCAGCAGATAGTGAATTGGCCCCTGTTAGTAAACATACATTCACTTGGGGACTTTATTTATTTTGTTCTTGGTGTTTTTGTTTATTTTTTACATAACATTTATTTACATTGTTAAATATTTACAAAAAATAAAATTATTTAAAAAGTAAAGCAAAGCCCATCAGCAACAGTGATAGTGTTTATATTATTTTTCTTACAAGTTACATCATCACCATTCGGTTCAAAGACTACAGTATAATGATTCAGTTCTATAATAACAGTAGTTATAGTTCTATAACATTGGAGAATATGGGTCGATCGAACGACTAGGCATCAACTGAATTAAAACATGAGAAACAATGCTCAGCAGACTTTTTTACTATGTGCTTTTTGGCAGGCACTATTTAAAATATCAATTTCGTTTTCTCGAGAACAAAGGTCAATGGGTTACGTTTGACCTTTGTTCCCGGTTCCCTAGCTACACCCTTGGTTGGGGGAGATTGAAAGCATCATTGCAAATGTTTGAGGGTTACGTTCTCATAGCAAATGTGCTCGTTTATAAATGGATGCTTTGATTTATTCCAGCATTTAGAATTTATTACGGCGCCGCCGCGTCGACCCTATTTTAAGCCTACACCATGCCTACACCAGAATACGCTACTCGCCACTCTCGCCAGCCGCGCCGCCGCCGGCCGCCCCGTGCCGTTTACGTCTGTCTGTCAAATAGAAGACCGTACACTATAGTACTCGTAGATTTGGTGGTACAAAACTCTACATGCGCGAGTCCAACACGCACTTGGCCGGTTTTTAGGGTTCCGTAGTCAACAAGGAACCCTTATAGTTTCGCTATGTCCGTCCGTCTGTCTGTCTGTCTGTCGATGTCGGCAGCATAGCTAAGAGACTCTTTAGTACTAGAAAGCTATAATTTGGCATAGATATACATATTCATCACGCCGACAAAGTGGTAAAATAAAATTATGAAAAAATCATTTTTTTAGGGTACCTTCTGTACACGTAATATGGGGATGTTTTTTTTCTCGCATAGCCCATGGTGTGGGGTGTTGTTGGATGGGTCTTTCAAAAATATTGCGGGTTTGTGCAAACAATTTTTCGATTTAGGGATCCGTTTCTGAAATATTAAGCTTTAAAGTGCTAATATTTAGGGCTCCGTACCTCAAAAGGAAAAAACGGAACCCTTATAGGATCACTTGTGTGTCTGTCTGTCTGTCCGTGTGTCTATCTGTCTGTCTGTCCGTCTGTCACAGCCAATTTCCTCCGTATCTAATGAACCGATTAAGTTGAAATTTGGTACACATATGAATTTCTGTGACCCAAACACGGACGGGTAAAGTAAATAAATTAATTTTGAATATAGAGGTCACTTTTGGGGGGCAAATAAGAAAATTAAAAAAACAAGTTTTGCAAACTACACCATGTGGCATGTCAAATGAAAAGGCTTACTATGAGTCTCAAATATATATTTTTTTTATAATTTTAAAATAAACTGTTTTAAAGTTATTTAAGAAAAAATACAAAAAATTACCATTCCCCCCCCTTTTCTCCGAAACTACTGAGCCTAAAATTTTGAAAAAAATACAGAAAATAGATCTTTACCTGTAGATTACAGGAAAATCTATAAAAAGTCTGTGGTCTTAAAATAACATGGTAAATCTATCAATATTGTGAGTACAAACTTACATTTACAGTTGGAATGTATGGGAGAACATGTTTTTCAACTACAATGTTAAGTTTGTTCTTAAGATAAATTCATCCCAACTACGGAACCCTTCATTGTGCGTGGTCGGACACGCACTTGGCCGGTTTTTTTTGGAGTCAAGTGTCCCCCCTCTGCCAGCTAAACGGTTAGTTTTGGATTGGTGAAAAAATTCACGGTAGGGGATATACTTAACGAAGTTAAAAGGAAAACTATCACAGCTAAGTAGGCTTTTTAAGTTTACTTAGTCCGCATTATCGTGCAACTACGGAACCCTATTACTGAGCCTGGCCCGACACGCACTTGGCCGCTTTTTTTTGTTTAGCTTTTATAATCGAAGGATTAGATTGATAAAATCTCTATTCCTGATCGTTGGTAAGCGCATCACTTGCTCAATTCAGAACGGCTGGACCGATTTGGCAAAAATATTCGTGATAGTCCGGATCGTTCTTACGGAAAGAAAAATTGGAAAAGTTGCCGGGCAATATGGAAAATTCGGGAAAACTCCTTAGCTCTCCGCATTGTTTTAAAAATGTAAACAACGCCATCTATCGGCAATGTTGAGTAATGACAAGTCAAAGTAAGTTGAATAAGTTACATATTTGTTGTGATAGATGTCGTTGCTATCGTTACCTTCACGCCTGTAATCCTCCAAAGGGTTGGCAGAGATACTCCGGCACTGCAGCTTCTTGATGCCATTGCTGGATTGTATTGGACATTATTATGAAATGGGATGAAACTTTAGACGGTCTGAGAATTTCTTAACAGAAAGTTGGAAAATACTGTGTTGTGGGATTGTGGGAGATAAATTGGAGAGAAGTACTTGGGTATCACGTTTGGCTGTCGCACCTAGCAACAGTGTCAAAAAACCAAATGGGAACATTAAAATCTTTCCCTAAAATTATTATAATTGGGTCGTAGAGTATCAGATATAACTAATTTGGTACATCTTCCATACTCGTAACTATACCTACCTACCTATTTCGGAAACAAAACAGTACGTATCTAAAGAACTACATACGCGGTAAAAGGTCAAGGTTCGAGGTCAGAGGTGGTTCTGTCCACAACCTTAGCATCTAGTTAGTTTTCAGGGTTTCTATCTCACTTAGCACCGTTTGTTCTATTGTTTGTTCCTGTTCCCTTCGCCTGGGAATACTGTGGACGTATAGAAACATATTAATATTGATTGTGAAGTGACGTGTTGGGAAGGCCGTCTGATCGTATGGCCGTGGAATAACGACCAGTAGCATACGACTGGAGTACTGACATAGATGCCTATCTATGTAGGTTCGCGAGCATCAATAGGTATAATATTGTAATAAATGGTCTTGATAAACTTTTAAGTGCTTTTTAACCGATTAAAAAAAAGGATGTTACCTATGCATTAATTCCGTGTTTTTTTTTTCTGTCATGTACCTATGTACTATCGACAAAACGGACGCCTTTACACCTTAAAGTTTTCCAAAAAAGGAAGTTTCTCAATTCGATTGTATATATTTTTCAAATTATTTTTTTTATGTGTGATCGCGGATAACTTCGTCATTTATGAACCGATTTTAATGATTATTTTTTTGTTGTATAGGAAATATCCCAAGGGTGGTACCATGATAAGGAAACCAGGATCTGATAGAGAGGAATCGAGGGGAACCTTCAAATATTATAGGCACACCTATAGCGAATTGGGTATTTTTTATAGTAACTCGTGCATTTGCTCCCGGAAAGCACCATTCGGTGAAGTGGAACTGATGAGGAAGACCACAGATGGCCATCAGAACTACTCAATAATACGTATTTCACGGATTGCGATTCGCAAGCATTACTAAGAAATTTATGCTCGTCACAATACATATGTTGAAGTGGAGCTGATGGTGACTTCACCATCAGTTCCAGTTCTCCTGGTTCCTTACTGGGAGAACTCTTCAAAAATTAACGTCCTTATATCGGGAAAAGCAATATTTTATAAAAGGTGATGAGCAGTTGACATTAGGCTATTTTAACTTACTTATATAAATTACAGACTGACCCACTAAAAAGTGAAAAATAAAAAACTTTTTTACAAAAAAAAAAAATAACAACTGACTTCCAAAAAAATACTACAGAGTGAAAAATAACTTTAATTTCGGAAGTCGGTGGCAAAACGTCACACAACACACACAAAACACCAAACACACTACACCACAACAGATCCAAAGACACCGACTTCCGAAATTAAAGTTATTTTTCACTTTGTAGTAGTTTTTTGGAAGTCGGTTGTTTTTTTTTGTAAAAAGTTTTTTATTGTATATGTGACCGGCCAAACCCGATTTCAGGCCAAACTAGTTTGTCCTAGGCCAAACCGGTTTACCTATCCTATTATTTAAAAAGGATATACTAGTTTTCCCAGGACAATCTAGTTTGGCCTAGGCTGAACTGATTGAATCATTGCTTGTGACAAAATAAACAGGAAAACTGAGTAAATTAATGGTTATATCGCACCTTATTAGGCCTTGAGCTACGGAACCTTAAAAACTGACACAGAACCGAGTTAGCCAACCAATTTCATGTGGTACTTGTTTGCCCTGTTATAGAGTGTTTTTTAGAGCCGGTGGCGCATAGGGAAGGCAGCCCGTTGTAATAAGGCGTACGCACCATGTGAGCCATAGCGGCCGAGACTGGTCGCCAGTAAGCCGAGGCTGCGGAGAGGAGCATAGGTGCTTGCGTCTTATTACGTAATGGAGAAGAGGCTGTACTTGCTGTAGCCCGGGAAAGATGTGATTCTCAACGTGTTGATAAGTCCTTTTTTAGGGTTCCGTACCTCAAAAGGAAAAAACGGAACCCTTACAGGATCACTCGTGTTTCTGTCTGTCTGCCTGTCCGTCTGTCACAGCCAATTTGCTCAGAATTTAATGGACCGATTGAGTTGAAATTTGGTACACATATGAATTTCTGTGACCCAAACACGGACGGGTAAAGTAAATAAATAAATTTTGAATATAGATGTCACTTTTGGGGGGCAAATAAGAAAATTAAAAAACCAAGTTTTGCAAACTACACTATGTGGCAAGTCAAATGAAAGGGCTTACTAAGAGGGTCTCAAATATATTTTTTATATAATTTTAAAATAAACTGTTTTAAAGTTATTTAAGAAAAAATACAAAAAATTACCATTCCCCCCCCTTTTCTCCGAAACTACTGAGCCTAAAATTTTGAAAAAAATACAGAAAATAGATCTTTACCTGTAGATTACAGGAAAATCTATAAAAAGTCTGTGGTCTTAAAATAACATGGTAAATCTATCAATATTGTGAGTACAAACTTACATTTACAGTTGGAATGTATGGGAGAACATGTTTTTCAACTACAATGTTAAGTTTGTTCTTAAGATAAATTCATCCCAACTACGGAACCCTTCATTGTGCGTGGTCGGACACGCACTTGGCCGGTTTTTTTTAGAGTCAAGTGTCCCCCCTCTGCCAGCTAAACGGTTAGTTTTGGATTGGTGAATAAAATTGCGGTAGGGGATATAACGAAGTTAAAAGGAAAACTATCACAGCTAAGTAGGCTTTTTAAGTTTACAAGTAATAGTCAAATATTCATGAAACAACAAAAAGCCCTCTTCTTAGTCCGCATTATCGTGCAACTACGGAACCCTATTACTGAGCCTGGCCCGACACGCACTTGGCCGCTTTTTTTTTGTTTAGCTTTTATAATCGAAGGATTAGATTGATAAAATCTCTATTCCTGATCGTTGGTAAGCGCATCACTTGCTCAATTCAGAACGGCTGGACCGATTTGGCAAAAATATTCGTGATAGTCCGGATCGTTCTTACGGAAACAAAAATTGGAATAGTTGCCGGGCAATATAGAAAATTCGGGAAAACTAAAAGTGCATTTTCGATGGGAATTTTGTATGAATGATTGAAAGGACAGGACAACGTTTGTCGGGTCAGCTAGAAACTATATATAGATGATAATTATTTATTATAGCCGTAAAAGTGAATAATTAAGGGTTCCGTAGTTGGGATGAATTTATCCCAAAAACAACCTTAACATGGTAGTGAAACAATTTTCTCCCTTCATTGAAACACGTCACGGTCAGTTCTTCAACTGCAAATTTAAGTTTGTATCCTAATTACAAATTATCAATTTTCGGAGTTTTTCCTTTACTTGTGCAGTGAGTGAGACCTTGCTTCTTGCCAAACATGATTCTAGTCAACGGTAAGTACCAAAGGTTTTGATTTACCTGCGAGTGTGAAAATATTATTATTATTATTTTATTTGTCTTTGGCTTATCTCGGCACCCTGGGGTCCCGGACCTTTGGAAGGCGTACGAGGGGCCGAAGCCTACTCGCAGAGGCCCTTTAGACAATTTTAAATGACGAGGAGGCACCAGCCGACGATTATCCCTGTATGCACTATGCAAGTGCACCCAAGGACAACCCCCAGTTGGTGCGGGACTATTGCAGAACATGGAAACAAAACATATTGGGCCTATGGGTTTGGGTGGCTATAGTGGATTGGGTACCTTGAACTATGGAAGAACTATGTCCCCTGCCTGACCAATATTATATAATATAGGTACACAGATAAATTGGCAGGGGGTGACTTGCACACTCAATAATGGGCCCCCGGAAACGGTCGCTAGCACATAGTGACGTAGCGACAAGGGGCAACATGTCCTGAGGTGCTTTAGGAGTGGAGAGGTATTCCACGGCTCTCAGAACAATCCCAGAGCCCGGAAGATGATCAAGATCCCTACAAGCACTTACTGGAATACTTCCTTCCTCCGAGCACGTTTGCTCTTGCGAATCTCCACTCAAGCCGGTCAATAAAGGCAAGAATGAGATGGGAGCTTTGTTCCCGTCAGTGTTCACTCCAGCCGGCCAATAAAGGCAAGCCAGAGGTGAAGAACAAGACTTCTCCTGGGAAATAGGGTCCGTGGGGTCGCTACTGCCCAACAGCTCGCCACATGTTGCCCTGCGGGTTCACGTATCTCTCTTGGTCTGGCTCCTCACCCTAGACCTGTTTCGGCAAAGTAAACTCCACCGGCACAGACCCAGAGTTCGGAGCGCGCAAGCCCCACCACGACGTCAACGTAGAGATACGGCGGTGGGGTTATTATTGTTATTTTGTTTATATATATTTTTTTATATTTATTTTCTCAGGTTGATAGAACCTGGTATTTTTAAAATATCACGGGTGTTAACCAAGGTGAGATTTTAAGTTTGAGTAGATGGATTAGGTACTTTATACTGCATTGAATTTATTGTCTAAATCTAACTGTAGGAATTTCCGGACTATACGACATGTGTTTAATATAGCTGCTTTCTGAAGTGTGAGGTAGGGGGGGGGGGGGGGGGTATATTTGGAAAGGTTTATTGCATTTAAACTGTTAAATAACTGTTTTGGGACAATACCAGTCGTCGATACCACTAATGGGACTATGGTTACTCTGTTCATTTTCCAGACTCTGGTGATTTCTTCTTGTATTTCTGTATATTTCCTAATTTTTTCCTAGATAGTTTTCTGTATATTATTAGTGTTTGGGACTCCTATATCTATTAAGTATGTGTGTTGGAAAGGTTTATTGCATTTAAACTGTTAAATAACTGTTTTGGGACAATACCAGTCGTCGATACCACTAATGGGACTATGGTTACTCTGTTCATTTTCCAGACTCTGGTGATTTCTTCTTGTATTTCTGTATATTTCCTAATTTTTTCCTAGATAGTTTTCTGTATATTATTAGTGTTTGGGACTCCTATATCTATTAAGTATGTGTGTTTGTTTTCTTTATCAACTAGTGTTATATCGGGTCTGTTGTTATATATTGTATAATCAGTGATTATAATATTATTATTTGGTTAAACACACTAGCAGCTAATTCGCTATATATGTCGCATAAATAGCCGTATTATTTTATTGCGATAACTTAGAAGCTTGATTTTTTTAGAGCTCCAAGGGACCCCTTGGAGCTCTAAAAACTTTTTTACAAAATAATACAACCGACTTCCAAAAACAACACTACAAAGTGAAAAATAACTTTAATTTCGGAAGTCGGTGTCTAGTTAAATGTATTTTCGTTTTTTGCCACCGACTTCCGAAATTAAAGTTATTTTTCACTTTGTAGTGTTGATTAAGTAGGTAATAGACACATAGGTACAGCGTTTAATTGATCGTTTTTCTAACTTTATTAAATTACACATACCTACCTAGACCGATTTCAAAACGTGTTTTTTTTATTTATAATTAGGTAATTATGTTAATTTGATAGCAATTTAAATCTAATAAACAATCCATTTTTTCTTGCTGTCTTCAATGACCTAGACCTAGATTGTAACATTGAGGTGGAAACGACCGTATTTTTTATGATCTATGATGATAGCAAGGTGCATGTTTTATGGGTACTGGTAGGTACTAAACTTACATCATTCCCAGGTCCTAACTTAGCATACGTTATAGGTATTAAGTTGTTATGGTAGGTACTCGAAATGTCAGTAGGATAATTTCAGTCGCAGGCTGAACTTTATAACCCGCGGAGACGTGATTCAATGTTTAATTAAATTATTTAACATACAGGACCTACTAAATACCGTCTGTCGGTAAATTTTTGTAGTAGAGGTGCCTGCTTAAAATAATTATTTAAACATTGTTAGGCCAATTTAGGAAAAAAAGTAAACAACAGTTTCATAAAAAAATATTAATTTAATTAAATAGGTCCTAATGAACGTAAAACATAATACTACAAACGTATTGAAAATAATACGCTATTAGTACTGTACAATTAGATTCCTAGGTTTTGGTTTGGCATCGGTTTAATGGTGGTAGAGAGGAGCGGAGTAGGAGATGGGAGCGGCGAACTTAGCGACTGGCGCAGCGTGGACCACGGGGGTGGCGGCGTACGCCAGCTTGGCCACGGGGCCGGAGTGGTACACGGGAGCCGAGTGGTAGACGGGGGCAGACTGGTATGCAACAGGAGCAGCCTGGTACGCGACAGGGGCAGCCTGGTACGCAACAGGGGCGACCTTGGCGACGGGGGCGACGACCTTAGCGACGTGACCGAGAGCCTCCTTGCGCACGACGGCGTTGAAACCGTTGTGGTCATCAGCGGTGTAGTCCACGGTGCGCTTGGTGCCGTCGGGGTCCACCACGGAGTAGGAGCCGTGCACGACGTCACCGTCGCGGCTCTCGTGCTGGCTCTTGGAGTCACCGGTGAGACCGTCCTGCACGTCGTACGCAAAGCTGTACTGGGGGTGCGAGTCGTATTCTTCGACGGCGACCTTGGCGACAGGGGCGATCACCTTAGCGACAGGTGCGGCGTACGCCACGGGAGCGGAGTGTACGACGGGGGCTGCGGCGTATGCTTGATGGGCGACGTAGGCGGGAGCCGCGGCATACGCCTGATGTCCAGCGTAGGCGGGAGCAGCGGAGTAAGCCACTTGAGCAGCCGGATATACTCCAGCGCTGGCCGCAGCCACCAAGCATGCGAACACTACGAACTGGAAAAAACAAATTGGTCTATTTTAGAACAAAGATCCACTTTTTTCACTATTTCAATCACTGAGTTAGGTTCCTGCTTCAGAAACTTGCACGGCTAGATCTTGTTTGTATGTAACTTCGTAGTACCTTGAATGCCATTGTATGGTGTGTGAGTTGATCGAGGATGTTGAATGATGTCTGACGAGGAGCGCTTGGAGCTTTTATATGGCTGGCGGGGGCGCACCCTTTCACCGCGCGACGTCGTGCGTAAGTCACATGGCCGTGAATTAGAGCCCCAGGGCGCTATTAATGATCCCTAATTTTTTCGGAAGCTGATCTTATGATAACAATTTGTTATTCAAAGTATAACCAAAGACATAGGTACTGTTAAGTTAGGTTAGCATGCTTTGTTAGCTACGGACGATGCATTGACATTTGCTTGCAATTTGATCAGAGAATTACTTGAAAATTTTTACCATTCAATAAACACTAGGGTTTTGCAATCTGAGTGATTTGGAGTGACTGAACTTTATTTAGTATTGTCTTTATTTAGTACATATAGAATTTTGTAGGTAATCCCAATCATACCACTTCACCACAGTCACCCAGACATGAAATCATCTCAAAATGAAATTATTTAGATAATTGCACCTGCAACAAGTTCAGTTCATTGAATTAACTGACGTTTAATTCATTAGTACCTAATTATATTAATGGGTACTTCTAATTGACAGGAATTAGTTTTTAATTTATTTATTTATTTTATTTATTTATTTATAGTTAATTAAAACGGTTATACACCAATTACAATAATTAACCTAGAAACACAATACTAATATTGTAATATCTACTACATACTTAATAAATAACAGTGGAAATTCTCTCATACTTTCTCTCGCAAAACTTTAGACACACTCGCTTTATCTCTCTCCATTCATCGGCAAACAGATCACAATCAGGATTGACTGCCAGGAGGGCATTGAGGGCTTCCAGAGTCCGACACACCGGCGACTCTGCTCTAGCGACCGTACGACATGCTGGCCGAGCAAACAATTTGTGCCTCTTACTGTGGCGGTGACCTATATAGTTGCCAGGCACATATAATTGACAAAATAGGTTATGTAGCTCAGGACAGTCGATAAGCCCTCTGAGGGTTTTGCAGGCTACCGCAATCTGATTCAAACCTCGTCTAACTTCCAAGGAATTGTAACCCAACATCCCAAAAAGGTAATTCGTTGGGTACATGTACGGAAAATACTTGTGCACTTTTTTAAACAAGAACCTAAGGAAGGTTTTTTGGACCTTCTCCAGCATCAACGTTTGAGTTGCAGTGTAGGGATTCCACACACATGTACCTGCTTCTAATTTAGATCGAACCAGAGTATTATAAAGCAGTTTGATAACATGTGGGCTGTCAAAGTCACGGGCATTGCGCAGGACGAACCCTAAACGCCTGAAGGATTCCTTTGCAAGGGCGGAAATATGGTCTCTGAAAGTCAGGCCTTTGTCGAAGGTTACTCCCAAGTCCTTAATGTTAGTGACGCGAGTAATTTGTTGACCGTCTAATGTGTAGCCATGACAGATTTGAAGCAACCGTCGAGAGTATGACATGACGTAACACTTATCAGTATTGAAATAGAGCTTGTTCTTAATGCTCCAACGGTGGATAGAGTCAATGTCGCTCTGCAGGCGTCTACAATCATCGTCCGTCTTCACTTCCATTATTAATTTCAAGTCATCTGCATATAAAAGATATTTTGCGAAATAGATTTCCTTTGCTAGATCGTTGATCATGATCAGAAACAGAAGTGGACCCAATACTGAACCCTGGCTGACACCTGAACGCGTATTATAAGTCTCCGACTCGAAACAGCCGTGTCTGACAAATTGTTTGCGGTCGCGCAGGTAATCGGCGAAGAAGTTAAGAAAGCCTGGGGATAAACCAATGGCACATAGTTTAGTCAAAAGCACATCATTGTCGACCCGATCGAAAGCCTTGCGAAAATCGAAATAGACGACGTCAACTTGTTTACCGGAATCTAACCCTTTGGAGATGAGGTCCACATGGATCATTAGGTTAGTATCGACAGAGCGTCTGGGTCGAAAGCCGTGCTGAGCATCTGAAAGATACACATTTATCTGTTTGAGAATAATGGAATGAAGACTGTGCTCAAAAACTTTGGCAATTGTAGGGAGAACTGCAACGGGCCTATGATTTTCTACTGAAACTTTGTCACTAGATTTGGGTATAGGAGTAACACGTGATACTTTAAGTTGCTTAGGGTAAACACCGGATCGTAAAGCTAAGTTAAAAATGTGACAAAGGGGAGTTGCCAAGATTCGTTTGCATCCCTTCAGAACATAATTAGGAATGTTGTCAGGGCCGATCGAGGCATTTTATGATTTATTTGTTAAACACCACAGATGTATGAACGTAAACGAGGCAAAAGTAGTATGTAAGGATCGTAGCAGGTGGCGTTCTGCCTACTCCCATGGGAAGAAGGCGTGAGTTTATATAATTTATGTATGTAAAACACTACTAAGTGCAAAATAACTCTAGTTTCGGAAGTTGGTGTTCGTTTTGTTTATTTCTGACCAGTTGCCACCGACCTCCAAAACGTAAAGTTATTTTGCACTTTGTAGTGTTTTATTTTTAGAAGTCGGATGTATTTTTTGTAAAAAGATTTTTAATTAATTAATTAAACTACTAAGTGAGGGAAAAATATTTTTATTTTTTATCTGTGGTTTCATAAATTCGTGCAGTACCACTACATGCTCAGCAACTTTATTTCATTTTCCGTACGATACCCATTCACAATAATTATGTGCATGTGTACTGTTCCTCGATGAGGGATCCCATGGGGTCTCATCCATGATCAGTTGACCAACTTTAGTTACCTAACCAGCAATTTTCTTTGATCAATAATCAAATCACAATAGGTACGTGCGCTGTTCATTATTGAGAAGTTCCATTGTCTAGCTGCGGGACTTCATCAGATCTTCACCAAAAAACCGACCAAGTGCGTGTCAGACCAATGAAGGGTTCCGTGATAGGGATGAATTTATCCTAAAAACAACTTAACAGTGTTGTTGAAAAACATGTTCTTCCCATACATTGATTGATATACCTACCTACGTCACGGGCAATTGTCAAACTGCAAATTTAAGTTTGTAATCCCAAAAAAATATTTTTTATGTGATAAAATTACAAATTAACAATTTTCGTCATAGATATCCGTGATTTTCGGACTTTTCCCTTTACTTGTGCTGTAAGACCTTGCTTCTTGTCAAATTTAATGATTGTAGGGAAGTCCCCTGTTTTGATTTACTTGAGAGTTTCAAAATATGTCGCATAAATGTCCGTATTTTTTTATGTGAGGAGGAGCTCGTGGCTAAGTAATAACAGCATCATGGGTCGATCCATCAGGTTAAGCTACGCTTGCCGGGGTTGGTCCGTGGATGGGTGACCATCTTTACATACCGAGACTCCTCCGTGCCTCGGAAAGCACGTTAAGCCGTTGGTCCCGGCTGTCATTCGTGGATCTTTGACAGTCGTTACGGGTCGTCAGAAGCCCGAAAGTCTGACAATCAGTCTTACCAAGGGGTATCGTATTACCCAGTTAATGGGTTGTGGAGGTCAGATAGGCAGTCGCTCCATGTAAAATAATGGTATTCAGCTGCATCCGGTTAGACTGGAAGCCGACCCCAACATAGTTGGGAAAAGGCTAGGCAGATTGAAATGGCCGTATTTTTTTATGTCGTTGACTTGAAGCTTGATTTTTTTAGAGCTCCAAGAGATCATAGACCTACGTATTTGATATTAATTTCAACTAGATACCTCCACGCGGTCCTGAGGAAAAAGGTCTTGACAGAGTGACACAGACGGACAATGAAGTGATCCTATAAGGGTTCCGTTTTTTCCTTTTGAGGTACGCAACACTAAAAACGGCACCAGCTCTAGAGAATACTCTTCCAATCAAAAAAGAATCGCTCAAATCAGTTACTTAACAATTAGGTACCTATACCTACACACAAAAAACACATACAAAAAAAGTCTTTCGAATTGAAAACCTTCTCCTTTGTGAAGTCGGTTAAAAAGGACAAACTTACATTATTGAAACTAGTGTAGGTACAATGGGCGGTTTTATCGATCAAGGCAATCTTATATAGACAACTTTTGAATTGATTAGAGTAAATATTTTGTTTAGTTTATTCTTCTTTACCTATTCCTTGTAACTGCCAACTGCTGCCAAAAACTACTGCATAGCCTGCCAATAACTGCCGCATAGTCTGCTAATAACTGCCGCCTCGTGGTTACGACATGTCGGAAGGTTCGATTCAGTTATGGTAGAGTTATACACGAGACATATTAAAAGTTTTATTTTTATGTTGAAGTCTATGGGCGTTTAGTGTACCGCAAAGTGATAAATAACGTAAAACCTCTTAAGGGGTCATTGTACTCATCATTATGAACAACTTTTACTATAGGACCTGAAATCGCGAAAAAAATCAGCTGTTTCCTACGTTTTGACGAGTTATGCGAACATAAATGTAGGGAACAGCAATTTTTTGTTGTTCATAATGATGAGGAAAATGACCCCTTAAGAGGTTGTGCGTGATTTAAGTTATACCTTGTAGGTACTGTAGAGGTTTGTTGCATTTGGTCAACCTTAGTAGGTAATACTCGTATGTTACTGGCAGACATTATATCATTCAAACAGCGAATTACTTTTGAAGAAAAGCGGAACTTGCTATTGTTCAATGGTGGAGACAGATTCTAGCTAGGGCTACGATAGGAATGTGATATATTTTAAGTTAAAGCTGAGTCTTTTAAATATGAAAAGGTCCTCAGCCCTCTTGTCTCCCTCTTTAATTTTATAGCGTATCCTCCTGTGAGGTTCGATCCCTCACTGTACTAAACTTCCAGTTAGGAACCCTGTTCTGTGATGACAAGCCTTCTAGTTCTAAACTTACTTCACACCTCCACGTGAACCACCCTAAACAGTGAGAGTATTGCTGGAATTTGCGGCATTACGTAACATGTGTATTATTTTTGTTGACCTTTGTTTTGGGTATTTTTTCTTTCTTGACCAGCTCGCGATACCTGTAGAGCTTTGTATCCCGTTTGGATCAAGGTATGTCCCCCGATTTGGCTCATTAATTATATCATCTTAATAGATAAAAAAAAAATTCAAAAAAATACAACCGACTTCCAAAAACAACACTACAAAGTGAAAAAATAACTTTAATCTTGGAAGTTCTGGTTAAATGTATTTTCGTTTTTTGCCACCGACTTCCGAAATTACAGTTATTTTTTCACTATACAGGGTGTCCCGTAAATAATGGATCAAACGTAACGGGTAGGTAGCTTACCTAATTTCCAACAACTAATTTGAATATTAAAAAAAAAACCGTTACAGTAACCAGGATATTAATTTTTTTTCGAATTTTACGATTTTGTCTTCCAGAATTAAGCTTTTTTAATGCTGTCGCTGCAAATGATGACATTTTTAGGTATGATTTTTATTTAACATTTCTGAATAGCTTACTAATGTTATAAGATACCATTTTTTTTGAATACCGTTTTATTTGCCTTAGAAAAAAAATCTTGAGTTGAAAAGTTTTTTCTTTACGATGTTAGGACCAAAATTGAAAAAATTCTCCTGTAAAAAAAATGTATGACACCGAAGACCACCATTATTTTAAAAACTTGTACATTTAATAAGGTTTGCAAATTGGTATAAAACTTACGTCTAGTCCTTATCGTTACAAAGATATTGCTATGAATGTGATGAAGAAGACAGAAAATAAATTAAATTGGTACTATTCCATTTTTTCCTTTTCGTAATGGCTTATGCTTGAATGCTTGTAATCGAAGCAGGTAGTTAAGCGGATAGCATAATTCCGACCCGATGACGTCATCTGTCCGGAATTTGGGACCGCTACCTGTGGCGGAGTTGCACCTCAGTCAGTGTGAAAGGGATAGATAGCGCCGCTTTTTGGTAAATCGGTTAAATCGGTATGAAGTTGCGCAGGTTCTTTTGTTCTTTCCTGCGCCCTTCACTCGTACAGGCTTCATTGTTGCTTGATTTTATTAGTTTAGTTGTAACTAGTCTCTCTTCGAGTTGCTACGTCAGACAACTTTCGCTCCCGGTCAGTGGCTCGGTGTTTTCTTCTGTAAAATTTGACTTGTGCTGTGTTTTTGGACTTTGCTTTGCCTATCGATTTGGAACTCTTTGCGTATTGGACAAACGACTTGGCGATCCTACGGACTCCGAAAACATTCGTTTGTGTGTGCTTGTACGTGTGTGCAGTAGCGCTGAAACCTTATTCAGCCCAATGCCTCGTTATGAGTACACGCCACGGCAGTACGCCGAAATGCATTTTATCTACGGAGAAGCAAGAGGTAATGCCAGGGCGGCTGCTAGATTGTACCGTGAAAGATACCCGAACCTGGTTCGTTATCCCGATTATCGCGTCTTTATTAGAGTGCATAACGCGCTTCTTGAGGGAAGAATTCTTGGCACCGGAGTTGGTGGTACCCGTGAAGGACGACCGCGACAAGTTAATGACGAAGTCATTCTTCGAGAAATCGAGGAAGATCCGTCAGTCTCCGTTCGCGTCATAGCGCGACGCGTAGGAATTTCTAGATCGACGGTGCATCGAGTGCTACAACGGTGCCGATTGCACCCATATCACGTGCAACGTGTTCAAACGCTGACGTCGCGTGATTACCAGCCAAGAATAGAATTTTGCCAAAGGATGCTTAGAATGATTCGGGCGGACCCGCAGTTTTTTAACAAGATTTTATGGAGTGACGAGTCTTCATGCCGCCGAGATGGATATTTAAATTTGCATAATTTGCACAGTTGGCAGCTGATAAACCCATATTTGATGCGAGAGGACAGGAGCCAACATCAATTTAAAATAAATTTATGGGTGGGAATAATCAATGGGCAAATAATAGGGCCCTTTGAACTACCAGCTACTCTAAACGCCGAATATTATCTCCATTTTTTAAGGAATGAGTTGCCAAGGTTATTAGAAAACGTTCCAGAAGACGTACGGCAAGCAATGTGGTTGCAAAATGATGGGTGCCCCGCTCACTATGCGACGGCAGTAAGGGCGCACCTTGATGAAAGTTATCCGGACAGATGGATCGGCCGATTAGGACCAATTTTGTGGCCTCCGCGATCTCCGGATTTAAATCCCCTAGATTTTTTTTACTGGGGATGTTTAAAAGACAGGGTCTACAAGAATCCAATAACGTCGGAAGAAGAATTACGACAGCGCATCCAATCTGCTGCATCAGAAATAAACCAAAGCCGTTTTGTCCGTCGGATAAGAGCTTCCTTTATTAGGAGATGCAGACTTTGCATTCTTGTAGAGGGAAGGCAATTCGAACATTTATTGTAAAAACCAAATAAAACGATTTATTTGAACTAACTGTTTTTTTTAGTACGGCCTCCTAATTCTTTTCATACGCCTCAATAATTCAATGAACATTGCCTCTGAAATACTACAGTTACACATTTTAAAGAAAAAGTTTAAATGTACACACTTTTTTATTTTTTTTATTAACGTTGATTTGGAGCACCTCTCAGATTCATAGCAATTATCTTTGTAACGACAAGGACTAGAATGTACAACTTCATACCAATTTACCAAAAATACAAAAGCGGCGCTATCTATCCCCTTCACGCTGACTGAGGTGCAACTCCGCCACAGGTAGCGGTCCCAAATTCCGGACAGATGACGTCATCGGGTCGGAATATGCTAGCCGCTTAACTACCTGCTTCGATTACAAGCATTCAAGCATGGAATAGTACCAATTTAATTTATTTTCTGTCTTCATCACATTCATAGCAATATCTTTGTAACGATAAAGACTAGACGTAAGTTTTACACCAATTTGCAAACCTTATTAAATGTACAAGTTTTTAAAATAATGGTGGTTTTCGGTGTCATACATTTTTTTTACAGGAGAATTTTTTCAATTTTGGTCCTAACATCGTAAAGAAAAAACTTTTCAACTCAAGATTTTTTTTCTAAGGCAAATAAAACGGTATTCAAAAAAATGGTATCTTATAACATTAGTAAGCTATTCAGAAATGTTAAATAAAAATCATACCTAAAAATGTCATCATTTGCAGCGACAGCATTAAAAAAGCTTAATTCTGGAAGACAAAATCGTAAAATTCGAAAAAAAATTAATATCCTGGTTACTGTAACGGTTTTTTTTTAATATTCAAATTAGTTGTTGGAAATTAGGTAAGCTACTTACCCGTTACGTTTGATCCATTATTTACGGGACACCCTGTATAGTGTTATTTTTTTTGGAAGTCGGTTCTAATTTTTTTGTAAAAAAGTTTGAATTTTTCCCTTTTTAGCTGTGGTACCTACCCCACACAAATTCTAATAACACTACCTGCAATTAAGAAAGTAGAATATCACCCACATACAAAGTGGGGAAAAAATACGTATTATTGAAGCTAACTGAAAAACTACCCAAGCAATGTTTGGACCAACTTTGAAATATACCCTCTCGAATAAAACAAACATTTTTCAAATCGGACTACGCCGTCGCGTCGTCGTCATACGTCGGTTAAAAAGAAAAGTACTGACTGACTCACTCAAGAAAAAATAAAACCCACGAAATTAAAACAAAACCCGATTTAAATGGGAAGTACTGACATCCAAGCAGGCGAAGCCGCGGGTAACAAAATCTCTTACACATCTGTGGGTTCAGTTACGGATAGTCCGTAACTGAACCCGCAGATGTGTAACAAAGTTTGTTGCCAATTTTAAAGAGTGCGCTCAGGTGCGCTTAATTTAATTCAACGGTCTGCAACGGTTTGTCGAGACCAGTTCCGCCCTTTCCACATGGCAACTGTTCTATACAATTTCACACACTTGTATAATTTCCTGTAACGAGAGACGCGGCCCTCTGTCAGCACAGATCAAGGTCGACGTAATCGGAGCAGCTGGTCGTCACGGCTCTTCGGCTACACTTGCACTGCTTTCCAGTTTCCATGACGACCACATATGCTAGCAACTGCTAGAATTTTATTGTTTGACTGTTTTTTTTTAAGGCTGTTAGGTGGTACAACACTACCACTCATTATTATAGTGTAGCAACACTGGTGTCACTTCCTTTTATATAGTCGCAATGACCGACATACTGGCTGTAATAATGTGTCTCTAAGTCTCAATAAAAGTATTAGGTACCTACTTATTGTGGACATACAGGGCGTAATTTTAATCATCTTTCTCCTCTTAAGGAGTCATTGTACTTATCATTATGGACAACTTTTACTATGAGACCAAACCTGAAATCGCGAAAAACAAATCAGATGTTCGCATAACTCGCTAAAATGTAGGGAACAGCGGTTTTTTTTACCCTTTGGAGATTTTAGGCCAGGTTAGTTAAGGCAGCGACTCCTAATGTGAGTTCCGCGGAACCTAAGGGTTCCGTGGAAAAGTCACCAGGGTTCCGCAAAATTATTTATCAAATACAAATGTCGGACTTAATACCGTACTATGAAGCCTTTACCTATGAAATTGCCGTTCTGCAGTACTGGCCATTTCAAATCAAAATAATTTTTGTTTGGCTAAGAATTCTAATTTCAAATTAATTTTATTTTAAAAACATGGATTTTTTTTTCCAAAAGTAGTCATTGTTTATTGATTAGTGTTACATTTTCATCGCATTTCAATCTTTTTCGTCATCATGGATACGTTAAAAATTCGAGTAATTATGGAATATGAGTACCGTCGTGGCAGCAACGCGGCACAAGCGGCACGCAACATCAACGACGTTTACGGAGCTAACACTACAAACCAACGCACCACTTGTTATTGGTTTGCTCGCTTCCGTTCTGGAAATTTCGACCTGAAAAATGAACCTCGCGGTCGTCCGAAGACTTTGGTCGACAATGACGAATTAAAGGCGATTGTGGAAGCTGATGATACACAATCTACGGCTGAATTAGCAGCAGCTTTCGACGTTAGCGTCAAAACAATATTGGTCCATTTGCGTCAAATTGGCAAGGTAAAAAAGCTTGACAAATGGGTGCCCCACGAACTCATTGATCGCCAGCGCGAAGTACGCGTCGAGACGTGCCTTGCACTGCTCAACAGACACACAAATGAAGGAATTTTGAACCGCATTATTACCTGCGATGAAAAATAGATTCTGTTTGATAACCGCAAGCGCTCAGCAAGTTGGTTGGATCCTGGTTCAGCACCTAAACAATGCCCTAAACGAAAACTTACCCCTAGAAAAGTGATGGTCACTGTTTGGTGGTCTAGCGCCGGTGTGATTCATCACAGCTTCTTACCAAACGGGGTGAGCATTACTTCAGATGTGTACTGTGAAGAACTGAACACAATGATGGAGAAGCTGGCATATTTCCAACCAGCATTGGTCAATCGCTCGTCTCCGCAGCTCCTGCACGACAACGCGCGACCTCATACTGCACAGCAGACGGTCTCCAAGTTGCAAGAACTGGGGTTGGAAGCTCTCCGTCATCCGCCCTACTCACCAGACCTTGCGCCTACAGACTACTACTTTTTCCAGAATTTGGATAACTTCTTGGCGGGAAAAAAATTCAATACCCGTGAGGCAGTACAAAATGCCTTTGAAGAATTTGTTGCCTCCCGTCCAGCCGATTTCTTTAAGAAGGGCATCAATAAACTGCCACTGCGTTGGCAAAGATGCATTGATTGCATGGGTGATTACTTCGATTAATACAAATAAAAAATGCATGAAAAAAATTCGTTTAAATTTTTTCATACAAAACGGCAATTTCATAGGTAAAGACCTATTATTAATAAAACAGTGAAACAATTCCATTCATCACATTAATATTTAAAGTAAAGATAGTTTTTTTTTTTCATAATTTCACTTTTAGATAGGTACTCTTTAGATTTAGATTTAACATATCACTTTTAGAAATATCTAATAAATGTTTTTGTTATTTATATTGCACTGTCGTTGATTTGTAATAATTTGATGTGGCGTTCCCTAAACTAAAAGGGATTTGTTGAGTGTTCCATTACCTTAAAAATTTAGGAACCCCTGAGTTAAGGACTTATCTGTGTTAGTGAATCTGAGCTTCTTCTTCACTTAAAAATAAAACAAAATTGTGTTAAGTCTAGAGTTAACGTTGTCTTACCTACTTACCTGTGAATCACATAATCTCATTTGCAGACGTTACAAAATAATAAGTAGGTACGTACTCTATTCATTTGTTTGTATTCTGACTAAAGATGTCTTACTACTTACTTACAATAAATAGGTACAGTCAGCGTCAATAATATCGATACGAACAGACTGTTCAAAATGAGCTAAACAACTGAAATTGAAATATTAACTCAATGACACGGAATGTTTCAGAATGAAGACAGTACCTACACGGCAGCTGTCATTCTGACAAGAACTTTATGCAATTAAGATAAAGTTTAATTTTCTTAGTTGTCGAGATCATAATGAACTGTTCGTCCCGATATTTTCGACGCTGACTGTAACTGCCTATATATTTATTTTATGTAGGCTACGTTAGGTACACGAGTTTTTTAAATTAATAAAATTTATACAGAATTAAGTTAAGCCATGGTCACTTTATCAATACATTTATCGAATTATTTGGTTGTCGTTATAATTCTCAATGTTTACCTACTGTACTTCAACCATGTTAATATGTAGCTATTAATAACAAACAATTGATGAGACTTCTCACTATTACCTATTACTACAACAATGAGAATCTCTTCATTTCTCACAAACAAGCGTAGTTTTTCGTATGAGATGCGCGTACTGCATAGATTTCAAATAGATGCATATCAGGACTAAGTATCACAAAGTGCTTACTTAGTACGAAAAGGAAGAAACGAGGCAGCCATAAAAAGCAGGAGCGACATTTACAGCCGCGACGTGTTGCTCTTGTTACCGTCTGTGTATGTTGCGCAAGCGACTCCACCCGCGCGCTCAAGGATGACTCGCCCACTACACAATGTTATTACATTTTAATCATCTCGTTTTAGATGTTTGACAAGGCTACTTAATTAATTGTTTTATTAACGTGTACGTTTATTAACTTTATCAAATGTAAACCCGCGGTCGCCATTGGATGATGGTATTTTACGTTTATATCATATTAGCTGCGCCCCGCGGTTTTACCCGCGTAGACCGGGATAAAAGTAGCCTATCCAGGGTATAAGCTATCTACATACCAATTTTTATCCAAATTAGTTTAGCCGTTTGAGCGTGAAGACGTCACAAACATACAAACACACACACTCACAAACTTTCGCCTTTATACTAATATTAGTGTGATAAGTGTGATTATACAAAGTAGTAATAGGTACAAAGTTTTCTCCTTACGTATAGACGTACACTTGGTGTACGTCCAACGTTTGAGAAGTTAACTATTCAGAAATATAAAGGATACGGTCAACTGTGGCATCTTTACTTTCCATGAACAACTTTACCCACGAGTACTGCATTGGGGTAATTACGATAATGGGCTAATTCCGATTGATGATAACTGTTTATTTAGTTAAGTTATTATTTAGTACAAACGGTCCCGGCTTACTTACTGTGCTTCACTTTCGATATGCGTCAGTACCCATGGGTAAAGTAGCTCATGGAAACTAAAGATGCCACAGTTGACGGTACGAATAATAAATACAAACGCGTTGAAAATTTTAATTGGAAAAATCTTCTGAGAAAATCAAGTCCTTGTAGAGAATGAATTATAACAATCAACAAATAAAAAGAACGTCAACATGATACCTAGTACATTATTACCTACCTACTGTACTTAATCCTACAAACTCTGTCAAGTGTGCATCGTGAGAAAATACCTGTATTGTGGTTGAGTTCAGCATGACATTAAATAAAGCAAATATGTATATCTTTAACTCGTCGCGCGCTAATTAGTAGACACATTAAAAATGTTATTGTTATCTGCACGCATGGTGTGCAATCGACATTTTAAGAGATGGTCTTTACTGGTTACGGCATCTACATGTTACTTACTTTTGATTTAACTGTTCGAGAAGTAGAAAAATCAGTCATTTTCATTAGATGTATCGTGGTTAAATATCTAAAAAAAAAAAAAAAAAAAATAAAGACAAAAAGAAGAAGAAAAAAAGGAAAACGAAGAATAAAAGAATAAGAAAAGAAAGAAGAAGAGAAATATAAAGAGTATTCTATTCTACTAAGTATAAGAAACAGAACCGCGAAAAAAAACTAAGCAAATAACAGATCAATATTTAGGTCTAAAATACTTATTGTTTCAGAGATTAATTAGTGGAGGTCAGTGGCCACGGTCCCGTCGATTGTTGAGGCGTTCGGGCTCCGAGCGATGAAAACAAAAGCAGTTGGACGGGTGTGGCCGAAGATTGACGAGTGACGACGGTGGCGATAGTGAGTCTGTGTCTGTCATTATTCATGTTTCTGTCAGGTTTGAAGGCTATACGAGGTCATACTTGTCATATTTTTTAACTTTTATTTCATACTAGTGTTGACTTATCCCGCGTGGAACTAGGACAATATCCCACGGGAACGTACTACCGGGATAAAAGTATACTATGTCCTAATCCAGGTCATGGTCTACCCATGTGCGGAATTTCATCCATATCCGTTCTGCCGTTTTAGCGAGAAAACGTAACATAGGTATAAACAAACTCACTTTTGCATTTATAATATTAGTTAGGAAGTTAGGATAGCTGACACGTCACACGTTGTCCTGTCAAAATTTTAATTATTTTTTTTTCCTATTTTTTTTAGGGTTCCGTACCTCAAAAGGAAAAAACGGAACCTTTATAGGATCACTTCGTTGTCCGTGTCCGTCTGTCAGTCTGTCAAGACCCTTTTTGTCAGGAACGCGTGGAAGTAGCAAGTAGAAATTAATATCAAATACGTAAGTCTACGGTCCCCAGAAGCTCTAAAAAAATCAAGCTTCTAGATCAACGCAATAAAAAAATATGGCCATTTGTGCGACATATTTTGATACTCGCATACTTCCCCTTCTCCATCATGAAAGGCAAGAAACAAGGTCTCAAAGTAAAAACTTCGAAAATCGTGAGTTTGTGGTTTTATCACATATTTTTTAGAGTTCCGTACTTCAAAAGGATAAAACGGAACTCATATAGGATCAATTGATCAATTTGAAATTAATATGAAATACGTAGGTCTACGGTCCTTTTGAGCTCTAAAAAAATCAAGCTTCTAAGTCAACGCAATAAAAATATACGGCCATTTATTCGACATATTTTAATACTCGCAAATAAAGCGGCACTTCCCGTTGACCTATTGACCTAGAATCATGAAATTTGGCAAGAATCAAGGTCTCACAGCATATAAGTAAAGGAAAAAGTCACAAAATCGTGAATTTGTAGAGAATTGACCGTGACGTATATCGATGTACAGGAGAACATGTTTTTCAATAAAAATGCTAAGTTTGTTTTTGGGATAAATTCATCCCAACTACGGAACCCTTCATTATGCGAGATCCAACACGCACTTGGCCGGTTTTATAAATAGGAATAGAGATCGATAGCAACTCAGAAGGATTGCAGATAAGTATTTTCCCGAGGATTATATGAGAAAGAATCTAATCCAGTGGTTCCCAACGTTGACTAGACCGCGACCCACCTAACAAAAACTTCCAAATTCGGGACTCACCTCTTGGCTGTCATGAAGAAGAAAAAGTCAAATTTTAAACACAAGGGAGTGCTATTTCAATAAGAAGGATATATTTGTTCCCTATTTTTTGTCATTAAAGCATCAACTTCAATGTTAGTTACTTTTAATTGCAAGTCCAATTTATTTCGGTACCTATTTAGTTTTAATAAAGCTGGAAATCAATTTCTCAAGGCCCACCCAATATTCGCTCCCACATTCGCTGACCCATAGTTTGGGAAACGCTGATCTAATCAGTACAGAAAGAGTTAATTAGAGAACGTGAACGTCTATATGATAAAGAAGTTTTTCAAATCGTGAGGTGCAGAAATATGCATCTACTTTGTTAGCTGGTCCTTTTAAACTTATTTGCGTAACACATACATATTAAATGCACTAACTTATCTACTACATATGGCACATGACTTTGTAGGCATACATTGTTGTCCTTGTTCTGAATTATAAGCTACTTATATTTTATTTAGAGGCCTGTGAGTGCTTGTTGAAGATAACGGACTTAAAGTTCATCGGTGCAATTTGCGAACATCTGTTACCATTCCTACGTTACTTGCTCGCAGTTCGTAATTACCGGTATTTTGCACTACGTAACACTAAGTGCCAACTTGTTTTCTTCATAATTTGGTCCAAGGTTAAGATTATTCGATTTTTTGACAGTTTTACGATATCACGTAACAAAATGGTAGCGTGTCGTCGCGTTGATGAGTTTAAGCTTTAGTTATCACTCAATAAACGTCGAAAAGGTTCAGTAAGTATCGGTAAACGATCATAAAGGAAAATGAGTTTCGATAAACATTCTTTCATCGATATTTATGTTACAATATACATTGTAGGTACAAGATGTGGAGCTTCGATACGCAAAAACTGATTACTTATGTCAAGATGACTCAATTATACGGCACTCGTAAAATGGTGAAATTGGCAATAAATCTGTAATGTAGACGAGTTGCAGCTTGTCGAACTAATATTTATAAATCAGAGCAAGAAATTACCAGTATGTATTAGCATTTAAATTGTTTACATTTTATATCACAGTGATTGATTCCTAAGTATTGCCAAATCTGTCTGTCTTTTTACAAGCTTTTTTATTAGACCACATTATTTTGCCATAAGCGTGGCTCCTTCAAAAAGCCATTTAAAATTCAGTCGAAATAATTGCTGCAGTAACTTTTTATTTCCTTCGAACTGTTTGTTTTACCCCTTAACCATGTAACCACATGAACATGAACCACCCAAAGTTAATAAAAATGCACATACATTAAAACAATCACGCCCCGCGCTGTAATCTTTCACTGCTATCGACAGCGCGATGAATGGCTATTCATTATTGTTACTTACGATTCGCGCTCCGTATCGTTTGAGACAGAGACAATAGTAGAGTTTCACCTTGACATTATACCGCGTGTAACGCGATGGTTATCCGCCCCTGACTGCCAAGCTTTGGGCTACGGTAATGATAGACGATGTTATCGGTCGAGGGTTTGGTAACGAAGTAATCTGTAAACGGTGATTATAGGATCATGGTTTGTGCTGATTGGTTCTAGAGTTGGTTTGAAAAGGTATTTGCAGGGTTAAATGAGATCGTGATGTTTGCATAATCAGCCTACAATGTTCCCACAGCTGGGACACAGGCCTCCTCTCTGTGAGAGGGAGTGGGCTGCAGCTGCAGTCCACCACGCGGGCCTAGTGCGGGTTGGTAAATGTCACACGTCTTCGAATTTTTGGTTCTAGGACATGCCGGTTTCCTCACGATGTTTTCCTTCACCGTTTTGAGAGCAGTGGTGATGAAATAATTTACACAAAGAAAAGCGCCTGTCTGAGTTCGAAGCCAGACCATCGTAAGTCGCGGGCGTTACCACTGAGCCACCACTGCTCGCTACCATTAATTGGTAGCGAGCAATTTGATGAGTTCCTATCAGTGAGCTGGGTGGCGATTCGAGATGCGAATGTAGATGGCTAATTCAGGAGATGCTATATTATCAATCACACGGTGGTAAACTAGAAACGTTATATTGAATGTGTCCCATAAAAATCCAACGTCTTTCTTAATTTATAGATCTATTCCTTCGAACAGCTTAGTGACCAGAACAGCTTAATCAATCGAAAGTTCGGTCAAACGTAAAGCTCGTTCAGCTTATTATTAGTCATTTAAAGGGAACGAAGTAGACAGTTGTCAGATGCGGCAAAAACATTAAAATATGATTCGGGTCAGTTGAAGAAGAGAGATTAGTTTCAAAAACATTTCATCCGACAAAAGTCCGTTACATCCGTTTCGAACCGCGAAACACCTAGACGCCGATTTCGAAAATGTAACAGCTGCGATTCGTAAGTATATTAGTTACACGCATATTTTGTACCCTAGTTAATACCTACAGAACTATCGGCAACATGATGTGTTGGCTACAACTTCGTGATCCACATAGCTGCATGGCTGCGCTACTGCTCGCCTCTACTTATGTCATTCCTCGAGCTTTGTCGGGCATGTCACGAACGTGATGCAATGTCCGGAGCACGACCCCACGAATATACTGTACTGTGATATCTTTATGGTCTTAATTACTTAGCGTCTAAGTTTGAAATGATTAAGCATGAAGGCTACCGCAGGCTGGCGCGACGAAATGGTGAGACGCGATTCTGATGAACAATGTCCGTGAAGTTGTCATAGAAATTGTTCAACTAGGATCGCTTCGTGCTGTCGCCTTAAATTCACTTACACACAATGCCCAACCTCAACCGCAGAAATTTTACAAAACTGCTTCTTTTACATATTTATAACGTAAAGAATTATGAAAGATTTTTTGAAAATTCGTGGTGATTTCCCTATTTTACCCCTTGAGGGGTCAAGAGATAAAATAGGGAATGAAAGTTTGTATGGAGGTTCGTAATTTTTGCTGATGAGATTATGTCGTCGGGCAGACGGAATAGAAGTAAAATTATGCCCTCTTTAGAAAGAGTCGACTGGTGTTGCATAGACACAAGAAGAAAAGCCTCTCAGCCTAGACTTTAAAGAAATATGGTTAAACATCATCTGCCTAGCCTTTTCCCAACTACCTATGTTGGGGTCGGCTTCTGACCTCCACAACCCAGTTACTGGGTAATACGATACCCCTTGGTAAGAGTGGTTGTCATACTTTCGGGCTTCTGACAACCTGTAACGACTATCAATGCTCTACGAATGACAGCCGGGACCAACGGCTTAACGTGCTTTCTGATGCACGGAGGGGTATTGGTATCTGTTATAAAGATGGTCACCCATCCACGTACCAACCGCGGCAAGCGTAGCTTAACCTGATCGATCGACCCGTGTGGCTGTTATTACTTAGCCACGAGCCCCCACTAAATGAAATATGGTTAAACGTTATTCGTTCGTTGTGTAACGTTGGCGGTCCGCGGGAACATGTTGGCGCGTAGTGTTTCTCCTTGTACCGATCAGGTCAAAATAAGCTTGTTTAAAGCGTACTGTCAAGGCCTGTACACGGGAAGTCTGTGGTTCAGCTGTTCTCGTGGGACGCTAAATGCCCTGCGTGTCCAATATAATAATGTTGTCAGGATGATGTTGAAATTCCCTCGTCTCTTAGTGCCTCGGGGATGTTTGCCCAATCGAGGTGGCATCGCTTGGGGGAGGATTCGAGGGAGTAGCAATAGCATCCTGAAAGTCGTGGCTTAGGACCCGAGAGCTCCTGTACCGAGGCATCTCATGCGGAATCACTGTCGCTTGAAGTGCCTCGTAGGTACATGACGCATTAACTTGTTTTTATTTTTAAATTTGTTACTAATCCTAGTGTATTAGTTCTAGTGTCTAAGGTGTGTACTAACAAAAACGGTTCCTATGTTATCCCAAATAAAACAATTTGGGATAACATAACATTTGGGCACTTTTCCCATTGACAGCGATGTGGACGAATTTTTTGATGCCCTATGAGCTCTTCCCCTTTTTATTTTTTATTATATACTTGTACATAATATATATATTTTAGTGTTAGCTTGTACATTGTAATTAAGATAAATAAATGATCTAATAAAAAAAAAATTAAAAAAAACAAAACAATTTGTATTTGTATATTTCTTATTAGGAAACTTCATTTATTTGTAAAGGGTGTTAACCATAAATTAAGCAGATGCCCTTAGATATAACTCAGAAATGTGAACAACTTTTGCTTTACATGGCTTAATTTAGTGTTAGCTACACGTTATTAATCGTTTCAAAGAAAAGCTACTTACAGCTTAACTTATAATAATAATAATAATAACCCCACCGCCGTATCTCTACGTTGACGTCGTGGTGGGGCTTGCGCGCTCCGAACTCTGGGTCTGTGCCGGTGGAGTTTACTTTGCCGAAACAGGTCTAGGGTGAGGAGCTAGACCAAGAGAGATGCGTGAACCCGCAGGGCAGCATGTGGCGAGCTGTTGGGCAGTAGCGACCCCACGGACCCTATTTCCCGGGAGAAGTCTTGTTCTTCATCTCTGGCTTGCCTTTATTGGCCGGCTGGAGTGAACACTGACGGGAACAGAGCTCCCACCTCATTCTTGCCTTTATTGGCCGGCTTGAGTGGAGATTCGCAAGAGCAAACGTGCTTGGAGGAAGGAAGTATTCCAGTAAGTGCTTGTAGGGATCTTGACCATCTTCCGGGCTCTGGGATTGTTCTGAGAGCCGTGGAATACCTCTCCACTCCTCAAGCACCTCAGGACATGTTGCCCCTTGTCGCTACGTCACTATGTGCTAGCGACCGTTTCCGGGGGCCCATTATTGAGTGTGCAAGTCACCCCCTGCCAATTTATCTGTGTATATTATATAACATTGGTCAGGCAGGGGACATAGTTCTTCCATAGTTCAAGGTACCCAATCCATGTAGCCACCCAAACCCATAGGCCCAATGTGTTTTGTTTCCATGTTCTGCAATAGTCCTGCACCAACCGGGGATTGTCCTTGGGTGCACTTGCATAGTGCATACAAGGATAATCGTCGGCTGGTGCCTCCTCGTCATTTGAAATTGTCTAAGGGGCCTCTGCGAGTTGGCTTCGGCCCCTCGTACGCCTTCCAAAGGTCCGGGACCCCAGGGTCCCGAGATAAGCCAAAGACAAAATAATAATAATAATAATATTTATTTATTTGCTCAGAATGTAGGTATATACAATAAGGTGGTTAAAGAAATGTTGAAGAATCCTTGTACATTCTACCATTTTGGCATGCAAACATTGATGCAGCTCATCATTAGGTATACATAAAAGCCCAACTAAAATGTATCAGCTAGAAAGTCCGATACGGAGTAATAACACTTATTCAGTAAAAGTAAAGTTAGTTTCTTTTTGAAACTTGTTACTGGTTCCTCTTTTATAGAATCGGGAATGTGATTAAAAATAGCAGGTGCCATACCAAAAACACTTTTCCTCAATAAAGCAGTTCTGTATCTCCCAGTGCCTAACAAGTTTCGGTATTGAGATCGTAAGGTTACATCTCGATGTCTGTTTTCCGATATAGATAAAAATAGGTTTCTATTACATTTAACAAAAAGAGCAATTTCTAAAATATAAAGGCAAGGAAAGGTCAATAAATTATAGTTTTTAAAAATTTGAACGCAACTGTCAGTAACTTTCAAACCAAATATTGCTCGCAAACAGCGTTTTTGGGCTTTAAAAATACTCTCCCTTTCGGTACAATTTCCCCAGAAAATAATTCCAAACCTTAAAATGGAAACGACAAGACCATGATATGCTAGTAATACTGTTTTGATATTAACTTTTTTCCTAAGGTTATAAAGTGCATATGCAGATGCACTGAGTTTTTTACCGATTGCTTCAGCCTGTGGCTTCCATGTCAGCTGACTGTCAATTAAGATTCCTAAAAATTTTGTAACCTCTACTCTGTCTACATCTTGGCTATTATAGTTGATGTTCAAGTCATTAATACGTAATCTTTGATAAAAATTCATTATTTTTGTTTTAAGTATGTTAATTTGTAAATTGTTACGATTTAGCCAATTTATTATAATTTTAATGGTGTCGTTTATATCGTTTTCGTAATTTTCATTATTGACACATTTTATAGTAACTGTGAGACGGATAACGTCTCAAGTGAGTTGAGAATAAAAGACTTTATTAGTTATTAAATAAAAAAAGACCCATATAGGCGACGAGGCGCTGGTGGCTAGGCTTCACAGCCTGGCTCATCGGCGTAGATTATGTTGCTTCCCTGTCGGTTTTCTACAGACTGTAGGTACTTCGGACAGTGTGCGCAGGAGCTCCACGACTTGATCCCACCATCACCCTTTTACTACCGGACTACCAGACGTACTTCAGGGTACCATCCGCCCTTGGTCGATATTGGTACCAACTAGTTTTATTCAGCGCTTCTTCTCCAGATTTACGGCCGATGTGTGGAACTCTTTGCCATCGTCTGTATTCCCTTCCATTGCATGTATAACCCGTCAGCCTTGAAAGCAAGAGTGAATAGTCATCTTCTGGGTTTATCCATCGCTCTCCACCAGGCGAGATCGATGTTAAGAGCTGGCCCGTTGGCAATAAAAAAAAAGAAATGAAAATGAATGGTTTACTTAGTCGCGAATGGTCTCATAGGTTTTCCCTAACAGGTGTTCGGCTTCAAGTAGGTTTTATGCTGGATGCGTAGGTTATGTATTAAGGCACGTATCTGTAACAGTAGTGCGTTGCATTCATATACACAAGTGCGTAAGCAGAGAAAGCTTATTAGCTATTCTCTTACAAGCACGACGGATGTCGATGATTAACACTCGCAAACAGTAGGTAAACTCCACGAGGTTTTTTTTTTTGGATGAACTACTTTTATATTGAAATCTGTTAATTACCAAAATCTTATCACAGTTATTAACACCAACATAAATATGAAATGAACTAGATTTTTCCTAGCATACGATTTACTTTTAATGAAATTGATTTACAACCTATTTGCATATTATTTTGTAGTTGTATTGAAATGAATTTGCTGCAAAAAGCACCGAACTAAGATCATTCGTCGTACTAACGACATAAATCAAGCTCGCGAAGTTGTGTAATTGTATGAAAATATTTCATCAGTTTATTTTATTTAGTCTCATTGGGAACTAAATGTCTGATTTATTTATGTGAACTTTATTGACATGCTCACAAACATATTTAGTGTAAAATGTTTTGTGAATGTTTGCATTTTGTATGCGTTCATCTGGTACTGATAGCATGATAGCATCGAGTGAGCAACAAAAGAATGACACAACTACGCAGCATTAAATTGTCGGCAATGCCCGGAATATCTTTAGGTATTGTGTCCACGCGTTAAATGGTGCAATTGTCGCTACAGCGCTTACATACGTAAAGCGGTGTAAAGCGCAAGTCGTTTATCGCGTGGCTGTTCATTATAAACACATGTGCATACTGCTCTATTAGTAATTGGTATCAGTCTGACGGCAGCGGTGTGGTGATCTCACCAGCGTAAACGATTTGTTTGCGAGAGAATATTTTCACGTACAGCGTATAGATAGAGACATGAGGAACAGGGTGTAAAGATCATTCATCCTGTACAGAAAAGGAAGGATCCTCCGATCGGATCGAGACGGGTGTCTCGTCTGGTGGGCTCCTGCCCGACGACGGTTTATGACAAGATTTTGTATACATGATGAAATTTAAAACATGCACCAAATCGAAATGGGAGTTTGTACTCATCGTTTCGAACAACTTTTACTATGGGATCAAAACTGAAATCCCAAAAAAAAAATCAGCTGCTCCCTTACATTTTTACGAGTTTGATGTAGATAAATGTACTGGACACCAGATTTTTTTTTTCGTGATTTTAGGTTTGATCCCATAGTAAAAGTTGTTCATAATGACGAGTACAATCTCCCATTTCGATTTGGGGCATGTTTTAAATTTCATCCTGTATATGCCAATCTCGCGGTAAACACTGCTTGCGCGATGCAGGATTTGTGTGACGTCAGGTCTTTGATGCGTAGTTCACATGTGGCGTTGTAGATGCCGCCACAAGGGACTTCTTAGAGTATCATCGACAAGACAACGAGATAAATCACTGCCCAGGGCATCACAATAAAATTTAGCACTACTTAGCTCATAGGATATCTATTATATTTACTTAAGCTTTTATTTCTATTTATGGTTTCTTCTAACGGTAAACGGTTTCCAGTTTAAATGAAAACACTGATTTGAAAATTTAAATTGTTACTTGCACCTCAGTAAGCATTCTAAGATAGTTTAAAAATCGCAACCGACTGTAGACTGTAGTGACCGGAGTAAGATCCAGTCTTGATGCCTAACTTTGTATTCAAGTTTTCGTAAGTTCTTCTATTAAGGCCAATCTAGCAAGTTGTCGTTAAATAATTACTGTTTTAATATTGTAATCTAACTGGTCATGGATCCTATAAAGTCAAGAACTTATGAAGCGATCTTAGAGATAGCAAAATTACATTGAGTTTTTTTTTTATTGAGATTACTATCTTGAAACTAGTTTAAGTGATGAATGCAGGTTACAGATTTGTAAATTTTTCGTTCGACACATATTGTTAGGTACTTAAATGCAACAATAATAACAAATAATAAATCCTTAAGTTTTGAGTTGAGCTGCACGATTACTAACAAATGCATGCACTGACTGGTCAGGTCCATTAAGTCTGTGTGGTTCTTTCCTCAAAAGATCATTTCAGACACCAATTTACAAGGTCTTCACATGATTGTTTAATTGATGACTGTTTTAATAATGATTTATATTGTAATTATTTTAATTTTTTTTTTATAATTTAGTGTGACAAGTCGATACAATGTAAAAATTGTTACTGAAATAAACGAAATGAAATGAAAATGATCAGCACCCTAATTGCGTAACACACTATCGATCGGAATCTGAATCATTTTGAAGCAATTTGCTAATCCTTTTGCTTCATATATTCGAAGAATTGGTCTTCTCAACACCGTAAATAACGCAATGAATGTTGTTGAACTGTAACAATGAAACCGATTCCAATCGATAGTGTGTTACGCAATTAGGGTGCTGATCTCCGAGTTTGTTTCGGAATTTTTCTCAGAGTAGCAAGATATGAAACGCCGACCTCATCTAGTTTTAATAAAATATGATTGACCTGTAAAAAGTGTTTGTATTTATCATTTAATTATTTTTTTTTTATCGCTGTCACTGTGGCGAAGTTGTCAACAGCCTCGGACACCACGGCCTGTCTTGCAGTTGCAGCCGAAGTGCGGGTCGCTTAGCACGGCACGCGAACATCAATGACATCATCCGACGAGCCCTTGTCACCGTCGGCGTTCCAGCTGTATTAGAACCCAATGGCTTGGCACGCGACGACGGCAAGAGACCGGACGGCATGTCTTTATTTCCATGGAAGTTGGGAAGGCCTTTAGTGTGGGACGCAACGTGTGTCGATACTCTTGCGCCATCCCATCTTCCTGGCTCTGCGTGCTGTGCTGGCACTGCTGCTGCCGCTGCGGAAAACCTCAAGCGGCGGAAGTATAATAACCTTATCGGCAATTATATTTTCGAGCCGTTTGGGGTTGAAACCCTTGGGCCGTGGGGTCCGAGTGCTCATAGTTTGTTCAACGAAATCTCCAAACGGCTGGTTGACACTTCCCGTGACCCAAGGGCTGTTTTTTTTTATGGCAATGCCGCCAGTCTCTTGGGTACTTTACCAGTCGACAGCGATGCGGAGGAATTTTTCGACGCCAAATTTTAGTTTTTTAATAGTTTTAGTTATGTTATTTTTACCATTATTTTCCTTATTATTCAAGTAGTATGTTAGGTTACTGATTCAGTTATTCATTTCTAGGAACACTAATAGACCTTGTCTGTGGTTAGATATCATGATATTATGCAGATACACATACTCTTAGCTTTAAAACTAAGTTGCTATACTTAAGCTACGTTTCCAAAAATAAATGTCCAATTTACTGACAGTTCCAATCGTGTAAAAACGACCAAATAAACTATATCTATTGAAATGAAATAATATATGTTAGAACAGTAGAAACTGTTTTAAAGAGACGGTTATTTATCTAATGAAAAAAACATTTAGCATGTGCTAATCTTAAAAATGTCAGACGTTTCCATCAGTATATCAGTGCACATAAAATATACGATAAGGCCTTAAATAGTCACTTACTTTCATCATCACGTAATCTAAAGTGTTAGCTGTCAACGTTTAGGCATACATATACTATGGTAATGTAACTTATAAAGTTATAACATATCCTTGAATTGAACACACCTAGGATGAATTAGGATCCTAGGATGAAAAAGTCAAGATTAAGCAAGAATTTTTAATTGATCCATTTAAAAAGATTATTAACTAACTGATATGATATTACAATGGCAGTCAAAAAAATCGTGCCACCCCACGTTTTTACAATCAATGTGTAGGATTACAACAGCGCCATAATAACATGATGTTTAAACTCAATTTGTTTATCTGAGCTTGAGAAACATGAAATTGATTTCACAAAAGCTGACAACTGTAACGTAGCCCCATATTTCCAAGCCAGGGGTACTCATGTTTCTCAGAATTATTATGTTCAAGGAAAGCGTTTAGGTTCGGCGTGAGTTTGGCGACGGAATATAAAGCAGAGCTGACAGCCTGACGCAAGTCGCGCAGTGTGACGCATTCCTAACAGCAATGAGGTCAATAATTTGAGTCAAGGTATGTGCACTACTTTTTAGATACTCTTGTATTTTCCGCTGCATTTGAATTTTAGATTTGGACGTGAAATGTGAAATGTTAAGTGGCGAGTGACGATATGAATGAATGTATGTTATTGACTCAACAACCTGGCATTGATGACTCTATGCCCGGTTGCGGCGATTAAAACATATTCATAACTTTCATACAAAATTCCCATAGAAAACCACTTTCAGTTTTCCCGAATTTTCCAATTTGCCCGGAAAAAAATCCAATTTTTCTCTTCATAAGAACTTTCCACAGACTTCCACGAACATTTGATAAAAAAATTGCCGAATCAGCCGTTATCGAGTTTTGCGCTTAGCAACACATTTAGCCATTCATTTTTATTTATATAGACAATTATTAGTAAACAAAATTAAATTAAACATATAAATTCAAAACAAGCAGTAAAGAGATTTATTCCTATGAGATTAACAACGAAATTTATCCGATTGCCAATTACCTCAGCAAATGGTGAGCAATTCGTAAATTGCAGTGATTTAACGAGCGTAATTTTTGCACAGCCTTAACCTGTTCAACTTTGATAAAATTAACTTCAATAATTATAGGAGAGCGGTCGTTTCCTGTCCGAACAAAGGGTCAAACAACACTGACCTTTACATTTGTTTTATTTAGTTTGTTTTTGCGGAACAATATGTTAAGGCCGAGTAGTCCGCCATGTGTGACTCCATGTTGAGCCAAGGCCATTTCACGGTTCTAAGAACTATGGAGTTACAGCAGAAAAGATCAAAAGACACAAATGCTTCTCTTTAAACGGTTCTTGCAGAACGAACGCTTCCCACATTTTAAATAGCCGATCGAGGTCAACATTTTAATAAAATCTCGCGAAAAGAGTGTAATAACAATTTGCAGGTTGCACATTAAAGGTAAGATTTCTGGATTGATACCGGTTTCCCTAAGGTTGGTAGCAGGTTTATCTGGCCATCGGTGAGATTGATATTATATCGGAACAAAATAAATGCAAATCACTACAAAATGGGTGTTTAATGTCAATTTGTATTACGACTGGCATCGTTCCGACATCTTTGAGTTCTGAATCGAATTGTATTCGAACAAATCAACATCAATACGAATTTGAAAATATGAATCCAATATATGATTCGAATCAGAATTGAAAGATTGGCAGTAAATAAATTCATTGAAGAGTTAATTAACTAATCATGTTTCCTGTTATTTGTTCATTGAAAAGACATCAACGAGCGTTGTTTTTGGTGTTATAATTTTTATTATAATCTCGTTTTCATCATTGCACCCTTTCCATAAGAAAGTGTGGAGAATCTTTACTTTGGGTAGACTATTTATTTTGTACGTTGGTAGATGTAAAGGTAAAACCAGCGCATTCAAACAGTCATCTTTTTCAGAAGAAGCTTTTGGACGGTGACTGCAATAGGTTCAATGGAGTCCCGAATCAACGGTGAGTCTGAGTCATCATCGCTAAAATACAGTTGTAAAAACATGTCACAATATGAGTGTGTACCTACGTGTGTTTGTATGACAGTAGTAAAAGGTCACGTATATTCAACGCACGCGCTAAAAAGGTCGTACGCAAGGAGTCTCACACACCGTCGAGAACAAATCGAATTAATTATAATAAATGAACGCAGTGTCGAATCTTATTGCTTCAGACGACTTATTTAAGATTACTGCTTATCTTATAATTTTCGTAACATACGTAATATCAATGTTAAAGTTGTAAATTATATTTATATGCCAAAAACGACTTAAAGGTGAGTGAGTTTTCTGTGCTAAATGACTGGACTGATATAGTAGTTCATGTGTGATCAGCTGACAGAGCACTAGAGCTAAACCTATTTAGCTCGAATGCACACAAGTAATAATGCTTCTAAAATCTTTGCCTCTGATTAGCTTTATTACAAGATGTTCTAGTTTTGGATGTGTAATCTCGCCCTGGAAATCGAAAACGAAATCGTAAAATCTGGCGAGATCTCGATTTCGAGATTAACAAGATTGACAAATCGCTTACTTTTAAAAGTAATGCGTTTTTGAAATAAGAAATGCTGTAGCTTATTGACAATATATATATATATATATAGGGTGACTAGAAATTAGTGACCGATACTTAAAAAGCACATGATTGTACTCATGATAACAAATTAACCTAGCCTGAAATCGCGAAAAAAAAAACAGCAGTTCTCTACATTTATGTTCGCATAATTCGTCAAAATGTATCTGTTTTTGTATCTGTGGAGAACGTTGTTGGTTGCACATTTGTATAACTCCTTATTTTCTATTTATTTGTAATATATAATGTGTAATTGTTTGTTCTTCCAAATAAATAAAATAAAATAAAATAAAAATGTAGGGAACAGCTGATTTTCTTTTCGCGATTTCAGGTTTGGTCCCATTGTTGTTTTGTTGGTTATCATGAGTAAAATTATTGTTTAAGTATCTGTCACTAATCACATCACACTAATATAATAAAGGCGAAAGTTTGTGACTGTGTGTATATTTGTTACTTCTTCACGCTCAACCGGCTGGACCGATTTGGATGAAATTTGGTATGCGCTTGAACTTATACCCTGGATTAACACATAGACTACTTTTATCTCGGTCTACGCGGGTGGAACCGCGGGGCGCAGCTAATTACATATAGTTTAAAACTAAGCACACACCTATGCTACTTTTCTCCCGGTCTACGCGGGTAAAACCGCGGGGCGCAGCTAGTTTAAAATAAAATTATGACTAAAGAGACTGCCATGTCATTTTAGTTTTTTTTGTTTGTATCATAATTTTGTCTACTCGTCTCGTCGTCAAAATCGAGGACGACTAAACGAGAAAAGAATCTGAGATTATCTCATGTTGAATTGTCAAAATTCGAGTTATCATAGGTGTCATGTTAAGATTTGTCGAGAAAACATCAAGTTTGACAGAACATTGTATGGCAGTGGTGTTAGAAAACGAGGAAAGCCTTGAGCTGTCATAAAATTACTCACGTGAGAGCGAGTAATTGTCGTGTGTCATGTTAGGCCTGCTGAATACAGAGAAATAAAACAAGGAAGAGTTTTGGGCCCTCTGCTATTCATCATTTAGCTATATATAAATGACCTTCCTAAAGTAACTAATCATCCCACTATACTTTTTACTGATGACAGTACTGTTGTTTTTACAAGCAAGGACAAGTTATACCTAGAACAATATAAGCAGCACTCTAAGCCCCCGTACCCACGGGCGTAATAAAATCGCGGCGGGATTTTATCGTGCACTGGATTTTCAACTCTCGTTGTTGAGCCGAGCGTTGAACAACTTACAAAAACAGAGTACATTCTAGCGCGTCGAAAAAACACACTGTTGGATTTTGCACTCTCGGCGCTAAGCTGAGCGTTGAAAATCCAGTGCGCGAAAAAAAATCGCCGCGATATTTTTACGTCCGTGCGAACATCGACTAAGTGATATTATATAATGGATAACAATTTAAAAATGAACTTTGACAAAACTAAAATTAATACATGACATTTTAATCTTTAATTATTCTAGTGATATTAATAATATCTGTTAATGTTTCATTATTATTTGCCATGGTGAAATTACCAAAATTGTGTTATTAATTATAAATTATTGTTGCAAATAATTCTATAACAATGTTGTGATACAGCTAAAGCTTGAGATTTGCGTGCTATATGGTTGAACTATGCTCTATTTTTAACAACTTTACGTAATAATTCATTTAGCAAATAAATTATTTTGAATTTGAAAGTATATTAGAAAAAAAAAAACATTATGCAAAAAAAGGGTTCTAGGGTATTGCATTCCTTACGTGCGACGTACGGCAAATAAAATGCAATGCAGTATCGACAGAGCTATCGATACTTAATTGCATTTTGCCATACCTATTTATAAGACGCATGATGCACTATAGTTGTTAAATAAAATGCAATGCAGTATCGACAGTGCTAGTATCGATACTAAATTGCATTTTATGTGCCATACCTATTTATAATACTCAAGATGCACTATAGTTGTTAAATAAAATGCAATGCAGTGTCGACAGTGCTATCGATACTGAATTGCATTTTATTTGCCATACATATTTATAAGACGCCTAATGCACAATAGTTGTTAAATAAGACCACACGGTGTTACCATGCACCGTGTGGGTCTAAATTAACTACAGGATCACCAATAGCTCAACGTATACGTGAAAAATACTGCTGGCCATAGGGATTACCCAAATTTCGCCATAGCTGGGTACAGGTTATTTATTCCAAACTGTGATCTTGAAACGTAACATGTGACTACGTGTGGTGCTTAGAAAGACGCGCTTATCAAAATCAAGCGCGTCTATACCTAGTAAACTTTAAAATAAATCGTGGTTTGGAAACGGTCTGAATTTGTAGTTTTATTAATTAAATATCTTTTCTAAATGCTTATGTGTATTTGCATTAAGCGCATCCTCATTTAAGCCCAATTTTACGTATGAATTATAATTATTTTACAAGGAGCTCGTGAGACCAAAAATCTTTAATTTTATTTTTCTACCTAAGGACCTACTCGTACCATATTTGAACAAGCTTTCTAGCGTTTCCTCACGTTTCGCAATATAAATTAGGTTTCCTTTTGCTGTCTAAAACACCAATTAATTATGATTCTTGCATCCAAAAAAAATATATTAAAATAAATATATAAAAAATAAATACATATATTATATTTTATATATTATATTTTTTATATATATATTTAAATATATTAAATTATATTTTATTTCTGTAAATTGGTTGTAAAAAACACTTTTACACGTCAAAAGAAATAATAATATATAAAAACTATATGAGGTTGATGAAGCAAAAGTTATGAACCATTATTATTATTAATCCTGGCCACACAGCTGATTTTCGCCGGTCATCTCTCATCATCAACTAACAACGAGTGTTAGAACGAGCACGCGCCTCTCTGTTGCGCAACAATTGGCAACCTTGTGAAGGACGCGCGTGCGCTCGCCAGGAAAATGGACGCCATAGCTGTCGCGCGCATTTTCATGAGCTAGCTGCCAGGCCGAGGGTAGTTCAAGGGTGGACGATTGAGGTTGCCATCGGTTTCTGAAGCAGTGAAATAATGCGCAGATGTTGCATAATGTTGAAATATTGTATGTGGAAAAGGGGTAAGATTCGGAGATTCGGATCAATTATTATGTTTATGTCGTAGCTAACGAAAAACATAAAAATGCAGTTTGAAAAACTGTGCTTTTTGTGTTATTTTCGAACGGAAATAATATTAAAAATGTGTATAAAAAATTCGAACTATTTCAAATCTCGTCTACTGAAGGGCATGATCTACATTATAAATTACTATTAATTTACAAATTAATCAAACAAAATTGGCAAGCAGCCACGCCTTCATCTATTCATTTATTTTCATTGTCTGACCTTTCGAACTCGAAGCTGCATTTTTTGAGATCTGCCCGCACATTGCGTTCATATTCGTACGTGCTCTACAGGCAAAAGACGGGCAAGCTTCGTTCTTCCTTGGACATGTTCTAACTCCTATAACTTTTGCCCTTTAAAGCTCTAAGGTCTGAAATCTTAATTAAATAATTTTGTGATCTAAAAATCTCCATAGTATGGTCATACTATATACTGAAAATTTACTGAAAATCTTAAAAAATTCGTTTTACATTTTTCACAATACTTTGGTCTAAGACAGAAATTGCCAACGTCTGCCGAGGCAGACATAATAAATAGCAAGCTAAGCCCATAAAGTATGCTTCGTTGGTACAGTCTTGCTTCGGTACACAAAACAAAGATTAATATGGAGTGCCACACTTTGTCGCGAGCTAACGACGTACCATTAGCCGTCAGTCAAAATAGTGCACGACCTCCGTCCTTGCGAATACATTCACCTGAGAAAACTGCCCGTTGTCATGCAAATGAGATAGACACAGACGAGTAGACGATAATAGGAGAGTCTTACAAACCGTTTTCGTTCAAAGAAGTTAACCGTGTTTGTATCTGTCTAACTGTATTCGTTTTCAGTTGCCTGAAAATTGTTTGCAAACTTGAGATACTTTAAGAAATCAATACATGTTTTTCAGCTTTTTTTAGAGAACGTGTCGTTCTGCATCCTCCTCTTTCAGGGTGTGGTACAGAACATCAAACCGAATAACTTCCTCCATGGGACCAACATCGTATTCGCGAAATAAATTTCAACAGTCCCATAAAAAACTGTAATACCTACTCGACGCAAATGTATGGGACGGCTGATAATTTTTTCGCGATTACGATGTTGGTGCCATGGAGTTGTTCGGTTTGATGGTCTATATCACATCCTTAAATTTGACCAGGATGCAAAACGACACGTTGTATTATAATTACTGTTTCCAAAACCAATTTCTAGTTCACAGAAATAGAGACATGTGAAACACCTGCTTAGCCTGCACGGACTAATTTGGCCATTGCAAAGGATGCAATTTATTTGTGAATACATGTAATTTCGTAATTGTAACAAGTTTTATGTCCGACGAGCCTGTTTGAAATGTCGGCGACTATCTACGAATGTGTTTGCCGAACTAAACTAGACCATTATCGTTGTTTAGAGTGATTCGTAACGAGTGACGAAATAACATGTTTGTTAATCTGAAAATGAGATCTGATTGTAGGGGATTTGTTTATTTTTGAAATGATGAGAGCAATTATTATTATTATTTATTTATTATTATATTATTACCCGTTATTTTCATTATCGGGTGTACCTAAACTTCTTTGTTATTTCTAGGGTAGGTTGGCTTTCTCTGAGATGCATCTGTTGTCATCAGCAAAGATGTCGAGTCGATTTCGTGTTGTGGTCCAGGGTCGATAGTCGATACACGTCTGAAACTAAGAAAAGTTTAATGACTTATGTTCATGATGTTCAAGATTAACATTATGTTCATGATGTCAATAACAACAATAACGTAAGCAAGATATGCAAGTGAAAGCCTCGTTGAAATTGAATACTTAAATTGTTAATCACTATTACACACCGTGACTAATGAGGGTATAATTTGCAAGTGTCAATACATGTCCAATATATGTATGTACAGTCAACAAAAGAGATATCTAGGCAGGGTATACTAACATATTTGTATGTAATTGCTGCATGTTCAATTTCGTGACAATATACAATTTTGTGTTGGTGTGTTTCAATGTAGGAGTATTGCAAAAACAAAGTAATATATATATATTTATATAAAAAAAATTGAACATGAAGCAATTCACATGCAAATATGTTAGGTACTCTACCCTGCCTAGATATCTCTTTTGTTGACTGTACATACATTCGTCGCCTTGAGCCTCTAGGATCACTTCATTCAAGCGAAAATATTCAAATCACCCATTGTTATGCAATCCTTGTTTCCACTTCACCAATATTATCTCTTTTAGCGACATTAACCGTGAAGATCGACAAACACAAATCCTGAAAAACACGTTATTTCGTGAATTGAGCGAAGAATCGGTGTGACCGCGATGTTTCATAGGCCAAGTGTGTTGCAAGTAGCCGCATTGTTTACGTGGCATTGTCCAGTCGTCCCATCGGCCCGCTCGTACGTGCGTACTTGAATATATTTAAATTTGGAGATGCCACCAGGATGAGGCAAGCGTTCCACAAACTAGTATAAATGCTGTTAGTGTCAAACTAAGGGTACAGTTCACAGCTCTAAGCATCCCTGACCACATCTCAGCAACAAACAGCAGACATGGCATTCAAGGTACGGAGCGCAGTGCGATCTGTGAAGTGTATTAACAGTGATTGTGAAACAGTGATAATAAGCATAAAAAGTGATAAATGCATCATGTTTAGAATACTAGAAAATAACAATAAAACAATACTTAGTAATAGACAAGTTATCGTAGTGCAAAAAGGAAACAGGATTTCTCATAATAAATTATCAATTTCTATTACAGTTGGTGGTCCTCTCCTGCCTCCTGGCTATCGCTCACGGGAGCGCAGTGCCCGCCGTCGCATACGCGGCGCCTGCCCCCGTCGCAGCCAGGCTCGAGGAGTTTGACCCATTCCCACAATACAACTTTGGATACAATGTGGCGGACTCTCTCACCGGCGACTACAAGAGTCAGACAGAGCAGCGCAGCGGAGACCTGGTGCAGGGACAGTACTCGCTGGTGGAGCCTGACGGCACGCGCCGCGTCGTGGACTACTCCGCCGACTCAGTGAACGGTTTCAACGCGGTGGTGCGCAAGGAGCCGCTGGTGGCGGCCGCGCCCGCCGTCGTCGCCGAGCCCGCGGTGGTGCCTGCCCGGTACGCGGCTGCACCCGTGGCCGTCGCCCAGCCGGCTCCACTTGTCACCGCTGCGAGATTTACGACTGCACCCGCCTTCGCCCGCTACGCCGCAGCACCGGTCGCCGCTCCTGCACCAGTCTACGCCCGCTACGCCGCTGCCCCTGTGGCCGCTCCTGCTCCAGTTTACGCCCGCTACACCTCTGCTTCCGTAGCTGCGGCTCCCCTAGCGGCTGCGCCAGTAGCCGCCGCTCCTGCCCCTGTGTACGCCCGCTACGCGGCCGCTCCCGTCGTAGCAACCCGCTACGCCGCCCCTGCTGTAGCGGCTGCTTACAGTGCGGCGTACACTTCTCCGTTCGCCGCGTACACCGCACCGTATGCCGCGTACACGGCTCCATTTGCCGCCTACTCTGCCCCCTACGCCACCCAAGTAGCTGCTGCCTACACGGCGCCTGTAGCCGCATACAGCGCCCCCGTAGCGACTGCTCCCGTAGCTGCGGCGTACACGGCGCCCGCTCCCACGGCAGTCGTCCCCGCGGTCTCCACCGCCCGCGCTGCTCCCGCCAAGATAGTAGAATCCGCCGCCGCTGGATACCGCTACCCCTGAATGCCATACTCTGACAAAATGAAGCCTGTATACCTCTAAAGACTTGATTTGTATATACGACTAGTTCTAATTATTTTTCTTTTTTTACGAAATGAAATAAATTAATGAGATTTTAAATTATTGTTTTCATGAGACGATTGAAACGGAAAAGCGAAAAAACTTTTTAGTCGAAATAACCTCCTAAATTAAAGTACTTAAAAAACTAATTTTGAGTCGGCACTAAAACAAACTTTTTTGTTATTTTTTTAAAATTATTTTTCCCTTTTCTGCTTCCGTCTCCATCATCAGATCCTCGATGATAGTCATACCCCAGCTATGTATATTTTTTTATGTATGTTCATCGATATTTTCAGCAATTGTGGACCAATTTTAAAAATTACTTTATTTCATATAGCATATTTGGCTTACAATGCCTGTCGAGTCTCCATTTAGGCATATAAAATGCCTGTAGTTGAAGGCTCCGCTCTTCCCTTACATTAGAAACTTACGAGTACAAATAGGTATATGTATAAAGAAACAAAACAAGGAAAAAATGCGATCAATTTATACGAGTGTGTGCGAGATTTATATGTGTGCGTGTGTATGTGTATGTGGGGGTGTGTTTGTGTATGAGGGGGTGTGTTTGTGTGTGTGAGGGTGTGTGTAGGTACGTGTGTGTGAAAGAGATTTTGGGTGTACATGAGTGACTAATAAAGCAAATAACATCACTCTTATAATAATATTATTAAGTCACACTAATATAATATTATCAAGTCACTGGCGGTTGAGAGTATGTCATGCTCACTCAAATGTCTCGCTGATGGTGGCGTGTGTGTTGGATCATTAAGTTCCCTTCAAAATGGTTGAGCTAAATGGTGCTGATCCATGCGTCATGTTCGTGAACGGGCGCCGTCAGTTGGGACTGGTCGTCTCTTAGCTGCCATGGCTTATTTTTAATTTTAATATTTAATTTAGTTGTTTTAGTTATTATCTTTTTATTACGGACGCTTTTTAACGTGCACGTCTTTCTACATTGTTCTCACATGTATATTTTCAACTTGAACGATGTAACCAATATTTGTAAAAATATTATGATTTAAAAGAGTGTCCGTGGAGTTTCTTGCCCGTTCTTCTCCATAGGGATCTACTACGCTTTGGAATGGGCAACTAGCTTCATCTTTCTGACTGACCGACCCATTGACAATTCAAAAGTGCCTGTAATTGGTTTATTTGAAATAAATGCTTTGAGTTTGAGTTTGACACGTTGCAGAAGTCATTATAGTTTAAAGTGTGAAGCCATGCTATTAACTTCACTACAACTACATACTACTAATACTTTGCTTTACTTTTTCATTTGATATAGGAAGTTCGCTCGCTGGTTCCATAAACTAATAAAAAAAAAATAGAGTTAGCTTCACACTGCACACAGCTCACTTCAGATGATGCTATAAAACTTCCTGTCACGTTCATATCGAGTAGTGGCTAAAAAGTGAAAAATCAAAAACTTTTTAGTTTTCACTTTTTAATAAATTACTTAAATAAAATAACTTTGAATATCTGAAGTCGGTGGCAAAAGCTAAAATACAGAACCAAAGACACCGACTTCAAAAAATTTAAGATATTTTACACTTCAAAGTTCTTTTTTTTCGAATCGAATAAAAAAGAGTCGTCAAAGTCAGACTACTCTGTAAAAAATGATGCATGGTCATAAAAAAAGTATACAGGGTGTAATTAAAGGCCCATCACATAAGTAGCTACGCATTCCTCAAGTAACATTGAGCAAAAATGATTGCCCGGTAACGCTTTTACTTTTTGGTGTGAAAAATCGGTGTTTTCGCGTGCACATCCTGTAAATATCAAATCGAATTGATAAATGATGATGTGTATTGTAAGCCAGAACAATTTTGGTTACCCATTGAAAGGATTTTTGATAGGATTTTTCTAAGCAGTTAATCAAAAACGACGAAAGTACGATGTAGGTAACCCTTTTAAATGGCTCTAAAGGACTATTTTGGTTATCCATTGAAAGGTATTTCGTTCGGGTTTTTCTAAGCAGATAAACAAAAACCCATACGATGTGGGTAAACCTTTTGAACGACTTAATTACTCTCTTTAAAACGATAACAGCGTAACATTCGGGCATACGTTGCAAATTGCTAATATGGTTACCCGTACAAAACCCTTATATTATAAAGGTTATCTTAATGAAGGGAACCCATTCAATGGGTTATCCATATTGAAGGGATAACCCTTTTACTGGGTTTCAAGGCTAAAACCCATTCAAGGAGTTACACATGATAAAGGTAACCTTATAAACGGCTTACCCCTTCGAAAGACTTGACCTTAACCGGGGTTGTACGGTCCCCGTTCTTTGCAACTAGCAAATAATATTGATGAATATAATATCATAATAAGATTCATAATTTAGATTTTGAAAAACTTATTCTACTCACGGAATCGTGTGATTTGCATGCGATTTTACAGTGGATTGATCCGCACTTCAAGCAAACAAATACGAGTTTGTAACCCAATAATATTCAACCACTTATTACGGAAAAAGAAAATCGCACCGTGAATTATAATCAGGCTAATCTCTCTGCATAATGTAAAGGCATAAAGGGCATTGCCTAAAACTGCAACCGGTGCGGAATGCCGCTGTGACAGTTTACTAAATAAACCCCTTTACCTAATGGCCGTGAAACCATCGCCAATCTAGCGTACAAAATTAATTTGTTCTAAAGCATACCACGCTAATGCGGCCCAGCACATAGGCACACACATTGACATTGACATACATATTTTTCGCCCGCTATAGTATCATTGGGTTGTTCAAATATTTAAGTTGGAGTAACTTATTAGCTGATCAGCCGAGAAAATTTCAATCGTAGGTAAAGGTAAGGAAAGGTTAACAATATTTTTCAGATTAGGCAAATGGAGGCCGTCGGATTGTTTAATTGAAACTATATACTTAGGCTGAGAGCAGTGGTGGCCCAGTGGTAATGCCACGAGTTACGATTTGTAGCCGCTTTACTTTGTGTAAATAACTTCATCACCATTGCCTTCGAAACGGTGAAGGAAAACGTCGTGAGGAAACCATGTTCTAGAACCAAAAATTCGTGACATGTGAGATCTACCAACCCGCACTGGGCCCACTCCATCTCACCGAGAGGAGGCCTGTATCCCAGCAGTGGTAACCATAGATATATGAAAGAAGGAGATATGCCCGGTAGTTGAAAATGTATCAGAACCCGATGTCGCTAGGTTGGCCCCACCACCGCGCCACTACTACACATGTAGTTCAATAAAAGCAATAGATACAAAGTCGCGCACACACTTGCAATTCATAAATCAGAACATACTACACAATCAATTATAAACCTTAACTCGTCACACACAGCGTGCATTTACCATGCACCGTACAACTTACTCACACAAAAACATCTGTCGCTATTATTGTGTTGTGCAAAAAGCAATTTATTTTACATATACGCTAGTGATTGACTAAAACGGAAAGTTATCGATACTTCCATTTATTACTATACAAGAAAAAATTGGGGTCCTGAAAATAAAATAAAAAATGATATGTCCAGAAAGTATTATACATTTTAAATTAAAAAAAAATGTATATTAAAAAAAAAAAACACGAATCAATAAATTAAAACAATCCGGTTAAGTTGGATTAGGCTGTGAAACCATAGGAATTGTTGAACCCTGTTATGATGTGTTTACTCACTGACCTGTAAAGTGGAGGTATTTGTTCAGTACTTGACGTACTCTTAATTTTGGGATTGCCCATTCAAAAAGCCTGCGAGTTTTCTTTAGAGGCTGGAACATTTCTGCCTTAAAGTGAATTGAGCATATGGTGCTATATTTTGTTGGGAACCAGTTAGGTGGCCTTACTGTGGCATCAATCCATTCTTATTTTGTATTTGTATCTTTTGGGAAGCTAAAAAGGTACTATAAGAACTTATTTATCATTTACATAATAAGTATCTTAAGCTATAGTCTATAGTCTAGGAACTAGTTGGCCGCTGAGACAGGGGTGAGGCGGCGGTTCGCAACGCACGTACTGAGTAATGCGCCCCTGCTCCTCCATCCCACCGCTCACATACCTAAGGCGTGGTCTATACTTCTTAACCTCACGATGAGTAAGCAGGTAGCAGGCAACAGGTGAATAGGCTTTTGTTGTTAAAAAAAAAACCCTTAGTTAAGAAATAGTTAAATATATGAAAACAAACACATACCATACTCATGCATAACAAATAAATAGCATGAATATGTTGACTTATTTTAAGCAAAAATCACTAATATTTTATCTGAACCATACCGATTACTACAACGCATTTGAATCTTGTGGTGCATAGTTAAAGACTTTAGCGGAAGTAAAATACCAAAACCAAAAAAACGTAAGGAAATAGCACAAAGATGCGATAATTTAAACCCAAAAACACTCCACCTAAACATTAATAAACTTACTTTACGACCGTTGGTTATGCATTTCTCTACTAGGTACGCTGTAAAATAATCAAAAACAGTAAAAAAGATTATTTTACATTCTCAAAGGTTTGCCAACCGTACTTAAACGTCATCTTTTCAAGTGTTCCAACCGGGCTAAAACGGTTGACGAATTGAAAAATAAACTATAATAGCAATATAATATTCGTTGGGCAATCGACATTATTATCGATAGCCTACTTTAGTGGATCTTAACCTCATCACTATCTCGCCGCAAGACACAGCGGCTGTACTATGCGACGCTCCGCGTAAATAAAGTATCGTTTTGTTATTTTTACATTGCTTGTCCAGTCGCTTAGCGACATACTTAAGGTAGTGGTTAAGGAGCAATGTATTTGCTGCAAAAATAGTACAGCCGCTGCGATATTTGAAAACAAAAATAACGTAGTAAAAGCAAGAAATATTTTACGATTTGTTGTTTTTTATGATTTTAAAGATACCTAAATACAGTAAAATACTTTTACTTACATATGGTAAGTGATCCCGTGAGATACGAAGTTTTTAATATCACTTCGGTTTTTGCAGGAAACCACTGAACAACACGGCATTTTTATAATTTATCGTGACCACGGTCGAAAGCGTACTAGTTCGCGGAGACGGCCATTTGGCGAGTAAAGGCACAGCGTGCGCATAACGCGTGGACACAGGCACGCCCCCATGCCACTTCTCCTGTTTTTTATATTTCTATGGTGGTAACATTATAAGCTAATTATGCTTACTTAGGCTCTATACATAAAGTTCCAAGAAGGCTGCAGGTTTTACTTATAAATACAAATTACTATAGAGGTTATAAGGCACGTTACCGTTCGCGCAGTGACTGAGCATTTCTCTACCAGCGCGTGTCTCGGGTTCGATTCCCACTGAGAATAAATAGTGTTCACATTATAGGCGATTAACAATGCAAATAATGAACGAGCAGTGACCACTTATGTACAATTGGTTATTGTACTAACTACTAAGTATGTTGGGGATTTCAGACCCGAAAGAAAGTGAAATAAATCTAGGACACAAAGATTTACGGCGTAGTGACTGTAGTAGCTACGCCGTTAATCTGTTGAGCCCTAGATTAATTTTAATAGTCTGTTATTTACTTTATCTATTGTATCTGTTTCGCGGACAGTGAACCTGGGCTGCAGTCTCGGCATAGATAGCTATAGCTTTACGACCGAAAGCCGGTTAAAATTGCTTGACAAGCAAGTGGTTTTGTCGTGGTTGTCAAAGCAATTCTTACCGTCTAGGGACCTCATTAGGACTTTGCAACCGAATTCGCTAGTAAAGCGATCGCTATCTATGTCGAGACTACAGCCCCTGATAAGAATTAGCGGGTCTTTATTTAAAGTCCAGTCATTTGACTGCCGGACATTTACAACTTTTATTATGGGACCAAACATGAAATCGCGAAAAAAAGATCAGCTGTTCAGTATACATTTATCTACATCAAACTCATCAAAATGTAGGGAGCAGATGATTTTTTTCGCGATTTCAGGATTGTTCCAATAGTAAAAGTTGTTCATAATGATGAGTACAATGACCCTTTAAGAGGTTACTGGTGTTTTACGAATAACCCTGTATAATACGACGAACTTTTCTTTTCAATCGGCCACATGTACTCGTAAGTCGTTGTAATGTAATGATGGGCTAACAACTCGTGGCTAGTTACGATGTCCTTATCTTTAATTCAACGCTATCCGTTGCTACATGGCTTTGGTTGGTGCCAGCCGACGTGATCTGTGCGGTATTTTAGGAGATTGAAGGTTATACATTTATGTACCGTAATGATTGTTATTGACTGCCATCTTATTCCTGAAAATTCTTCTTTGGTCAGTGAGCCAAGCCACCATGTCTATACGAGGTCAAATTAAATTAGCTAGAGAAACTCCGCAGACGTGATGGGTATATCGATATCTAAACACTAGCTTTTGCCAGCGGCTTTGCCCGCGTGGATGTCGGAAATTATCCCACAGGAACCGTACATTTTTCCGGGATAAATCTCTGTACCAAATTTCATCTATCTCTGTTCCAGATCCGTTCAGCCGTTCTGGCGTAATTGAGTAACAATCATCCATCCATCCACCCAGCAAAACTTTCGCATTTATATTAGTAGTAAGATGATGAAGCAAAAAAATAGTTTAATTGATGTTGTTTTTCCCCCAAACCGCAGTAGGTACTTGAAACATCAGTTTAAAAAAAAAAAAAAAAAAATGAAAAAGTGTTTATTCACAGAAATATTATTATTAGGTATACAAATACATATTACTTCTGCCAAACTGCAAAGCAGTTTGTTGGCAGACGTAGCCCCCTTTTTCTTTGTATATTTAATATTTTTTATAATAGTGACACTATAAACATCACATCTGGTTATCGGTATCTACACAAAATAAACAAAATAAAAACAGATTTCTCAAATCATACTTCAAGTAACAACACTGCTAGATGTCGTTGACCCCAAAAAAAATCATCAAATCTTTTTATTTTGACATGTTTAGATATCCCATCACATCTGCTGAGTTTCACTAGCTAATTTAATTTTACCCTGTATAATGGCCGTCAACCCTGAAAATAATAAGTTCTTTAGTCATGATTGGTCGGCTAAACAAACGGTTATATCTTATTATAGTCTAATACAATTTTTAGGACGATCAAATAAATAAAAGATGGGTAGATCTGAACTATGGATGAAAATGACTTAAAAAGAAATAAGAAATTATTTCTATGCATAATATATCTGCCTAGCCTTTTCCCAACTATATTGAGGTCGGCTTCCAGTCTAACCGGAAGCAGCTGAATACCAGTATTTTACATGGAGCGACTGCCTATCTGACCTCCACAACCCAGTAACAGGGTAATACGATACCCGTTGGTAAGACTGGTTGTCTGACTTGCGGGCTTCTGACGACCCGTAACGACTGTCAAAGATTCACGAATGACAACCGGGACCAACAGTTTAATGTGCTTTCCGAGACACGGAGGAGTCTCGGTATGTAAAGATGGTCACCCATTTACTGACCAGCCCCGGCAAGCATAGCTTAACGTGATGAATCGACATGTGCGGCTGTTATTACTTAGCCACGAGCTCCTCTTCCATGCATAATATAAAATGAAATTGATCTTCACTGTCGTGATCATTGTTTATATTTGCGCGTTTTAAAATTTGTGGACGTGAAGTACATTTATGAATGTCAATGTGTAATAGATACGGTGACTGGTAATTAGTGACCGATACTTAAACACATGATTATACTCATGATCACAAACAGCTTTTACTATGGGACCAAACCTGAAATCGCGAAAAAAAAATCAGCTGTCCCATACATTCATGTTCGCATAACTCGTCAAAATGAAGGGAGCAGCTGATTTTTTTTTCGCGATTTCAGGTTTGTTTTCATATTAAAAGTTATTTGTTATCATGAGCACAATCATGTGTTTAAGCATCGGTCACTAATTACCAGTCACCCTATATAATAATAATAAGTTTACTTCATATACCGAGCTGGCGACTATAGCCGCATAAATTGAATATTTATAGTTAGGATATACCATGAGTGCTACCCTATGTAAAAATAGTTGAAAAGTCACGTAGTACCAGCTGCCAGTCGCTGTTCAGGAGCTAGACCACCACCTCTTAAAGCAGTATTATTTTAATCTTACATGAGTGTGGGAAAGAGATGGAGCTAGACGTCCTGTATAGCTCTTTCTCTTTCTCACACTGAAGTAACATTAAAATAATACTGCTTTAAGAGGTGGTGGTTGGCCCCCTGAGGTTCGTTGTTGACGGTTTATGTAATTACAGTCCAGAGTTCGAAAATGTGATCAATGCTACAGGCTCAGAGGTGGGTTATAGATTAGGTACTTTAATTAGCAACAATTACTCAACATCGTGCGTCTCTGCCTACCTCGGCAACAGACGTACACCTCTCATAAAGCACCAACGAACGGCACTGCATTGATAACAAATTTCATTAATTGACTAGGATATTATGAGACGTTACAGCTACAATGACTTATATCCAGCCAGATGCAGTAAAACATGGTTAGGTTAGGTTAGTTATGGAGAAATTATAATTATTTTACAATTTTCCTTCACATGACGTGGCATTGTTCCACCATCGTCGTCCCCGCGTTGCGCCGCCGGCGCGCACTATACGGCCGGCTCGTACGTGCGTACTTGAATATATTCAAATTTGGAGATGCCACCAGGATGAGGCAAGCGTTCCACCAACTAGTATAAATGCTGTTAGTGTCAAACTAAGGGTACAGTTCACAGCTCTAAGCATCCCTGACCACATCTCAGCAACAAAAAGCAGACATGGCATTCAAGGTACGGAGCGCAGTGCGATCTGTGAAGTGTATTAACAGTGATTGTGAAACAGTGATAATAATCATAAAAAGTGATTAAAATGTGAAAAGATCTTCTAAAAAGCATATGAATGCGGAGCTAACACAATTTACATTTTTGTGTTAAAAAGCATTTATCGAACGTAAAAATAATAGGGACAGTATGACTCAAGAGAGATGTCAATGTCTCTAACCACGTGTACCTACGCGTTTCCTTGTAAGTTTACATGCGACTAATGTTTTGTCATTTTTCTTTTCAGTTGGTTGTTCTCTCTTGCCTCCTGGCCTTCGTTCACGGCAGCGTGGTGCCCGCGGCCATCGCCGCCGCCCCCGTCGCCTACGCCGCCGCCCCCGTCGCAGCCAGGCTGGAAGAATTTGACCCCTTGCCACAGTACAACTTTGGATACAACGTTGCTGACTCTCTCACCGGTGACTACAAAAGCCAGAATGAGCAACGCAATGGAGACCTAGTGCAGGGACAGTACTCGCTGGTGGAGCCTGACGGCACGCGCCGCGTTGTAGACTACTCCGCCGACTCAGTGAACGGTTTCAACGCGGTGGTGCGCAAGGAGCCGCTGGTAGCGGCTGCGCCCGCCGTCGTCGCTGAGCCCGCGGTGGTGTCTGCCAGGTACGCTGTCGCCCAGCCCGCTCCAGTCGTCACCGCTGCGAGGTACGCGGCTGCTCCCGTCGCCGCTCCTGCCCCAGTCTACGCCCGCTACGCCGCTGCCCCTGTGGCCGCTCCTGCTCCGTATTACGCCCGCTACGCTGCTGCTCCCGTAGCCACAGCGGTCGCTGCCCCTGCTCCTGTCTACGCTCGCTACGCCGCTGCCCCGGTAGCCGCTGCTCCCGCAGTCGCTGCCCGCTACGCTGCCGCCCCTGTAGCGGCTGCGTACAGAGCCGCCTACCCCGCTCCCGTGGCTGCGGCATACTCTGCCTACCCCGCGCCGGTGGCTGCCGCATACAGCGCCTACCCTGCCCCCGTGCCCGCTGCGTACTCCGCTGCGTGGTAGACGTCACCACATGCCTGACTCTGACATACGGACGCTAGCAAACCACTAAAGACTTGATTTGTACATACTACTAGTTTTAGTTAGTTTTGTTACTTTTTACAAAATTAAATAAATGTTTGAGATTATTTTAATTTTTTTGTTAACAAAATTAGACATTTTAGGGTCTAATTTTTATTTATTATAACACCTTAAATCTATCACTGCAGGTTACCGTAATGCGATAGCTGTCTAAAAAATAAATCAATACTTTATAATTATTAAAAGTATACTATCTACTTGTTATAATCTAAACTAACAATAGATAGATAACTATATAGATAAAACATTTATTCAGTGCACACAACAGACAGCACAACACACAAACGTATAATTAAATATTATGATAACAAATTACATGAACATATGTATATAAAACAAGGTGCCAATATACAAAAAAGAAACACATACTTAAGGAAATAGAGTGACACGATGACATCCTTCAAAAAATAAACTAAACAAACATAATACCTAAATATAACTTAATCATAACATAACACCCTAGAAGTCACCAAAGTAAAGTCGTTTAGAGAACAAGCAAATATGTCAATTAATATCCGCTACCCTGTTAAGCGTGCATAGCGCGCGCGTCTGCGGTGCGCGCTGCAGCAGGTTGGTACCGCGCGCTCGGCACCACCAGCAGCCGCGCCCGCCGCGCCGCCGCCGCCGCTGCGTGCTCGCATGACAGTACAGCCAAACTGACTGTAGTATAGCAAAATTTGAAATTTTACCCCTCATTACACGGAACAAGTACGTGGCTAGTACTGCCCGCTTAATCTCTAATTTATAATATCCAACCATTCCCAAAATAAATAAGGTTGAATACAGCAATGGGTATACCGGATTATTTCATATAATCTCAGAAGTATTTTAAAATTGTCATCGGTGTTTTAATATTAAACAACAAGTCTTAGTGCTGTTTACATCGTGTTTATTATACGTGCCAACAAACTGACGATCATAAAACAGAGGCCTTAATATGAGTTTTTATACTTACTCGATCACGCTAACGTAAACTTCAATTTGTACTGAAACTAAATAAAATAAAAAATAAAATAAAATTCTTTATTGTCGCCAGTTAATACATTCACCTTAGAGTAATCTAACATATGCATCGTATTTATGTATTCCACAAAAGGTACTGTTACTGATTCCCAAACTAAGCATAAGCTTGTATTTTGGAAAACAGTGTTCAGCCGCAGGAAGTATCACATAATAAAATACGAATAAATTGGTTTGAACGACGCTGCAGTAGACTTATAATTTATAAGATAACTTTAGGTAAATCTTATACCATAATCTAGTTTTAGTTTTAGTTTTCTAGTTTTAGTTTAGTTTTATGTTTAACAGAAGTGTGTGATCTGTGTGTGTGTTTGTGTGTGTGTGTGGGGTGAGTGTGTGTATGTGAGAAACTGAATAAGCGCCAACTGGTGACTGTAATGGGAAACACAAATATTCCATACAAACTGAATACGAGGCTTTTGCTCACATTGTTTTTTGTGTAATTTGTAACTTTTTTTTTAATTTTTTATAATGTGCGTTTTGTTTGTGCAGAATAAACAGGTTTTCTTTCTTCTTTCTTTCTAAATTGACGATCGAATAAATATAAAAACTCGCACTAAGCCCACTGTACCCACGTGATTAGAGTTTGACACTCGTACCATCAATGAGTGACAAAATACGATAATTTATTTTTCTATTGTGTCATGCAGTATATAACAAACCGGCTTACATGGCAATAAATGTCTGTATGCTTCTAAATAGAAAAAAAAACATATATAGTAAGATAGTAAGGTATCATTCAGCTGTAGGTACAGTCAGCTACAAAAGTCGATTAACACTTGGGTTTTCTAAATCTTAATTATTGAAAAAAATACTTCATTGAAATCGGAACAAATGTAAATTTTAAAGAAAATTCACTCTTATCTATTAGTTGAAATGCTAAAAAGCAGGTTATCGAATAATTTTGTGTTAATTTAGATGATGACAAAAATAGCGGCGTTAACCTACTTCTGTTGCTGACTGTACATGTTCTCTAACTGATCTATTACCGCAGATACAACTTTCACTCCTAAACCCCCGTTCGCACGGGCGTAATAAAATCGCGGCGGGATTTTATAGCGCACTGGGTTTTCAACGCTCAGCTTAGCGCCGAGAGTGCAAAATCCAACAGTGTGTTTTTTCGACGTTCTAGAATGTACTCTGTTATTGTTAAGATGGATTCTCAACGCTCGGCTCAACAACGAGAGTTAAAAATCCAGTGCGCTATAAAATCCCGCCGCGATTTTATTACGCCCGTGGGAACGGGGGTTACAATCATAATCATCGTAAAAAACTAATTTTCAGCTGGTCTTAGCAGTAGTTGAAAATGAGTGTCTACGACCGAGTGTCAGAATATTTATGATTGGCTGTCAGATTTTTTGGTTCCATTCACTTGAAGTTTCCTATTTGACAAAAAAGTTGTTATAAAGCACAATGATTCTTATTCTTATCTTTAGCAAGATCAAGAACTTGCTCTTAAGAAAATTCTTATCATTGTGCTAAAGATAAGAATAACAAACAGACACTTGGTTTTTTTTTTTCTTTCCTTTGTGTGGGATGTACTTCAGGATAAACTGTTTGCTACTCTCTATAGTTTAGTTCACCCGTTGGTACACCAACGGGTGAACTAAACCAACCACGCATGGAGGAGCTCGTGGCTAAGTAATAACAGCCGCACGGTTCAATCCATCAGGTTAAGCTAGGCTTGCCGGGGTTAGTTCGTGGATAGGTGACCATCTTTATATACCGAGACTCCTCCGTGCCTCGGAAAGCACGCTAAGCCGTTGGTCCCGGCTGTCATTCGCGGATCTTTGACAGCCCGAAAGTCTGGCAACCAGTCTTACCAAGTCTTATCGTATTACCCAGTTACTGAGTTGTGGAGGTCAGATAGGCAGTCGCTCCGTGTAAAATACTGGTATTCAGCTGCATCCGGTTAGACTGGAAGCCGACCGCAACATAGTTGGGAAAAGGCTAGGCAGAGTGTTTGATTACTTTAACTCACACACTGACTTATTACTTGTTGACATATTAGGAAAATCGTATACTTTTACAATGTTTGTAAGTGAGCACCATGTATGTATATCACACATAATTAATATAACTGTCATTGCTTCATTTTTAAAGCAAAAAAATTTTTTTTTTTTTTGTTTTGTCAATGTCCCTTTTTAATTCTTTTAACCTATTGTGACATAGTAATTTTATCCCAGGTGCATCGTCTTCACATGTATACAAAATGTTTGAAACTACATTTTGGAAAGGGCGTCTAGAATTGGTTCCATTTATTTTTGTGAATTTTGACGTTCGAAAGTGCCTTTTAATTGCCTATTTGAAATAAACGATTTGACTTTGGCTTTGACTTTGACTATGCGTGATCGAAGAAACTATCCTTCGGCGAGTACTTAAAGCAAGTATTAGAAAGCATCAAGACACTAACTGAATTTATTATAGTGTCACATTGGTTTTTCCTTTTGTTAGATCAATTTGTCAAAGGTCATTAATCATGTCGACAATTTGGTATCGCCAAACAGTGATGCGCTATTAATATTAATAGTATTGACATTCTGTCCATGACTATGAGTATAATATGCCCTTGACCTAATTTCTGAAGAAAATTGTTAATTATTTAAAACGATCTTGTACTAATTTACATTTAGTCTTAAAAAGATGCACACACAGAGTAAGATTATTTTAATTGTCTACAATATTTATAGCATTCAACTGATATTGCGATTTACGGGAACAAAATATTCACAAGATTCTGTAATATATCAACTTCTTTTTCATCGTCGTATTAATGATTCTCTTTATACAAGCTTTTATTTAGTTTCATCTGTCCCGATGTTTGTTTGTTTGTCTGTAATGTAGTCTTGCAAGTTAAATTTGACCCACTTCCCGGTTACCGATTGAGATGAAATTTTTCATGCATGTGCAAAACGAATGACAACGTAAAATTATTATGACATTGGTTAAGAGATTTCCCGATGGGCCATGGTAGTTGATGGCCCGCTGCGCTGGGAGCTTTTCTGCAGGCTCAACATACTTCTTTAATATCTACAACCAACAAGCAGTGGCAGAAGAGATGACTGGATTTACTTTCAAATATGAGTATTGTTGACTGCTTGGAGTCAGATTCCACCAAATGGAAAAATTATGGCGAATGCTCGAACGCTTTTTAAATATCACTGAATAAGTAACTGCTTTAAGTATAAAATTCGACGCAGACATCAAGCGCTTATCAAGCGTGATGTCTGCGTCGTATTTTATACATTAAGTCAATATTGATACAGTTACTTATTCAGTGAAATTTAAAAAGTGTTCGAGCATCCGCGAGGATTTTTCCGTTTGGTGGAAACTGTCCCTTTGGCGACGATTAAATTCAAATATCAAAGACATAAAAATTTTGACAGTGAATCATACCCGGAAGCCTGTTGATTCAATGAAAGCATAGACAGAGTTCGTGAAACGTAACATGTATCGCAAGAGTCATCGATGTCGCGTAATTCAAGCACTTTCTTCAATGAGCCGTGTGTATGGATCTCACGTCCCGAGTTACGTGGTGCTCGATATATAACGCGAGGGCGGCCGACGGGAATCACATTCCACACCGAGGACTGTGACCATCCTATCCCACACAAACAGACATGGACTCCAAGGTGAGATATTAATAATCATTTAGTATTTTTATTTAATCTTGCTTATTTAGTTTTTCTTTGGTTTTAATTTAGTTTTTCCAATTAACGGTTCAATATCGGTAATGACAGTTTTGATTCATACTTGAATGTTTTATTCTTTCTTTCCTTTATTTTTTTTTAAATATCATGATTATAATTTTTACCACTGACTGTTTCCATCAGATTTTTATTCTTTGTATTTTCATTTGCCAAATCACATTTCACTGATTTAATATTGTTAAACCCAATTTACTTCGATTTACTTATAACATTATTCCATTACGCAAACTGAAAGCATTTAATTCTATCAAACTAAATACATGTACTTATTAACAGCCAATGCTGCTAGAAAAAAGGGCAAGCAAGAGTCCCCAGACTTTGTTAAGTAAAGCATGAGATGATAGTGATAACTTTTATTTATCATCACGATATCATCTTAGTCGAGCACCGCTCGCGCCCGCTGGTAGGTCGTGCAGGCTCGTACGCACGCGCATTGACCAACGCGATCCATATCGGGGCGATTTGCGACACTGCCTTCTTTCTGGCGCTTTCGATTCGATTCGCCCCTGCACATAACAATGAATTGGTTCACTTGAACATTTATCTTTTTGTATAAAAGGTCCAATTTCATGGAAGTAAAATTCATGGTCAAGTACGAATATAATAATATCCTTTTAATCGTATGCTGTATAAGTAAGTAATTTTATTTTTGTGGCATTGAAGTTTTCAGACTAAGGTTGTATTGATCAATACAATCTTAATAAAACCAAAAACCAAAACCTTAATCTTTTGACCTTTAGTTCCATTATGACCCCAATAGATCACTGGTTAATATGAAGTTTTCAAACTTATCAGACTGAAATTGTTACAAAATAAATTGCAAAAAAAAATAGTAACAATAGGCATACCTTGAAACCTAATCAGCTTTAGACTAAGCTTGAAATAAGCTCAATTGGCCCCCGATTCAATAGGGAGAAATTGGGGCCCTAAATTTAGGCGCGAGCCTAAATTATTATTTTAATGGAAAAGATATCAACGCGCGCATTGTCCAAAGGTGCAGATTTATTTGGAATGTGTAGATTTTTCTAGGGAATATTCTAGCAGCAACTATTTTAATAATTCAATAGTATCTAGAATTCAAGTCCGCGTAGTTTTATTAGACGTAGACATTGAATTATTTGTATGAAAATGTGTATATATTGCAGAACGCATTTATTTCCCACATTAACATAAACAAATGTTATAATTACATCTCAACTGATATTTAAACTTGTAAAATCGCATACTTAATTAATATTCAGTCAAAATGCAAGCGTACGACCGACGACGCATATATTGATAGTATTGTCATTCCCGTCGCGTTTAGTTACGATGAAAGGGTTTAAAGCATGTCGCAAGGTAGTGGACGACGCACTAGTGAACAATGTGACACTGTTATAATGTCGCAATCTTAATAATATTGTGTAATAGATTTATTGCGTTATTAATACGTCATATTTATTCTAGAGACGCTCGTCAAGGAGAAATTGTTTTAGTGGTGTCATTTAATATGAAAATCAAGTGTTTGATATTGAAATAATAATGCTTTCGGTTTGGGAACTCACATCGATGGTCTGCCTCAGTCGAGTAGTTCATTACTCCGCATAGCAGAGAAACCGCAGTAGTTCAATTCAACTGACTCGCATGCTGTTCCACAACTGGAGTCGCGATTCGAGTAGCGGAACATCAGCGTGACGTCATACGGTTTCGCGGTTGCACGGCGGAGGTGTGCTAATAAGGCCACTAATGTCACTTTTTGGTCGAAAATTCGCTTTAACCGGCCTCAGACTTGTACAATTATTTACCAAATGCGTGCTTGAGGTGGAGTTGCCGACACCAGCCCGTTATACAAAACAATACAATCAACACTCCTTTTAACAACACTCATCTGTTCCAGATTGTAGTATTCATCTGCGTAGTAGGCGTGGCGAGCGCGAGCGTGCTAGCCCCCGCGCCCCTCGCGCGTCTCGACCCCCTGCCGCAGTACTCCTATGGGTACGACGTCCAGGATGCCCTAACCGGCGACTACAAAGGCCACCAGGAACACAGGAACGGCGACCTCGTCACCGGTTCCTACTCAGTTGTAGACCCAGACGGTACCAGGAGGATTGTGGATTACACTGCTGATCCCCTCAATGGCTTTAACGCGGTCGTGCGCCGTGAGCCACTGGTCGTCGCTGCCCCCGCGCGAGTAGTTGCCCCCGCCCCCATCCTCGCGAGAGCACCTGCCCCCGTCTTCGCCCCCGCCCCCGCGCCTCTCTTCGCCCCCAGGCTACCAAACCCATACTACTTCTAGATGAATTATTACAATTTTGTTGTTGATATGTTTTGTACTGTTAGGACCTTTTTATACTATTGTTATTTATGTAAATAAACGCTTTTTGATACATTTTTTTGCTGTGTTTTTTTATGATTTGCTAAGAACTGTGTTTCCAGCACATGCAAAGGATTCATGTTAACACGGATGCTAATGAAATTGAAGTGCATATAATACACAAGACAAGCATACAGGGTTATTGGTTAAACACCAGCAGCCTCTTAAGGGGTGGTTGTACCTACTCATTATTATGAACAACTTTTACTATGGGATCAAACCTGAAATCACGAAAAAAAAAATCTGCTGTTCAGTACATTTATCTACTTACATCAAACTGGTCAAAATGTAGGGAGCAGCTGATTTTTTCCGCGATTTCAGGTTTGGTCCCGTAGTAAAAGTTGTTCATAATGATGAGTACAATGACCCCTTAAGAGGTTGCTGGTGTCTTACCAATAACCCTGTATATCGTAAAAGTTAACTGCTTTCAAAGTGCAGGTTGATGTTAAGTCAGGGAAATTAATTGTGAAGCAAATTGATACCAACATATATATTATATTCAAACCACAACTGTCATTCTCTGATTGTTGTACGAAATGGCTATAACACGGTAAATGACATAGGTGTCAATTAGTTTCTCTGATTTCCCTGACTGTTCAAACTGTATAAGAAAGTAAGTTGACGTGTTGTCTACTCCAATGATACTGTACCTACACAACGAATCAATTTTTTACATGATTTAAATATATTTTTATACAGTAAAAAATATCTCTAGTTGGCGCCATTCAAGTTGAAACCTGTAGCTAATTGAAACAGGTCAACGTAATGACTATGATCGGCGAAAGTACAGGAAAGGTCAATACACGCTTACGATTTGATTGTACTTAATTTACTAAGTGTTCGTACCTAGAAGCTCACTTCGGCCTTAGTGTTATACGATATGTATGAGTGAACAACGAAATATTGTGGCCTTATTGCGAGTTTTATACTTACTCGATCGCGTTTACGTTATCGTTAACTTACGTCAATGGGGTTGTGACCTGGAAGCTTCGCCGCAAGAGAGCGCTGTGTGTTTGTCACTGTCAAAGTCATCTTGAAGACAAAGCGACCAATCGACGACAAGAAAAAACACTTAGTGCCATCTCGCGGCTATGTTTTCAGTAAGAAACTATTCTATTCTATTCTATATTTCTCTATGGCGATGATGCCAATGCCGATGTTGACAATTCTCCCAGTGTCAGATGTGTTGTGAGAAAACATTGACAATTGAATGAAAGTAACAAACAATTAGCGCCATCTACGCGGAACTAATTTGACAGTTTTCTTCCCCATTTGAATGAAATAATTATGCTTCTCACTATAGTCACCAGACGGCGCTTATTCAGTTTCAGTACAAATTGAAGTTTACGTTCACGTGACCAAGTATAAAAACTCGCACTAAGGGCCTCTGTACAGTTTTAATATTTTTTTAAAAATATTTTTTAATTTTAATAAAACGTTTACAACAAAAAAAGTGTAGGTACATTTAAGCAACAGTGGTAAATCTCCTATACAATTATAGTGCCTAACAATAAACTAAAACTAAAATATTTTTGTTACAGGTGCAGCAAGCCGTGCAAGTAATGATGGTTCGGATTAGAATGTTAGGTAGCGATTTAATAACAGGATTTAATAAACCTAGATGGGGGGGTGCCCGGTCTAGGTTTATTAAATCCTGTGTTTCTGGCCAGTTGACCGCTCGTCATCTGAGGATCAAGTATTAAATATCTATTTAATACTTGAACTTCAAAATCCTGATAGGAAATAAAGGAGCTGCCAGAAGTGAAATTGGATGTGTGGTTGACTACATGCAACGGTGAGGGCTAGTTGCGCCGGCGCAGGACGCGGGCGCTCGCATTCCGGTGAAGATCGCGACCTTGCTTTGGTTAACCACCTCAATTTAAAGCGAAAGTTTCAATAAACTGTCATATGTACGAGGCTCGATTACCGGATCGGGCTTGTGACGTCACATAAATCTGAGCATGAGTGGACGCGCGTTGAATATAAAACGAGCCCGTGCACTGTAAGCGGCAGTTCTATCCCACTGTTGAACATTATCACTACCGAAAATGGCATTCAAGGTACTTTAATAAACCGATTACTTAAAATTTTATAAGAATTGTTGTACCTATCACTAGCAAAATTTTCACAGGGTGTTCTACCTATGAGTATGAACAACTTTCACTATGGGACCAACTCTGAAATCACAATAAAAAAATCAGCTGTTTCATACATTTTAATCGAGTAGGACGTAGGACTTTTGTATGAAAAAGCTGATTTTTTTATTGTGATTTCAGTGTTGCTCCCACAGTGAAAGTTGTTCATATTCATGGGTAGATTATGGGTACATCCTGTGAAAATTTAGCTAGTGATTAAAATATTGCCCTTATAAGTTTAAAATGTTATATCATTTTTTTTTTTACAGTTTGTTGTCCTGTCTTGCCTAGTGGCCGTGGCGAGTGCTGGTCTCCTACCTGCCCAGGTGTCCTACTCAGCTCCCCTTGCCTACACCAGCCACGCCGTCCAAGCCGCTCCTGCCTACTACGCCGCAGCCCCCGTAGCCAAGATCGCTGCCCCTGTGGCATACGCAGCCCCCGTCGCCAAAGTTGAGGCTTACGACACCAACCCCCAGTACAGCTTCTCCTACGACGTGCAGGACGGACACACTGGTGACTCCAAGAGCCAACACGAGACCCGCGACGGTGATGTTGTGCACGGTTCTTACTCCGTGGTGGACCCCGACGGCATCAAGCGTACTGTTGAGTACACTGCTGACCCCCACAATGGTTTCAACGCCGTCGTGCACAGGGAGCCCATCGGTCACGCCGCCAAGGTCATCGCCCCCGTCACCAAGGTGGTCGCCCCTGTAGCCTACCACTCCGCCCCCGTAGCATACGCCGCCCCCGTCAAGTACGCCACCCCTGTGACTTATCAATCCGCCGCCCCTGTAGGTTACTCATCTGCTCCCTACTACCATCATTAAGAGAAGTTATTGTTTTACGAGAATTTTGAATTCTACAATGTAAATAAATTATGTATTTATTATACCTACTGGTTTTATTACTTTTGCCATTTTTTCTGCGGGAATGATTCCTAACTGTAGGTACCAACTTTAAAATAAAACCATTGGGTATGCTATGGTTTTATTCAGGTATCTTTTTTATATTTTTAATTTATGGATTTAGTTATTTTAAGCAACTAATTTCAATATTTTGGTTGTCCACGCTGTACTTATTTTTTTATATTTTATCAAAGTTTTGTTCATGCTGACGTCCCATGTCGCTGAATAGCTTAAAAGATCTTTGCCACTTTCAATACTTATTTAAAACTAAAATTAAAAGAGTACATACTAATTCCATGCAGAAAATTCAGTTAAGTCAAACTGTCAAATTTGACCGATAATTTATTTGTTTTACGACTTTAATGTTTACCTCCGTTCGTTAATTCCTTTTATTCGCCCCGCTGCCCGCGAAATTCGAGGCAAAGGCCTATGTGTTTATGCCTCGAATAAGCCAACAAAAGAAGTTATGCAAACAAAATTTGTGGCAAGTTTATGGATGCACATATAAACAGTTATAAGGAGGGAGGGTTCGAGAGTTTCGATTTCATAAACCTCATTCAGCAGTCGGTCACAAACATATTGATTACCTAGATCATGTAGAGTTGATTGCATGTGGTTCAACTAATTTACAAAAAAATAATAAAAAGTGTTCTAAATAAATCGTTTTATTTTATATCCTAGCATAAATTTTACTGTAAATATGTTTTCCAAAATATTAAAGCTTTTTTTAAATCGCTAGTGTAGTTATTGAGAGTCATAATTTATCCAATACAGGGTAATCTTTTTATTTTCTTCAAATTCCGGATGAGCAACACAGAACTGCTTTTTTATTTACCGCAAACATTTGGGTTTGCATTTGAGCAACATATTTATTTTGTCCACATAATTGTCGCGAAATGACCTGAAACAACACAATGTCAACTATTATTGTTGTTTTGTAGTTTTTTTACGAACTTAATTTTAAATCAACACTATTACTTACATTAGAGCCTTAGCTCCTCGGATTTCAGCAATGTTGTATTTATCATTGTTATTCATAAACTCCAGGATCGTAACAATGTCCAAATGGGCAAGTTAGTCGAGTTCTCGCACAAACTGGTCCTTAATTAAAACAACGGTAGTTTAGCAGGTCCCTGAAACAAGTTCTTAACGGGCGGTTATCCAAATTTCACCTGTTTTAGAAACAATTTTAAATGGTCAAATTATTGTATTAAGGTCCTGAAAAAAATATATGGCATAGATACATCCTTGCTTTAGGGAAATTAACGGTTCAAAACACGATAAATTGTAATTTCCTCGATGAAAAAAAAATCCGAAACATAGTCGATTTCAAAACCATTTTCCGTTTCATTTCCTAATTACAGCATAACATTATATGAAAATTGCATGTACCATGAGGTAATCGTATTTCAGAGGGAATTTAACGGTTGGATTTTTGAGTTTAATAGATTTTTTTTTAAATAAACTCAAAATTAGTAAATTTGGCTAAATCCGCTCGCGCTCAGAGTCCTGCGGGACGTCATGGAGGTTGGACCTGTGTCAAAATTTTTAAAAATTCGCTCTACCTGCTGTTGTTCAAAAAAATTCAAATAAAAGACGAACACATTAGATATGAAATTGCGACGGCTCAGAAAAAATATCTCGTAATTATATTATAGTTTTAATTCATAATATCGTTTTCGAATATGTGATTATTTATATGTGGTATGATGACGTTTAAATTGTCATCTTACGATAGTGTTAAGACCCATTGCAAATTATTATCGATAAAATTATAGTCAAGCGCGAGTAGTTTATAATTTTTTATCGTGGTCCTTTATGAAGAAGTTTTAAAACACATTTTTCTAAGATTTTTTCATCAGATTCATCCACATTAGTATTTTCACTCTCCATCGAACTGTCTTCACTACTAGTCTACTACCATATCCTACATAAATTACACATAATATAAATACAATGTGTCCGGTTGTCGGTTGGATACTAATAATAATCAATTTTCACTCTGGCAACAACAGTGAAAATTAGAAAAAAAATAAAAATGTGCGGTCGGGGACCACCGTCAGGAATGAAGTTCCTTCGTATGATTTAAAACACAAACACAAAATTTTCACATCCACCATCTTGAATTTTCATTTTGACATTTTGGCTTTGGCTCCCTCGAAAACCATATATACGACACCCCATGATCAGTTTTGAGTACAAAAAGTCACAGTATACGATAAAATATCGTGTTCTATACATTCGAAAAATAGCGCCTTGTGAACGTAGCCATGGTTAGGCGGTAACCGTATCACTCAGTGCCCATGTTCTAAAGCAAGTTCGTCGATGACGTATCCTATTGTTGGTTTGTAACTTTTAACATATTGATACTTGCACTTTTCTTTAGGTAAATAGTCGGCAATCCCACATGAGCGGGGCCGGTTAGACAATATACTAAATTAATTTTGATGTCTTATAATAGTAGATTCGATAAATTACAGCTGTAGCAGTAGGTACGTCCCTTGATAATAAAGTACGGCAATTGTTCCTTCATATGCAGTTGTCAATATTTACTGATCTTCATGAGCAGTGGTCAACATCAAAAACAAAAGAATATGTTTGCAGCATAAGCAAAACAGTACGACCATTTTTAGCCCATTCTAAAAAAAAAATTTTTTATTCAGTCACTAAAGGGGTTATAGGGGATGCAAGTTACATACACAATATACTAAAACAACAGCCAAATTTTATAAAACTTTCCTTTACAGTACGTTTGTAGTTGTGGTCTCTCTCAGCAGCCAAAATACACAAAGAGTTAGGACTGGTGACGCGGTAGCAAGCGACCGACGACGAAACAGCTTGTCCTGAGGTCGAAACGCGCAGCCTTCAGTAGCAATTTCCCACTGCTTGCGAAGTTTTTCGTTTTTAGTGGATAAATAAACAAACGCCTGTTCGTGTCTTTCCTATGCAGGAACGACACGAACAGGCGTAATACCTAATGGCATAACACTAATACACTGAGTGATTCTTACAGATTATTTCTGACGAACCCGGCTATCGCTAAAAAATATAACAGTAGATTGTACACACGGGATTTCTCATTAACTGTCAGCTAACCATTGATATTTATTTTTATTATAAATATAGATGGTATAAGAGGCCTAAACTTCATGTTTTCTGTGTACCTTATGCGAACTATCAAATAACAGTAGGTATATAACAAAATATAAAAAAAAAGAATCGAAAAAAATATAACAGTTGAGAATCAAACTTTTAACCACGGGTTTGCAAAGCAGTCGTCGAACCGTTAAGCTATTTGGTTTGATGAGAGTTTACTAAAATAGCCGTTTAAAAGTTCAATCTGTAACTATCTGTGTGTTCTGTTCTGTCTGTATGTGTAACTATCTGCTATATTCGTTTCCTACTCAGCCCAATGAAGTAATGGAATAATTCGCTTTTACATTGTGTTTTAATGTAACTTATATCGTCATAGACAACGACCGATACCGATTATCAGCATTCTCCTGCCCTTATCCCAATTTTTTTTTGGGGTCGATGCAACTTGTTTTTATCTTCCATACTTCTCTATTAGTCGTCATCTCGATAGTCATTCCCTTTCTAGCCACATCATCTTTCACACAGATCATCCATCGTTTCTTTGGTATTCCCTTACTCGTATAGTCATCCAGATTCATAATCAAAACATTCCAGACGACATTTTCTTCATTTCTCCGCATCACATGCCCATACCATGATAACCGATTTCCACACACACCGATACCGATATAGGCACGACATCTACCGGCGAAGACAGTGCGGGGTGAGAGTACCGGGCATTCTTTCAATTGAGCAAACTTTTTCAAACTGCCGCCGACTTAGTAGTGTGGTTGTTTGTCGTGTCGCGATGGTCATCGATATTCACCAATATCATGGGGCTGATAATAATTGTACGTATTGTTATCGAATCGTGTTGGTATCGTTATCTGATAATGTGAAAACAAAACGACGTTTTATGTAATAATCTTAGTTCACTCCACCGTAGACACCATAAAATGTAAACCTAAGGAAAAAAAATCGACCTAAGAAAAACTAATTAAGTTGATCAACTGCAAATATTTTACACTGTAGCATAGATTTTCCGCGAAATCGTCGGCGGCGCGTCATAAATAAACACGTCGCGCTACATTTGGGGGAGGCGGAGGTAGCGTTTCAAAGGCCTACAGGCCCGAACAACCTAGCCTTAAAATGGTCAATGTAGCAGTAAGTATCGAAGTCCGAGAGAAAAGCAAGGGTTATCGTGAAAAGAATTACTTATTGTAACTCAACAAGCTATCAAACAAAGCACGGTACGCTCAACGAAAGGAAGTAACAAAAATCAATTCAACCATTGAATGGGGCAATAGGCTTGAGCCTTGAGACGTATTTTATCGTCACTGGTATTAATATTAGTAGTAATTGTATTGTTGTTGTTGTTGTATTGTTGTTGTTGTTGTGTATTGTTGTATTTTGTATCTATGTTAGTAATATCTACCTATACCTATTGAAATATCATAGTCTGTCACTTCACTGTGTGTTTTCACAAATACCTGAATAAAGCTGCTCACAGATCTTTTGGTGCTTGGCAAAAATCGTAATTTATGCCACTTTATGTATTATTTTTTCAATATATTTCACAAAGAAATGTTAACCAACTACGCCCCACTGTTAACGTCATTCAAGCGCCAAAAGAGCCTTCAAAGTAAAAGAGAAATCGTTTATTTCAAACAATTTTCAAATAAGCACATAAAAAAGCACTTTTGAACGTCAAAAATTAACAAGAAAATAGAATTGATTCTAATCACCCCTTCCAAAAAGTAGTTTCGTGTGGAGAAGAATGAGCAAGAAACTCCACCGCAGCACCTTGTAGTAAAGCTTTGATTTCCTAACAAACCGTACAAAGCATTTTTGAGACCTTACTGTCAAATACTAGTGAAAATTATAAATTTTCATGATGGTTGTTTTTTCATGATGGTTGTTTTAATATGACCAAAAGGTCATATTAAAACAACCATCATGAAAATTTATAATTTTCACTAGTATTTGACAGTAAGGCCTCAAAAATGCTTTGTACTTATTTGGAGAGCTATTCTTGCTGTTCACCGCTTTCTTAGGAAACCAAAACTTTACTGCCTGAGACGGTGACCACAATAATGACTTTCATAAGGGACGGAAGTGTTAATAATTTTAAATTAATAAAAAAAAGCTTGCAACTGTTACTGTAGTGCTATTCTGTAAACATCTCACCGTGATAACTCACGTGAAGTGAGCGTAAAGAGAGCCGTCATTCCACCTCATGCTAGGGATTGATACTATTGACAGCTCACTTTACGATTACTTCACTCATGTTTTCACGGTGAGATATTTACAGAATAGCACGGTTTGGATCATGCTACTGCACGAAGCCACTTTTTTTTTGCTTTTTGGCCAATTTCCTATCCGTAGAATTGCTCCAAAATATTACGCCGTACCGCAGTGTGGTGAACGAACGGTGGAAGATGTGATAGGCGAAGATGATATATGATGATATGATAGGTGTAGATGTGAGGGCTTTATGCAGGTGGTTAATTGAGAATTCCTTCTATACTGTCCAGGAATTCTTTCAGTTTAAATCTAAATGATGTAACTGTACTTATACAAAAATTTGCATGTCATTATGTTATGATTGAGCAGTGGTGGCCCAGTGGTAACGGTCGCGACTTACGAGTTGTAGGTCGGAGGTTCGAACCCAGGCAGGCGCTTTACTTTGTGTAAATTATTTCATCACCACTGCTCTCAAAACGGTGAAGGAAACATCGTGAGGAAACCGGCATGTCCTAGAATCAAAAATTCGAAGACTTGTGACATCTGCCAACCCGCACTGGGCCCGCATGGTGGATTACGGCCCACTCCCTCTCACAGAGAGGAGGCCTGTGTCCCAGCAGTGGGAACGTTATAGGCTGATTATGTATGTTATGATTAAATATGTTAAGCTGCTATTACACTACCACTGTAAGAACTTTGTAACCGTATTTATCTGCTAATAAATCTTTGACTTTGTTATGGATGTTGTTGTGTTGTGTTTTGAAAAGTTCAGATACTAAATTGACTATATTTTCCCTAGTATTTTGTCACAGATATTTTATAATTACAGTCACTGTGACATCTAGTAACATTACTTTTCTAGTATATTCTACCTCTAATTTGAAAAATACACTCCTACCAACTTATCTGTGAAATGGCGAAAATTGGAACTACGGCCGTCATGTTGAAATGTCTTCGATTGTGCCGACGCATGTCATTCGATTGTGTCGACCATTAATTGTAATTGTCATCCTAAAGCCGTATTTCTTGCGTGTTTTGTCCTTCTCACTACACTCCTTCTCACTCATATAGTATTGTTTTCTTTTATTTTTATTTTTTTTTTATTTTTCCAGATGTTACAATTCACATAGCTGGACAAGATATTTTCTTTTTTCACGATCCACCGCATCTTTTAAAGAGTGTACGCAACAACTTCCTTTCTAAGGATACCTATTTTGCATTATGGGCAGATATTTCATATATATACTTAGATGCGCAGTGAAACCAAACTCGTCTCATCAAGAATTTTGGCGAAAAGCGATGAAATCCCTTAAAAATATTAAATATGTTGACACCAATAGTAAATTGGCTAGGCAGACTGCAAAGCCGAGACTTGTCCGCCCTCCATGCCTTGAAGGGTGTATTACTACGTTGCAATTGCCCATAAGCAAAAGAAAACTAATAAATGACTACAAAATGTATGATTTGTTTTATTTATTTATTTACATAACAGAATTAATGATAAAAACCCCTAGACCATAGCAGATTTTGTCGATATCGGGTACATCACTATACTACACAAAAAATTATCGATAACTGCCATATTGAATATCTATTAAATTGAAAGCACTATTATATGTGTATGTGTGTGTCATGCATCATGTCAAACTTGAGGCGACAACAGCGCCATAACTGATAGTGTTGGAACTAAGCAAATTCGACTGTCACATCTGTAGCTTGCTACATAATACTAATGTGGTGTCGACGCATCGACGGTGGCGTTCTCTTTCAGTTCACAGATAAGTTGGTAGGACTGTAAAAGTAAACTCACAAACTTGACGTTTACATTGACATCTTGACATATACGAAACAACTTAATAATTTTATTACAAGAGGCACTGAAAGGTTCCAATTCAGCAAACTAGTGACGTCATTTAGAGGTCAAATAAAGGTCAAATGATTTTAAGTATTTTTGTGAAAATATTCACGATCTTGAAATTTTAAGACTTAGAAATAGAGAAATAAGGTTTAGAAACCTAAAATCTCGAAATGGTTTTGTAATCGGCATAGGTTAACTTTTACATAGAATAGCCAATTGTATAGCTATGCGCGTACAAATAACATATTTCAAAAAATATCAAATAATTATTTAACAAATTATAAAATAAAATATAAACAATTATGCGTTTGCTTGCGCGTCACAAATAAATAGATAGTAAACCAATAAAAAAGTAGGTATGGTAAAACTCAAATATTAAACAGTTGTAATCCTAAAACACCTGACTTGGGCGGCGCCGGCAGCTCTCGCTCCGGCCCGGGGACGACGGTCAGGCCGCGCTGCAAGCGCCTCTTGCGCTCGGAGAACGCGTCACCCACGACTTGGTCCGCCTTGCGCGGTAACACGGAGAAGCGTCGGCCCGTCGGCACCGTCGACATGCGCTTGAACAACACCTGCGTCTCTACGCGCGTCTCCGGATCCATGACTCCCATGATCTGCTTTTCGCGCGTCAATATCGCCTTACGATCGTCTCCAGTTGCCGCTTCTGTCGACATTTCTGCACATTTGGTCAGGAAGGCCTGCACTCTCTCTGGGTCCTGTAATTTCTTTAACCACTCGAAAGCTTCTTCCACTTCTATGCGCACTTCATTTGCGTTGCCTTGTTGCATATCGCCACTCATTAGCACAAAGCAGCCATTCATCCACCACGTGATATTTCCCAATTCTTGAGCCTCTCTCTGGCATCGTTTTGCATAAAACTTAGCAAGAGCATAATTCTTCTGCTTGGAAAGTAACCGAGCCAATTCGTACATTAACCAACACTTCATAGTTGAATTTTCACACATATCGAGAGTCTGCTTCACTTTTTGCATGGCAAATTCGATATCAATGAACTTGTGCGGATAATTAGCCATAACAGAATCATAAGAAGTAGGACGGCCAACAGGTAGACCCATGAGGAAAGCGATGCGACGTCGATTGCCGCGCTCGCTGAGGGTGTAAGACAGACGGTGCTGTGACAGGTATCCTTCTCCAACCGCTCTGTATAACCGATCTAAGTATATTTCTTTGTCTGGTAATGTTCTTGGAGTCTTTACATCGAGGAACATCTGCATACGCTCAGCCTGAGCCATCAAATCCATTACACGTTGCTCACGCATGCTCTTCTCAATCTGTTTTAATAAGCGCTCTGCGGTCTTAGCTCCAATTTCACGTTCCCTCAACAGCATAGCCTCCTTGTACTTAGTCTGGTATACAGATTCTGCTTTTTCAGCTAATTTGATAGTGTAGTATGGTCTCTGCGCGCGTAGCATCTCCTGCCGTTCACTAAGAGATCGTAGAGCTTCTTTAACAATTTCGATCAATTCCTTGCTTCCAGCAGAATTTGCAGATTTAATTCGCGGGTCTTCCAAAAGCTCTTGAAGGAAAAATTTATCGTAAGCCATTGGCCCAAGATATTTCATCGCAAGTACACGAGATAAGGTGCTGAATTTTCGGGCCTCCATTTGGGTCATTTTGTTCTTTTGTTCCTCTTTGGGAATCCGGTTAACATGCAATTTTCTTTGAGGCTCAGAAGCGTCAGCTCGTGCAGCTTCTAATTGTTTAATGAGTGGTAGGAAGTCCAACATAACATTGCCGGCGTTTGTCCCAATACAGTCTTGGATGGTTTCGACTCCTTGGTTGATGCCTTCCATGAAGTACGGGGGCTGGCGGCGCTGGCGCAGTCCGCGGAAGTTCATGACGACGGAGCGCTCGAAGTCGGTCATGGTGTACATGGCGCGCGCCTGCATGTTGCGCGCGTTCATGTTGCCGGGCGACAGCTTGAGCGCCAGCTCAGCGTCGGCGTACGCCTGCACGGGCCGCACTGCGTCTGCGCATACTTGGCTGCGCCCCGTCAGTGTGCGCACGTCCTCAGCATTGCTGTTGAACGCTTCGTCGTACGAGGCTTTCGCCTTCTCGAACTGTTCGAGTCGACGTAAATAAGCTCCTCTTTCGCGGTACACTGTGAGTGCGCCAAATAGTTGCTTCTCCTCCATTTTAGTGCGGTAATGATCAGTATGATCACTATTGATAAACGTATACAAATTAAGTAAAACCAAAGAATAATAAATAAGAATAAATGTAAAACACAACACTTTTGACAACGGAATTAAAATGTCAATCAGCTACACAGATAACTATATTTTATAAGTCAGGTCAGCTGCATATTTCTTGTTTCTGCCCAATTTTCGAAAATGTTGCCTTGTTTATGAATTGATAAGACTTACACCCATATTCTAAGACTTTTCCTCGAAACTTCCTCGCCTCCACTCAACCTCATTCAAGGAAATCGGTATTCACAGTTACAAAAAATCTCCTTCACTTTGCGTCACTCGTCATTTTCCCTCGCTCGAGGTGAGGAAACAACTGTCAAACTCAAGTTACGTCGGGATGTACCTTTTAGGAACACTCAAGGAAGATTTACGCCATTATTCTCGTCTTTTACTCGACTCTTTCACACACGCTTGTTAAACAGAGCTGATTATTTTATTTGAATAACTTTTCCAATAGAGTTTTAATGGATTTCCAAAGGTTTCCAATTATCTGTATGATAATCCGTACGGTTATTCCGAACGACGGACGTTATTTACGAGATGCCCCATTGAATTTTATGACAGTGTAGCATTCCAAAGACGCTATCGTTTTAAGGAAGAAACTGTTTTGAATATGTTGTTACCACTTGTGTTCAATAACAGAGCTATGTCCAGTAACAGAGGACCCATTCCGCTTTTGATTCAGTTGTTAATTGCGTTAAGAGTGACCATAGACAAAAAACAATCAAAGTGTATGCTGAATCTATGATTCAATGACGTATTCAATGATGTTTTACCTCGACTCAACCTCACTCGAGGATCCTTAAGATTACCTCACGACAAGAACGAGTTTTAACTAAGAATACTGATTTCGAGGATTAGTTGAGGTGATCCTTAAGGTAACCTCAGTTGAGTCGAGGTCGAGGAAGTTTCGAGGAAACGTCTTAGAATATGGGTGTAAGATTCTCATAGCATAAAGTAAGGAATTTTAGTGATAGTTTAGTTAGTTTAGTTCGGTGTACAACAGAATCGGCACCAGTGTTTCACAATATTTAAATTAGGCTGTATCTTGTAAAATTTCATATCTTGCCTACGCGTGCCTTCTCTAAACTCTCGTTCTTCTGCAGTCTCATATTCGTGTAGGTATATATTTGGCCATACTACTACACTTAGAAGCACTACACTTAGAAGCACGAGTACATAAATGCTCGGTACTGCAGTGCGATTCTGTATAACCATCTCACCGTGAATACTAAGGTGAAGTGAGCGTGGAGTGAGCTGTCAATAGTATCAATTCCTAGCAAAAACAAACTCACTTCACCTAAGTTTTCACGGTGAGATTTTTACAGAATCGATCGGCTGTAAGTATATCTAGATTAGTGAAGTGTTCACGGCAACTCTCTCTTTGCGGAATACGAACTATAGTGCGAATTGCACAAAAATACAAAAGCTCTTTTGATGTTATAAGCATAACTATTTCCCCAAAACATTATGCTATATCTAATTTTTGATTCTACCAATGCAAAATATACCATTTTTAATTGTTCAATATCAATTTCTGTTCTTAGAGCTCTTAACGCGTAACATGCGGAACAAATTGATGTGTTTATCGCATTTAATTCAGGTTTCCAATTTAGCAGTTCATCTATATGGATTCCTAAAAATTTTACTTCGAGATCCTTCACAAGATCAATTTTGTCATTATTTAAAACAACATCTAAATTGTCATTATTACGGGCTGTGTTTCTAAATAATAGTACTTTGGTCTTTGCAGTATTTATTAATAAATTGTTTTTAGTGAACCACGCGTGAAATGCTTGCAATGCATCATTTACCATTAGTGTTAATTTATTAATGTCTTTAGCCGCTATTATGGCATTTGTGTCATCTGCAAAAATTACTATATCAATGTCGGGTAAAATAGTATTCATGTAATTGATTAAGTCATTCATAAACAATATAAATAAAATTGGTCCTAATATCGATCCTTGCGGAACACCCTTTTTCGTTCTAGGTTCTAGGACATACCAGTTTCCTCACGATGTTTTTAGAGTAGTGGTGATGAAATTATTTACACAAAGTAAAGCGGCTGCCTGGGTTCGAATTAGAAAAAAATATTGAACAGATTCGCCCTGATAGACAGACTTCTATGTGGTCAGCAACATGGCCAAAAGATGTAAGAAAACTGGCTGAGGAGTACCTGGGAGACCTTCAAATTTAACGTCGGATCACTACGTTATCAGCTAATCACAACATATTGCAGATTCTAGATGTCTGGAAAGGATAAAGAAAGTGATGATGATGTGATTGGCCTATTGCCAATAGAGTCATCAAAAGATGGTGATGGAATTGGTCCATCAATACCAGTAGGGTTGTTGAATAAAGATGATAAAACTAATAAAAGTAAGGGTGATGGCGAAGACAGTTATGATGAGTTGAGTGGCTCTGATGATGAGAATTTGCCCATAGAGAAAGGTATACCAAATAGTCATGAGGTGGAGATGCTGCACGGCACTAAAGCTGTGGTGGCACTGGCAGTTGACCCTTCAGGAGCTCGCCTGGCAACTGGGTCAATTGATTATGATGTCTCATTCTGGGATTTTGCTGGTATGGACTCATCAATGCGTTCATTCCGTACCCTGCAACCGTGCGAGAACCACCCTATCGAAGCCCAGCAGTACTCCACAACCGGGGACTGATCCTGGTCGTTAGCGGCTTACGACTTGTAACTCGTAAGTCGCTGCCATTACTACTGGGCCACCACAGCTCCGCAATCCATCCAAGAATGTGGAAAATTCCGTAGGAAATTCGTATCGTTGTAGCCAGAGATATAAATCGATGCTTGTAGCCGCATTATCTTTATTGAATATGGTGATTGCAAAAGCCGTAAAAGCATAATATCTACTCAAAGGAATAAGCGGTAGGTACTAAACTTAGCAGTAGTTTTAATAATATAGGTAGAAAATAAAACTACTCATACATAACATGTGTAAAATATTTCGAAGTAGTAAAATTTAAATAGACCATTTAACCTTGATTTAACCTATAAGAAGTCAAATGCCTCAATATCTTGTAAAAATACTGTTGATGTTTGAGTAGATTCCATAAATCCTTATGCAATGATAAACATCATTGCATAAGGATTTATGGGATCCACTCGTAAACAATCGTAAACTAAATAGGTGAGCCTACTAAACCTCATATTACGATATTATTCCTTTATTTTTGTTATAATCTACGACTACTGTACGTTCTTATAGCTATGTATGTACCTTGTATGGGATACAACCGTTCACAATTATTACCTCTGATCTTTCATCACTGTCAAAATTACAGTAACCTTTATTTTCATTATACTAAGGTTGCTTTTGGATTGTGCCACTGACAAGTCTGTCAAAATCAAAGTGATCTTTAGTTTGTTTCGTTACATGGTTGATGTTGGATTGCTGCTGACAGAGGTAAAATAACTCTAACAGGAAAACATTCCGCTTACGCGTACAGTCCAGTACACAGGTACTGGACTGTACGCGTAAGCGGAATGTGGAATAAAATTTTTTTACAAAAAAAAAAAAAAACAACCGACTCCCAAAGAAAACACTACTTACAAAGTGAGAAATAACTTTAATATCGGAAGTCGGTGTCTTTGATTTTTTTAGTTTAATTTTTTGCCACCGACTTCCGAAATTAAAGTTATTTTTCACTTTGTAGTGTTTTTTTTGGGAGTCGGTTGTTTTTTTTTTTGTAAAAAATTTTTATTTTTCACTTTTTAGTGGTGTCTACAGCCTACCCCACACAAATTCGAATACCACTGCAAAATAAAATAGAGCATCATTCACATAGACTATGTGGGAAAAATACGTATTAAATTATTGAAGCTAACTCAAAATCCACTCATCAGAACTTGAAGATATTTATATGCGACCATCTCAAATAAAAATTTTGCAAAAAGGCAAATATATGTCGCGCTAAGCCGTGTCAGAAGTTTGCAAGGCGTAGTTTTTTTTTTATGTTGACGGAGATAACGAGGCTACGAAATCTGACTTCTGACAATCAAGGCCACACATAACATACAACTCCAGTAGCACAATTTGAAGCGGCATATAATTACCATTAAAATCATTTATAGCCAGAGTGCACCTCATGATAATTCGAATAAGCCCAAATACGGCTAGAATACATTGATTTATTACCGAGTTCCGGTGCATACCTTCCGGCTTCTTCATCAGATCGGTTCGATGGTACCATTTTCATCAAAACCATTTATTTAAAGCTTCGTCATAGTCGCTTAACTATCTTAATCGAGATATCTTAGCGCCACCCGTGAAATACTTATTATCGTTGAGAAGTTCCCGTGGCCATCTGTGGTCTTCTTCATCAGTTCCACTTCACCAGATGCTACTTTCTGAATGCAAATGCTTGATTTGTTGATGAAAATACCAAAATCGCTATATGTATGCCTATAATTTTTGAGGAGTTCCCTCAATTCCTGATCCCATCATCAGAACTGGATTTTGATAAAAATGGGACCAATCTGGAATCCTTTGAAATAAAAAAAGAGTTTTCCAAATCGGTTTATAAATGACGGAGTTCTGAGGTAACAAACATAAAAAAAAAAAAAATACTACCGAATTGAGAACCTCCTCCTTTTTTTGAAGTCGGTTAAAAAAGTGTGACAGTCGGATATATCTACGAATTTAGCGAAACTATACGAAATTCCTTGCAATATTCATTCATGTTACATCGTACAGTGGGCTGCATCAATTGGGTACCCCATTTGTATTAAAATGTTAATACCCACCCAACCCACCACCCCACCCAGTATTGGGTACCCAAATTGATGCAGCCCACTGTACATAAAATAAAATTATATCACACTAGCTGACACGCCAGACGTAGTCCTGTCAAAATACGATTTATTTTTTCTTATAAACCACCCCAGTAAAGAGAATAAACAAAAAAAAAAACAGTCGAGCCGTTTTTTACTTTTAGTGAGACTAACGGACAGAAATTGTTTTTTAGGGTTCCGTACCCAAAGGGTAAAACGGGACCCTATTACTAAGACTCCGCTGTCGGTCCGTCTGTTTGTCCGTCTGTCACCAGACTGTATCTCATGAAAAGTGATAGTGAGACACTTGAAATTTTCACAGATGATGTATTTCTATTGCCGCTATTACAAGAAATACAAAAAAAAACATAATAAAATAAATATTTAAGGGGGCTCTCATACAACAAACGTGGTTTTTTTGCTAATTTTTGCTCGATATTGATAACGGAAACAGGTAGGTAAACGTTTGAAATATTCACAGAATATTTAATTATATATTCACTTTAAAAATAAATAATTAAATTAAAATAAAACAAATATTTAAGGTGGTCTCCCATACAACAAACGTGATTTTTTTGCAGTTTTTGTAGATAATGGTACGGAACCCTTCGTGCGTGAGTCCGACTCGCACTTGGCCGGTTTTATTATTTATTTATATATAAGATTGTTTAGTTTTTTAGAGACCCCGTGACGCTACCTGTCGCATTTTCTAGCTCTATTTTTTCTATTTTCTTAGGACTAAATAAATAACATGTATATTTTTGTCGTAAAATTTTTTATTAGCCATTGTTGTCAATCATCAGGAACCGGGAAATCGATGTTTAGACCGCTACATAAGGAGCAGCAGCAGGGTAGGCGAAGGGTGCCGCCGCGTACCGGGCGAACGGTGCCGTGTACGCGGCCGCCACCGGCGCCGAGTACGCGAACCTAGCCGCGGGAGCTGTGTAGGCTGCTGAGTAAGCTACGGGAGCGGTGTATCTAGCAGCAATGACTGGTGCGGCGGCGACCGGAGCAGCCGCGACCGGAGCAGCCGCGTACCGGGCAGGCACCACCGCGGGCTCGGCGACGACGGCGGGCGCGGCCGCCACCAGCGGCTCCTTGCGCACCACCGCGTTGAAACCGTTCACTGAGTCGGCGGAGTAATCCACGACGCGGCGCGTGCCGTCAGGCTCCACCAGCGAGTACTGTCCCTGCACCAGGTCTCCGCTGCGCTGCTCTGTCTGACTCTTGTAGTCGCCGGTGAGAGAGTCCGCCACATTGTATCCGAAGTTGTACTGCGGAAGAGGATCGAATTCTTCCAGCCTGGCGGCTACAGGCGCGGCTACGACGGGCTCCGCGAGTAGAGGGGCGGCCACCGCGGAGCTGCGCACCACTGCCACCACACATGCGAGTATGACGAACTGAAACAAATCCATTCGTTAAACTCCGTCAATGGGCATCACTGAAGGCACAGTCTTATTTAACGTGCGACACATAAGTTGTACTTGAAATAGTGACACGGTTTTACAAGTACGAGACTAGTGCAGTTGCGTAAGCGCAAGCGCGGAGAAATTACTAACAAGCTGAGGACAGCTCGTTCGTCAAGGACAAGCAAGGTGTCGCCTCCCGCATTACAATGAGCGTTAAGTAGCGGTGAGGCATTCCGACATTGTTGAGTAGTTTTTTAATTGATTGTGGCTCGAGCGAACATCGTATTTGTGGTTATGATAAATACCGGAGGATAGTGGGGGTGCATCATGCTGTATACAGGGTCAAATTAAATTAGCTGGCGAAACCCCGCAGACGTAATGGGTATCGACATGCAAAACAAAAAAACTTTTTTTACAAAAATACAACCGAATTCCAAAAAACTTTTTTACAAAAAAATACAACCGACTTCCAAAAACAATACTACAAACTGAAAAATAACTTTAATTTCGGAAGTCGGTGTCTAGTTCGGTGTCAGACTTCCGAAATTAAAGTTATTTTTCACTTTGTAGTATTGTTTTTGGAAGTCGGTTGTATTTTTTTGTAAAAAAGTTTTTATTTTTCACTTTTTAGTTGTGTACCTACCCCACACAAATTCTAATACCACTACCTGCAAAACAAACTAGAACATCATCCATATAAAAGTGGGGAAAAAATACGTATTATTGAAGCTAACTCAAAAACTACCGAAACAAAGTTAATCAATTTTATATGGGACCAACTGTGATGTACTCGTATATACCCTCTCGAATAAAACAAAAAAAATCCAAATCGGTCCAGCCATCTTCGAGTAATCGGGGAACATACATAAAAAAAAAAACAAGGTTCCGACGTTTTGAGAACCTCCTCCTTTTTGAAGTCGGTTAAAAAGGAAATTAATTTGATGATGTTTTTTATAAGGGGTATTTAACCGTCGCCGCTGCGCCGGTATTTTAGCCACTTCAAAAACAGTTTTCTTCTTAGTAAACTTCACAGTCGTTATGGGTATCGATATCTCAACATAATAAAACAGATTTTAACAACTCACACTTCAAGTTACAACACTACCAGCGATTGCTGTCCCCAAAAAAAAAATCATCAAATCTTTTTTTTTTTTTGTCGTGTTTTGACATCGATCACGTCTGTTGAGTTTCGCTAGCTAATTTAATTGGACCCTGTATTATAAAATCGAACAGTAAATTATGTTTTAGCTAATTAGTTGAACTCCTACTAATTCACTAAATAATAAACAATTAACATGATTTAGGTTTGAAATCATTCAAAAAATGTTTTGGTGTTAGCAAAATTTGGAAGATTTCGCTTCTTGCCAAAAGAATATTTAGTACCAAAATAGATAATATCTAATTTTATAAGTTCGGAAGAATTACCTTAAAGGCCATTTTTGATGTTGAGAAGGAGTTGTGGATCGAAGTGTTGTCCGACTATGCTCCTGTTGTCTCCGGCGAGGTATATATAGTACCAGCAGGTTGTGACATCCCGGCTCAAGTTCGCGCTTTGTATTATGTTTGCGCTTCACTATGGATGTGCACGCAATTGGAAATGAGCTACAATTTGTCAATGGCGGAAAATTCGAGCGCGTTCTTGACTTTCGGCCAAATATTATGAAATAAAAAATACGACACGTGACGATGGGAAGAGACTAGACGGAATGACCATAATGCCTTGGAAGTTGGGTAGGCCTTTGGTGTGGGATGCAACCTGTGTTGACACCCTCGCGCCATCCCATCTTCCTAGCACGGCGTGCTGTGTTGGAGCGGCTGCTGCAGGTGCAGAAAACCTCAAACGGCGCAAATATAACAACCTTATTGGTAGCTATATGTTTGAGCCGTTTGGGGTTGAAACACTAGGGCCTTGGGGTCCGAGTGCTCATCGAGTATTTCGGGACATCGCCAAGCGGTTGGTCGACTCCACACAGGACCAGAGGGCTGGCCTATTTTTAGCTCAAAGAATTAGCATTGCCATCCAACGTGGCAATGCTGCCAGCCTTTTGGGCACTGTTCCCACTGACAGCGATGCGGATGAATTTTTTGATGCCCTATGAGCACTTCCCCTTTTTTTTATTATTTTTAAAAATAAACATGTTTCTTATTCTTCATAACGTGTCGATGTCAAAAATAAGTAACATGACAACTATTCCCAGTAACAAAAGTTAGTATAGTCTCTTGGGTGAGTTCAGTGTTCAGCCACTTTACTCAAAACACCAACGCTTTTGGCCAAATCAAAATACGATTCTGTTTACTGCTAGTCATGTGTATGCAGGTCGCAGGATTTGCGGCGCAAGATATTAGATGGACCTGTGGATGGGCATCATACACAACATACAATATGGTGCTCGCTGATTGACATTGAGCCAGTATCCCATTCCAGCGCTGCAATTATGAGTCACTGGTATTTACTTTGGTCAAATTGAGTTGAGCAGCTGCTTGTTACTAAATTCCATGCTGCATCCTGGCTCCAGTAACTACAAACTTTGTCCCCGCAGCGAAGAATTAGGAAATAATGGAGTTTAAATAATTTCAATAATTTAGTTGTTTATTTTCAGTTCATGATAAGATTTTTGACACTAGTACACATACTTAATCAGTTAATGGTGGTAGACGGGAGCAGAGTAGGCGACAGGGGCGGAGTGGTAGACAGGGGCAGCGGCGTGCACCACAGGGGCGGAGTGGTAGACAGGGGCAGCGGCGTGCACCACAGGGGCGGAGTGGTAGACAGGGGCAGCGGCGTGCACCACAGGGGCGGAGTGGTAGACAGGGGCAGCGGCATGCACCACAGGGGCGGAGTGGTACGCGACAGGGGAAGCGTGGTACGCGACAGGAGCGGCCACCTTGGTGATGACCTTAGCGACGTGACCGAGAGCCTCCTTGCGCACGACGGCGTTGAAACCGTTGTGGTCATCAGCGGTGTAGTCCACGGTGCGCTTGGTGCCGTCGGGGTCCACCACGGAGTAGGAGCCGTGCACGACGTCACCGTCGCGGCTCTCGTGCTGGCTCTTGGAGTCACCGGTGAGACCGTCCTGCACGTCGTACGCGAAGCTGTACTGGGGGTGCGCATTGTACTCCTCCACCACCTTAGCGATGGGCGCGGCGTACGCAACGGGAGCGGCGTGCACGACGTGCGCCGGCGCCGCGGCATAGGTGAGGTGAGCAGCCGGCAGCACTCCTGCGCTCGCCGCAGCCACCAAGCACGCGAATACTACAAACTGAAAAGAAAGAAGATGAACATCTATAACCAAAGACTTTGAACGAGTGACTTTGTCATGAAAAACTACTGTTTATTCACCGCCGTGTGTAGGTAGGCACGGTCGCCAGTGTTGTATGGATCACTATGGAAGCTTGTTGATAGACATCGTTTTTCTGCGGTGCGGTTTATACGCCGTACCAGAAAGAAACCGTATGGTGTACAAAGGGCCTTAAAATTTTGCTGATTTAGGAGATATAGGGTCATGTTATTCAATTGGTTCACAACGCTTCGTACTAGAACAACGTAACTTTACCACCATGATAACCCTTTTAGCCAAGTATTTTTATTGATGTAACCCAAAGTACAATCACACACACACACATACCACATACACAAAATACACACACTCCCATATACACACACACAAACACATGCCATAGAGCATGCATGCACTAAGCTCTCTTCACTTTGTTTTTTAATTTTATTGCTATGTTCCATATACGGGTGAAGACACTGACTTCTGTAACTCAGGTACCTACAACCCAGCTGAGGAGTCAGGGCTTCAATTGAAAATGTAACACTTTGTTTGTATTTATCGATACTTTATTTAATTTGTTATTTATATATTTTGATATGACTAATAAATATCGTTAAAGTATACACTAATTAATTACCTTGAATGCCATTGTAGGAGGAATGAATCAATTGAGTTCTAAAGAACGTATGATATAAATTAGAATCATACACTGCTATTATATACGGTTAAGACAACGCCTGAGGCGAAAGCTGCAAAGCACGACACCCACCCTACCGGTCGATGACACGCGCCAATCAATTAATACAATGTGCCTTGTTCTAGTACAAGGACTACCAGGCAAATTCGTTTAACAATTTCATAGATGACTTTGACATTTGCAGAGTCGTCTATGTTTTTATGTTACGCATAGAAGGCTAAACGATAGTACAATCGACTCTGTTTCTTGTTGTTAGTTGCAGCAGAATTTGGTGTGAGAAATTCAATTGTAAATCTCCGCTCTCCCAGTGTAAAGAAGCGATAGTAAGAAAACTAGGCTGGTGATGCTCAACATCATATCGAAATTCTTTAAATTGATGTTTCTATTAATGACAAATAACTAATTGTTACAGCCAGGGAATTTAATTGTTAAACAAAATGCCTACGTCAATTAGCCTTGTTAGAGCTACGGTTAGAGCCATTTTATACCGACAAAGAATTACAGTTGTGTTTTAAATATTTATATATCGTGTATTTTTTTTTATAATTGACAATTAATTTCCCTCACTACATAGGTACTACAAAGATGATGTTTGAACTCGACTACGAAATTCTTTGTACTAATTTTTTAGCTATACAGAAAGGAAGAAAGAACAGAAAATAAAGTGCAAAGGTAGGCTCTAAGTAGGTCATAATATAAACAACGTAATACAAACGTATATGTTCGACGTTCATATCGTGATCCATAAATGCAGTGATAACAAGCACTTTATGAATGGCTCATCATTGCAAGTTCAAGGTCGACTGTAGCAACGTCAACGCGCGTGTTGCCGAGCAACTGCCGTTCTATTCTGTAAACATATCACCGTGAAAACTTAGGTGATGTGAGCTGTCAATAGCGTCAATCCCTAGCATCAGGTGGAATGACAGCTCACTTCACGCTCATTTCACCTAAGTTTTCACGGTGAGATTTTTACAGAATCGACCGGCTGTTATGTAAGCTGTGGTGCTTTTCCGACCGCGGCACACTAAAGTTATGTACGGTTTCCTAGAAGAGCGGTGGTCGCCACTAACGGTCGCAGTGACGAATAACATGAAAACGATGGCAGTGGCAAAGATTTAAATCGTTAGATTCGCCCCGTGTCAAAAGATAGTCGCATTTCTCATTCGTTTTGACAATTCTGACACACAATAACGCAGACACTACACTTGTTTGTCATGGAAACTCTATTCAATAATGTGTGAGCTCACTCTTCTCAGTATGGACACTTTTGATTGTAGCTTGAAAGCATCAATACTTTTAGTATAGTATACAAATACTGGCAAAATGCCAGATTTTCATGGCGGCCATTATAATACGGCCGAACCGATTTCCAAGGAAACCAAAGCTTTATTTTGTTAAGGCAGATTTACTCGGTGCGATTTAATTGCCTGTGGCATACCATAAGTTGAAGAATTTCTTGCCCATTCTTCTCCATAGGAACCTACTGCGCTTTGGAATGGGCAACTTGGTTTACATTGTAACCTCTAGGAAGTTTAGGGGATGATCTTTCAAAACAAGATGATGCAACTTACTTTTATTTAGAAACATCTAAGTACCAACTGCCACGTTTCTAACTTCAAACTTTCTATACAAACTTTCATAGGGCTTATTAAATAGGGGATGAATTTTCAAAAAACCCTTACACTAAGGATCTCTTGTACCAAATGGTATGCTGCCAGTGAAATCTGTAACTCTCTAGTGTGTATAATGCTTTATGCAAAAATTATGCTTGTCAATAAAGTAAAACTTTAAATTAAATCCCTTAAAAAATATTTCAAAGAATTAGTACCTACTCATCCGAGAGGTAGATAATGTTCTTAGGTACTACGTAATGGCTAAGTAAAGCCCACGAAAGTGATCGACAAATTCTAACTAAAGTGCAAACATTTCCTTGTTCCGTAGTCATACCGCTCTTCTTATTTTATGTGAACTCTTGCATTGCAGGGTTCTACAAACCACTATTTTGTAATAAACTTCTGTTAGGTTTTTTATTTATTTATTATTTATTTAACCATTTACACACAAAAATGTAGACACAAATAAACAGAAAGGAACAGAAAAATACGTACAAAGGTGATGCTTATTTCAAAAGAAATCTCTTCCAGCACACCTGCATGTTACATGGCAGATGATAAAAATCAAAACTAAAGCTGATTCAAAAGCAGTGAAAAATGATTTCGGATTATTGTAACTACCTATGTATTATTTTCTATTAGAGAGCAATGTAACTATTTTATGCACTATTCAAATATTCATCCTGTAGTCCTTGTGAGAGTAGGTACCTACCAGTTTTAATTCAGCACAGCTTTCGCCGCGGGCTTGCGTCAATCGTATATAATAACGCGTATCATTCAAACTTGATATCATTCGTTCAATAGAACTCCATTGATACACTTCTCCTACAATGGCATTCAAGGTAAATTAGCTAAGATTGCAACTAAACGATAATTTTGAGATCAAGATAAGTTTAAGAATACCAGTGTACACCACCGGGTGTTCTAACCGTGAAAACGGTTTTGTGGGGTATTGTCTCAAGTACAAGTCTAGTGTAAACTCTTTATAAATAAATAATAATAATAAATAATAAAATAATAGTACCAGCCTGTAGCTGTCCCACTGCAGGGCAAAGGCCTCTTCTCATACAGGGAAGGCACGAGCACTGATCACCACGCTTGCTCAAGACGGGCTGGTGGGTTGGTGTAACAAAAAAGAGCCAACAAATTAAAATCAATGTACCCCAGGTCAACATTACATGAATTTATCTCATTAGAGCCATCAACTAGGTACCACTACCAGTAGCCAATGTCACCTTAAATAACGAACTCTTATCTCTTTTCAGTTTGTAGTATTCGCATGCTTGGTGGCTGCGGCAAGCGCAGGAGTGCTGCCGGCTGCGCACGTCACGTACGCCGCGGCGCCTGCGCACGTGGTACACGCCGCTCCCGTGGCGTACGCCGCGCCCGTCGCTAAGGTGGTGGAGGAGTACAATGCGCACCCCCAGTACAGCTTTGCGTACGACGTGCAGGACGGTCTGACCGGTGACTCCAAGAGCCAGCACGAGAGCCGCGACGGTGACGTCGTGCAGGGCTCCTACTCCGTGGTGGACCCCGACGGCACCAAGCGCACCGTGGACTACACCGCTGATGACCACAACGGTTTCAACGCCGTCGTGCGCAAGGAGGCTCTCGGTCACGTCGCTAAGGTCGTCACCAAGGTAGCCGCTCCTGTCGCGTACCACGCTTCCCCTGTCGCGTACCACTCCGCCCCTGTGGTGCATGCCGCTGCCCCTGTCTACCACTCCGCCCCTGTGGTGCACGCCGCTGCCCCTGTCTACCACTCCGCCCCTGTGGTGCACGCCGCTGCCCCTGTCTACCACTCCGCCCCTGTCGCCTACTCTGCTCCCGTCTATCACCATTAACTGATGATGTATACCTTGTGTGATTAGTGTTACATGAACTGAAAATAAACAAGTAAATTATTTAAAAATAAAATGTATTTTTCTTTAATTGATAATCATAATAATAGTGATAATCTTATTTGTGGTATTCAGCATTATAATTATGTATTGTAAATGCTGTTGACAAAACGTAACGTAACAGAAAGCAGTTGGTTTAAAATCGATCACATGGAAATATCACGTTTAGACCTCCATCTGCCGGTAACAGTCCGACAATACTTGACTATCCGTAGAGCTATTATTAACTCAGTCGACACTTTGACAGGTAGAAGTGAAAACGTGCATCATTCAAAACGGAAAGTCTGGATATCTATGGCAACGTTATACACCTATTGTGAGTCTTTTAGTATAATCGGCTTATTTATTTGTATTTATTGTACAAGTAACAGAGAATCAATAAGTTAATAACAATATTTCTTAATAACTATGTTATTAACCCTCTTCTACACACTTAACCTAGTACTGCAATCATAGAGAAACCCTGCTACAAACTCAGCTAGTCAGTACCGAGGTAAAAAGCTTGCAGAAGCAGTTCACACACAAGCAGTTCGGGTTACTCATGGAGGGACTTTTTTTTTTTTTGTGTATGGGAAATCATCAAATGACTTCTCCCGCTCTGGGCAGAGCAGACTTTTACTGACTAAAACCCACCCGTGTTCCTTCAGTTACACGTGCCAGGGCTACGGTATCTCTTTCGAACTACCCGCGACCCCGGCGGCATCGACCCTATTGGACCCCGTCACCGCTGACATCTTTTTGAGGCGTGCGTGGAATATAACGCGCCGTCGACCCGGGCCTGGTCCTTACCGGACGGCGAGCTGCCCATTACTCGTCGTCCGCAAGCCCGCGCCTACGGTGGCCGGGAATCAGTCCCGCCGCCCAGGGCGTCTCCTGCGGCGGCTAGGGGCGCGAGGGCGCGGCTGTTGCCTCTCCCTCACGCGTTCCGCCTCCTCCTTCGCGAGCATTACTGCTTCGCAGAAGGAGGTGACGGCCTCCCATGCACTCTCGCTCCGCACCATGGCCTGGACCAGGTTTGGACGCGAGAGATCGCTGCCGCTGCCCAAGCCGGGCAGACCTCCACTGTATGCTCCACCGTGTCCTCCGGGTGATCCACACAATAGTGACACCCGGCCGTTTCCTTCCGCCTTATCCGAAACAGGAACCTCCCGAAACAACCGTGTCCGGTGAGGACCTGCGTCAGGCGGAAGGTGAGGACGCCGTGGCGCCTCTCCAACCACTCCTCAAAGAGGGGACTTACTCGTATCGCCGCAATTGTGGCGTGCCCAGCGCTGGGTTGCGACAATCGCACTCTCCATGTCGCCATGAGATCCCGCCGGAGCTCTGTCCGCTGTACCGTGATTTCTCGCGGCAGCGGAGTTACGCCCCGGCGTTTCGCCTCCTCGCGCCACTCCCACACGTGCGCGAGGACTTTTGCCTCCAGATCCCGGAGGGACTGTGCCGGAATCCACAACACGGACCTAGTGCGGGTTGGTATGTCTTACGTGATAGGAATTCCCTTATCCAGCCAATCCACTAACCAAGGCTCACGTATTTTGTTTGGTAGGCGCAATTTCGGAAATGGAGGGATAATTATTTATTTACATACAAAGACAAACAAACATGTGTATTAAAGTTTTTTTTAACAGGTAAATAATCTAGATTCATAATTATACTAAGACAGAATGTGCTAGAGTAATGATTTTTAAAAAAAGCTGTCTATTCAAAAAGCCTAGTGACGCATAGTCCGTGACTTGGTTCACTACTGAACTTGCAGTTTTTTACTAGATAAAGACAATAGTTGTTGTCTCTGCAGTCGAAGGTTTGAGTTTCGTGATGACTGGCGTCATGTCAATGAGTCATGTGAAGGTGTCACTTTTATCCAGTCAGCTATTTGGCAGAACCAGTTATGGTTATGGGAACTCCTCTTATGGTAGAAAATGTATAAGTGGTAAATAAATTACTAGGTATTTTGTAACACAAGTGCTCCTATAAATTATATGTTACGGTAAGTGTGATTAATTAAAAATTATTAATAATTGTGTATCATTATTAATAATTACCGAAAGTCGAGGCAAAAGTAAGAAATTAATCCCTTTTACCGGTGTTTATTAATAATGTAACCTTAGTACCGATAAATGTAATAATATTAAAAGTTTATTTAGTATTTTAGTACAGTACCTTTAAGTATTGTGGTAGGTATTATCAATAAATACCTATTGAACAAAGAACTAGAAGAAAGATTTTAATTTTTATGAATGTTGATTTTACAGAGGTTATGGTTGTATCCTACCTACTTAAATATATTTTTAAGCAAAACCAAAGAATAAACGATTTTGCATGTAAGTTTCTTTTAGTTATGTAGGTATTTGTAAGTATTGTGGTATTATAAATAAATACCTACTGGACAAATAACTTCGAGTCTTATTTTATTTTATTACTTTTACCGACGAGAGTAGTGAATTATTAATAACAACTGCTAAAAGTGATGAATTTCAATTTTATATTCACATTTACTAAATCATGAGGTAATTATTAATAATGATGGATAATAATTAATCATTTTCAATTAATCACATTAACCGTAACATAAACATTGATAAAAGTTACCATTTTGTATCCTCCTGAACGAACCTAACAATCGAATGGTTGTGAATCACTGCAGGACTTTTCTTTTCACATAGGTATTGTGACTGTGAGGAGAACTTTAGGATAGCTGAACATAGATAAAATGACAAATAATTAACTAAAGTATGCTTTCTGAGTTTATCTTGGACATCACGGACATCGGTGAAGGAAAACATCGTGAGAAAACCCCGACTTACAGTTAGTTTATATCCGAAATCACCAACACAGCCAGAGCAAGGGTGGTGAACAATGCTCGTGCCTTCTCTACGTATCAGAAGAGGCTTTTGCCCTGCAGTGCGACGCCTGGTATTATTTATATTGAGGTGGATAGGATGATAATGATAATTAACAAAATGATAAAATCGCATTTATATTCGTAAAAAAATATTTTATTTGCTCATGATTGTAAGTCTAATGTAATAAATAATATTTATCCTTAGTTCAAGGCTTGACTAGATTGCACTCTCAGTGGTGGTAAACAGGGGCAGAGTAGGCGACAGGCGCGGAGTGGTACACAGGGGCAGCGGCGTGCACCACAGGGGCGGAGTGGTACGCGACAGGGGAAGCGTGGTACGCGACAGGAGCGGCCACCTTGGTGACGACCTTAGCGACGTGACCGAGAGCCTCCTTGCGCACGACGGCGTTGAAACCGTTGTGGTCATCAGCGGTGTAGTCCACGGTGCGCTTGGTGCCGTCGGGGTCCACCACGGAGTAGGAGCCGTGCACGACGTCACCGTCGCGGCTCTCGTGCTGGCTCTTGGAGTCACCGGTGAGACCGTCCTGCACGTCGTACGCGAAGCTGTACTGGGGATGCGCGTTGTACTCCTCCACTGCCTTAGCGACGGGCGCGGCGTACGCCACAGGAGCAGCGTGCACTACGTGCGCAGCGGGCGCAGCCGCGTATGCGACGGGGGCGGGGTGAGCCGTGTATACCGCAGGGGCGACGATACCCGCATTGGCAGCAGCAAAAGCGCAGACCAGGACTACCAGCTGGAAAACAAATAAAAAATGTTATTGTCGTTATTGGCGAACTTTTAAGTACTCGAACTAAAAGCAAAGACACCCTTTGCATGTTTAATACTATTAAGATCCATCAGCTGTACTTTCTATCGAAACTTTTCTTGTTAAATATTTCTATATTCCATATCCCATAGCCCCTTTTCATTTAAAATATTAGGTATAAATAATTATTAACTAGATCAGCTTCGTACCTTGAAAGCCATTTTTGATTGATATGAGTGACTTCACTATGAGGAGATCTCAAGTTGAATGTGCCGTAATTGTATCTCTTCGACTTTTTATACCTACATATGCCTCCCAGCTGCCTCAGCATTGCATTACCATTACACCGTCGCGTCGTGAGTAAGTTCGTATGAACCGGTCGGTTTGGGAAGTGTTTCACAATTCAAATAAACATTTTAGTCGCGGGTGTCTACCGAAATGGTCCGTATAATTTGTTAATAAGAGCAAGTGGGCTATGATTGATCTCGGGCATAAAGATCACTTGTATTGTAATGCTTGTCGGCTTTTTGGGCGGCGCGTCCTTGCGACGACGCATATTTGTTGATGTAACTTATGAGCTGGATCATACGAGTGCAGTTTTATAGTCCTTATTCGTGCATTCATATTTATAAACGGATAAACCACTTAGCTTAAATTGTTCACAAAAGCATGGCTTTCTCGTTTTTTTTGTATGCTTTGAAAGTGGCGAGATTGTGGGCAAACGCAAGCCTATCAAATGACATCATAAAAAAAAAGTTGATAATCTCCTCCTCCATTACCTTTTCTTGTAATTTTTAATTCAATCGAAAAAGATAAGCAAAGAGCAAAAGCTACGCTGTAATAAACTTTTTGAGTAATGACAGCGCCTGTCATTCATTTTGGTTACCGAGCTCAGTTACCGACAATTCTAAATTCAAAAGGGAACGTGTGACGTTGTCATATCATTCTGTGATATCATTTCGAAACTGAACGAAAGCTGAGATTTCAGCACAATTTTGGCTACTATATTATTATAGGTTTTCCCCTGCGTAGTTAAGTGAATTTGTGATAAAATCTGTTCGGTAAGTTAATTAATTTATGTATGTATCAACTATTGTGTTATTGTGCACTAAGCGTTCGTGTGAGGCAAAAACTTATATAAATTTAAATCGCGTGGGAGGCAAAGATCGTTTAGTTGTACCCGTACCTTCTGGGTTGTTATCCCAATGCATTTACACTGCAAGAGTTCTCGTAGAACATGTGTTGGTACGAGAGAAGAAAAAAGAGCTTCCATCAGTTATGGTGGTAAGGATGTAAGTACATACTTAGCGCGAGGTGCTTTGCTACAAAACTGGCTCACTCGATCTTTCCATCACGGAATCAACATAAATAAAAGAACATAACAATCTCTTTTCAACCATAAATTCTAATAGTTTAACTTATTTCATCCTAAAAGCTTTCTTAGATAGTTATTCCCATCGTTGTGACTATTTTAAAACAGTGTGGACTGAAACCATAACGTCATCCCAATCCACACAATCCCAGGTCGGACAGTGTTTTGGTTTTTCCATCAGGGACTTCTCAGTAGCAGCCCGGAATCTGCATTTGTGCCCGATTGATGGCAATGGGCTCGCCCCCTATTACATGAGACTTGGATAAATACTGGCGAAGTGTAGGTGTACCCCTGTACTGTAGATATACCTCTGCCTAGCCCTTCGGGGTATAGAGGCGTGATGTAATGTGTGTGATGAAAAAGGGGCTGGCAGCAGCACAGTGAAAGGCCCAGAATAATAAATAACTAATTATTGTAATAAAGATAAACTATATATTTCGGTAGGAGAAACAAAAACAATTTTGTAACAACACAGTTGCTTAGTTACAGATCATAGACCATGAAATTACATACGTAATAAAAACTATTTTCAATACCCCCACTTAAGTTGGTCTTTGTAACCCCATATAAATAGAACAATAATTATGCTTCACCCTGTTTACAGGTTTTGTTTAGACATCCAATTATTTCTTGATATTTAGTATCCTGTGCGTTACCCTTTAACAAGTTTTAAGTTAGACAAATATTGGAGTAAACTCACCTCTCAATCGGCTCGGCCGAGAGAGGATATCTTATATAAAATGCGCTCCTGATGTTGACGTATATCATGACTCCGTAAACATCTTTAAAACCAGAATTTTGGAGTCCCTAAGTTCGCAACACACGCCATCTAAAGGTTAATTGTGTTAGTATGTAGGTATTTCTTGCAACCTCTGTAACTTTTTTCTTTTGGCATTTGAAATTTCTGTTTATATAGTTTGTTACCATTTAAAATTTTTATATTTTTTGTTTTTACCTTATGTTATCATTATTTGTGAATGTTGGTTCACCTGTTATTGGCAACTGTATAAGTCTATGACTTTTTACCTACTTTTATTTGATATGCTGTATACAGAAGCTGTTGGTGTACCTTTATAAATAAATAAAAAATAGACTCCATTGGAGTTCCAACTGGCTTACATTCCTCGATTCCGAATTTTTGAAGTCATTTTCTTGTATAGTTGCGTTGGTCCAGGTATTTTGACATATTTTTTTAAGTATATAGCTGTATTGATTGCCTCTTCCCAATAACGCTTATTTAACTTCGCATCTTGAAGCATGCACCTTGCCTTTTCAGCAATAGTGCGGATAGTGCGTTCCGCTACTCCATTTTGTTGAGGAGTGTGAGCTACACTCGTCTTATGTTGTATTCAATTTTCCTATAAACCATTTGGATTTGTTTCCTGTATATTCAGTTCCGTTATCACTCCTGAGACATTTTATCTTTTTATTAGTCTCGTTTTCCACTAAGGCCTAACTCTTTAAATTTATCGAGAACCTTAGTTTTGGATTTAAATAGATAGCCAAAAACTTTTCTACTGTAGTCATCGACCAAAATCAAACAATACTTAGCTCCACCCCACGATATTTCCTCCATACGTCCTGCTAGGTCGATGTTGAACTATCTCTAAGAGCTCCTTGGGTCTGTGTGCTTTCCCTTTTGGAAATTTCTTTACGCACTGTTTTCCTTTACAGCATGTTCCACATGGTTCCGTGTTCTCCACTCCAAAGTTAAGTCCATGTACTAATGACTTCAACTTACGCATTTGTACTCTGGAAAGATGACCAAGCCTCCGGTGCCAAAGTTCGTGTGCACCAATCTTCACCCTGTCATCAAGAACAACCATTGCTTTATCAATATTTTGATCTAAAACATAGAGCCCATTTTTAACTGATGCTGTTAACAATGCACTACCTACATCTAAAGAAACATCTTCCGTTTGAAAAACTTTACAAGATTTTTTATCAAAAACAACAACATGACCATGTGCCGCAATGTTACTTACTGATAGTAAATTCATTAAAATTTCTGGTACATACAAAACATCTCTAAAATTAATGTTGACACATCGTCTCTCATTATTTACAGTCGTCTTCATGTTCCCCTGCTAAGTAGAAACATCTTTTTCACTACTTGCTGTACTTATACAATGTCGATGTCAATGTCAATGTCCTTGACATCTGTCAACAAATTTCTTTTTGAAGTCATGTGCGATGACGCTCCATAATAAAGAATCCACTCACTTGACTGTCTTGCAATGGCAGTTGTGTCTACACAACTCATGCTGCTTTCTTCTGTAGTAGGTCCTGCAGTAGCCGCAGTATTTCCTCCCTTCTTAGATTCCTGGTACTGCTTACATTGCGACTTAAAATGCCCCTTTTTATTACAAAAATGGCATATTATGACCTTCCTATTCTTAGTAGGCTCCTTTATCATCTTTGAGATTAAGACAGAATCACCATTGTCATGTACTTTGCGTTGACCCTCCTTCATGAGTGCAGCCATAACTCTACTTGACGTGATCTTAACGCTCGAATGCTCCAATGCCATTACCAAGGGATTGTTATGTTTCTGGAAGTCCAGCTAACATTATAATTCCGATGAATTCAATCTTCTAAACCTGCCTTTATCGCCTGGAGGGCTTGCTGAGTTGCTTGTATATCAGTGCAATAAACCTCAATTTCCGGATAGTCGTTTAGTTTAGCTTTCGCAATAGCGACAATCTCCGTGTCAACTCGCTGTCCGCATAAGCATTTTTTAAGGCTATCCACGTCTCTTTGGCCGTTTGTGCGTTTACTATTAAGGGGTAAACAAACACTCTCAGCACATATTAGGCAAATTTTCGATCGAGCTTTGGCATCCCGCTTCTTCGTCGAATCATTTACTTCAGTTACAGTACCTTGAATGCAGTCCCATAGGTCACAGTCAATCAGGAACATTTCAACTGGCCGGACAACTTTGAAAAAGTTGGTCTCTGCATGTTTGTAGGTACTTAATTGGGGTGCCGGCCTTTTTGCCAAAAAGATTTTGACAAAATTTCATTACCCAAACAAATTTTAGCAAACTTTTTTTATACCATTGCAATATTTCGAATGATTTTAGTACGCATATTTTCATTTGGTCAAATTTTTACTTGGCAAAATATTACTAAGTATAATGTCATTATGGAATTTGGTCTTTAATCAAATGATTTATTACAGCAAACAATCTTCAGACAATAAACGTTTGGTGAAATGATTTGAGACAAAAAATATTAAGGCAAAAATAAGATTTTTAGACATTTGACTTGCTGGTTAAATTTGATGTCTTTTGCGTACTTCTTTGTAAGTTTTTGTGCTTGAATTTGTCTGAAACAAGTCAAATTTATGGTTACTTGATATTATTTTATTTATGGAAGTAGTTAGAGTAGGTTTTATTTAAAATTATTTAAAAAAAAATGGTTAGGTTAGGTTAGGTTAAAACTGTGACCTCCTACGCACGAGCCCAGCGAGCGAAGCGAGCGGTGCCGCGGCAGCGGCCGGCGAGTGCCAGACACGACTTGCATTAATAGAAAAAAATATATTGTTTTTAGTAGGTTATCCGGAACTCAACAATTTAGATTAGGTTAATTTCTTCTTTAAAAAAAATGGGTAGGTTAGATTAGGTTAAAACTGTGACCTCCTACGCACGAGCCGAGCGAGCGAAGCGAGCGGTGCCGCGGCAGCGGCCGGCGAGTGCCAGAAACGACTTGCATTAATAGAAAAAAGAGATTGTTTTTAGTAGGTTACCCGGAACTGAATTATTTAGATTAGGTTAATTACTTATTTTAAAAAAATGGTTAGGTTAGGTTAGGTTAAAACTGTGACCTACTACCTACTGTGCCAGGAACGACTACATTATATAGAAAAAGAAGAGCACACATTGAGCGCCATTTATGATTTGCCTCCTACCCACTTAGTAGTTCACATTTTTGTCATTGAAGTTTGACTGAATAGGAAAGGGTGAATTGAAAACTGACGATACTAAATAAGTATTTGGCTTATTTGATTTTGCATAAAAACTGTTATTCCAAATGAAATATTTGACTAAATAAAAAATGTTAGAAGTACTAGTTGGTAAACAAGTTATAGTTTAAACGTTCATTTGCCAAACATTAGGTTTGCGTTACAACTTTTTGTGAATAAATTTTTTGCTAAGTAATAATTTGGCAAATGAAATTATGCGAAAAAATTTTTGGGAAGTGAAAATTTGTCAAATTCCTTTTGGTCAAACAAGGGAGACCCACTTAATTGATTATCTTTATCACTTAGCTAAGTCCTGGGCCCATAACCTGATGAAAAAGGGGCTAGCAACAGCACAGTGAAAGGCCCAGAAAAATAAATAATTAATTATTGCAATAAAGATATAAACGATATATTGCGGTAGAAGAAACAAAAACAATTTTTTAACAACATACAGTTGCTTAGTTACAGATCATAGACCATGAAATTATATACGTAATAAAACGTATCCTTCCTTTTCGCCGATAATTGTTTGACAGATTATCACTTGCCAACCAACGTTTCGCTGATGTTTCACTTTGACAACTAACGATTAGCAAATTTTTGTATGACAACGTTTCATTTGGTACAATTATTGTTAAGCTGATTATTATAATGACACAAAACGTTTGGGACATTTATCATTTATCAAAAATTTCACTAGGCCACACAACTATTAGACGAATGACGATTTGTCAGTGTAACAGTTCCCTTTTCATACATTGATATAATGATAAAAATAAACTTAATTTTTACTGTAGGTATACATTTTTATTTAAGAATCTCAAAAATAACATTAAACCTTTAAATTGACAGCAATGGAGAGCAATAAGTTTTCCTCTGAGTATGTGAAACAGTTATGTTAGGTTCGGTTAGAGTATGACAAACAACGTACGAGCCGAGTAAGCGAAGCGAGCGTGCCGCGGTAGCGGCCGGCTATGTGTCAGAAGCGAATCGCTTTTGTAAATGGAAACAGTTAAGTTAGGTTTAGAGTATGATAAACAACGCACGAGCCGAGCGAGCGAAGCGAGCGTGCCGCGGCAGCGGCCGGCTATGTGCCAGAAGCGAATCGCTTTTGTAAAACGAAACAGTTAAGTTAGGTTAGGTTAGAGTATGACAAACAACGCACGAGCCGAGCGAGCGAAGCGAGCGTGCCGCGGCAGCGGCCAGCTATGTGCCAGAAGCGAATCGCTTTTGTAAAAGGAAACAGTTAGGTTAGGTAAACAGTAAACAACTAAATGAATATTACACAAACTAAAACATTCTGCTACTTGAAAGTTGGCATTTTAAAAAGTGTCATTATGAAAAGCAGACCAAACGTACAGTTGATAACTGTGAGGTTGGGAAATAATACAAAATTATATGATAAGTTGGCAAATGATTATTCGGCGAAATAAAATTCTGCGAAACGTTAGTTGGCAAGTGAAAATCTGGCAAACAATTTTCGGCGAAAGGGCAGAGAACCGTAATAATAACTATTTTCAACAGAGTATCTGTGTGTGTGTAAATCCCGATAGGTTCAAAATGTGGTGGTTACGTAATTCGGTGCGGCGCCTACGTCCTCTGGGCTCTCGGGTTTACGGAGGCTTGCACGATCCCCTGGACCATGTGACGGGCCTTGAGAAGAGAGAGCTGCTCGCATACTTGGCTGGTGACTGCGACCCCTTCCGCATCTTGCCCATCAAGAAAGGTACAGTACGCGGCCGTTAAGGCGAAATCGCCAGGTAGCCCGCGAAATTCAAATTTTTTGACGTTTTTGATTTACAATTTTTTTTTTCTGTAAGTATACCAAATACTGACCGTATTTGGTATACTTACAGAAAAAAAAAATGCCAATTTGTCTCTTTAATTAATTTAATTATTATTTCATGAAATCATTAGGTACATTTGAGGCCAATTCTTACACATAGAGTTGTATTGATGCTATTAAAGATTATTTTATATAATTCTATAAATATACATACATTACAAATTTGTTTCGGTCGCGAATCATATTTTGATTAACCTATAACCTGACACCATCATCTGCCTGACACTCTGTCAAAGATCACGAAGCACGGAGGGGTCTTGGTATGTGAAGATGGACCACCCGTCCACGGACCAACCGCGGCAAGCGTAGCTCAACCTAATCAATCGACCCGTCCGGCTATTATTACTTAACCACAAGCCCCTCTCATTTAACATATAACCTGACACTGACCTGCAAATTGCATAAAAAAAAAAAACAAAAAAATAATTTAATTTCACAGGCTACCTTATAGCATGGGGGATGCTTTAAGGTAGCCCGTGAAATTAAATTTTGAATATGCAGTGTGATAAGCGCCTTAGATAGCTTAGAATTTCATAATTTTGCGGGTTTGAGGAAGTTTATCTCTAGCTTTCTCCATCTGATAAGATTGGTTCTGCATCGTTACCATTCACCAAATAATTTCAGGTCCCGGTACCCGCGAGCGGCCCAACCTAATCCCGAGCGCTTTCTCTCAGCGGCTGCTGGCTTGCAGGTGCAGCATCCACGACAACCACCTAGAGTTCATGTGGCTGCACATGGGCAGCCTCACGCGCTGCGGCTGCGGATACTGGTTCTTACTGTGCCCCGTAGCACCACTATAGATTAATATTATATTTAATTATTTATGATATATAACATTAAAGTATTGCTACCTTTTCTTCAGGTCTTTCTTTTAAAACATTGATAAAATCATAATGTAGTAATGTTAGGAGGCACTAGACAAATTGATTAAATTTTATTTTAGGTATTTGCATCAAATCAATCCCACCTTTTAGGGTTCCGTACCTCAAAAGGAAAAAACGGAACCCTTAAAGGATCACTTCGTTGTCCGTCTCTCTGTCAGTCTGTCAAGACCCTTTTTCTCAGAAGCGCGTGGAGGCATCAAGTTGAAATTAATATCAAATACGTAGGTCTATGGCCCATTGAAGCTCTAAAAAAATTAAGCTTCTTAGTCAACGCAATAAAAAAATACGGCCATTTATGCGACATTTTTACAAATCAAAACCTATCAGGGTACTTCCCCGTGACCTAGAATCACGAAATTTGGCAAGAAGCAAGGTCTCACAGCACAAGGAAAAGTCTGAAAATCGTTAATTTGTAATTTTATCACATAATTTTTTTTTTGAGATTATGAACTTTTTGCATTTGTAGAATTGACTGATGATACTTATGTCAATGTATTATGGGAGAAGTGGGAGAACATGCTTTTCAACTACAATGTTAAGTTTGTTTTTGGGATAAATTCTTTTCTTAACCCTTCATTGTGGGTGGTCCGACACGCACTTGTCCGGTTTTTTTTTATAGTTGTTGCGTGACTTCCTTATTCAAAATAACACATATGACGTATAAATACAATGCATTAATGACTAGCTGACCCGACAGACGCTGTCCTATTTAAACAATAGTTCATACAAAAACCCATAGAAAAAATTACTTAATTTTTTCCAATTTCCCGGAAAACTTTTCCAATTTTTCTTTACCTAAAAACCTTATTCGGACTATTACGAACATATTAAAACAAAAAAATTACCAAATCGGTCCAGCCGTACTCTAGTAATTCGCTTACCAACCAACATTATCACTTTTTAAAAATGGCTTTGACATATCTCGGGACCCTGGGGTCTTGGACTTTTGAAGGTGTACGAGGGGCCGAAGCCAACTCGCAGAGGCCCGTTAGACGTTTTTAATGAAATGAGGCACCACCCGACGGGACGGTTATCCCTGTTCGCACCGTGCAAGTGCACCCAAGGATAATCGCCGGCTATTGCAGGCTAAGGAAACAAATACAACGTGTCATTTTGCATCCTCGTCAAATTGTTAAGGATGTGATATAGACAATCAAACCGAACAACTTTTTCCATGGCATCATCACCGTAATCGCGAAAAAATAATCATCCTTAGATTTGCGTCGAGCAGGTATTGAAGTTTTCTATGGGACAGTTCAAAATTTTTTCGCGATTACGAAGTTGGTCCCATGGAGAAAGTTCTTCGGTTTGATGTTCTGTATAACACCCTGAAATTTGACGAGGATGCAAAACGATACGTTTTATATTAGATTATGCGTTTGAGTGGTTAAATTGTCGAGGGCTATGGAAAGACGCGATCACTACCTTACCATACATGCACCCTTCCCACACACACACAGACGCACGCACCCCCTCACCCTCCCTCACACACACCCACATTTACTGCTACAACTATTATTAATAAATGTCTAATTCTAGTTTTATCCTTTATTTATATTAAATATTTTTAAAAAGGAAATAAAAAAACATTTAAAAATATAAAAAATAGTTATTATTACTAATGTATGTCTAGTTTCTACCTTTAAGTTTAACCTAAATTGTTGACATGGAACTCAGTTGCCTTTCGCTCCCGGGGTGGGCGCGAAACAGTTAACTGCGACACAGTTACTAAATTAACGCAGTGTTAACGTACACATACATATTTTTAATATGTTTTTGTTCCATTATAATATTTGTATTTGGAATATTGTGAGTATTCAATAATAGGTCACAGAAAACGGTCGCTATAGCACATAGCGTCGTAGCGACATTGAGACAACGACAACATGTTCTCAGGTGCTTATGAGGATTGGAGAGGTATTCCACGGCTATCAGGTCAATCCCGGAAGTACGGTCAAGATCCCCACCAGTACCTTACTAGAATACTTACTTCCTCCGAGCACATTTGCTCTTGCGAATCTCCACTCAATCTGGTCATTAAAGTGAAGTGTCGTGGTAAATGAAAGACATCTGCTCTGGATAACGCCTCGATTTATTGTGTCTTCACATCGATTGAGCGTACGTGATCTTAATATATTGCTTACTTGACTAATCCTAACTATGGAGTGGTTACACACACATACATACTAATACTAATGATACTTAACTTACTTACATACACTACAAAAGTAAGAAAAAGGTGGGAGCTCCGTTCTTCATCAGTGTTCACTCCAACCTGACAATAAAGGCAAGCCAGAGGTGAAGAACAAGACTTCTTGAGGCAGGTCCGTGGGGTCGCTACTGCTCAACAGCTCGCCACATGCTACCTTGCGGGTTTATCTATCTCTCTTGGTTTGGCTCCTCACTTTAGTTTTTAAAAAATAAACTCTACTGGCACAGCACTAGAGTTCAGAAGCGCGCAAGCCGCGCCACCATGCCGTCAATGTATAGTTGTACATTATTATTATTGTAAGCCTGTGTTATCCCACTGCAGGGCAAAGGCGTCCGTTCCCCCTTTTCACTTTTCCGGGTCTACTGCGATTGTGGGCTAATCCTTTAAGAAGGAGTCCAGCTCATCCCTCCATCTCTTTCTAAGCCTGCCGCGTAGACGTTTCCTGCTATTCGGGATTCATTGGTAGTGGTTTTTGCATATTGCTGCCTGACATGCGACAGATGTGGCAGCTGTTCCACTTTAGTCCAGCAGCTGTGCGGCTAGCGTCCGCTATTTGTGTTTTGGACAGTTAATTTTTAGGGTTCCGCAGTCAATAAGGAACCCTTATAGTTTTGCTATGTCCGTCCGTCTGTCTGTCCGTCTGTCCGCAGCTTAGCTCAGAAACTCTTAGTACTGGAAAGCTATAATTTGCTACGGATATACATATTCATCATGCCGTCAAACTGGTAAAATAAAATCATGAAAAAATGAATTTTTTAGGGTACCTTCTGTACACGTAAAATGGGGATGTTTTTTTTTCTCGTCTACCCCATGGTGTGGGGTATTGTTGGATGGGTCCTTCAAAAATATTGCGGGTTTGTGAAAACAATTTTTCGATTTAGGGATCCGTTTCTGAAATATTAAGCTTTAAAGTGCTTTTTTTTTGTTAGAATCAAGTGTCCCCCCCTCTGCCGGTTAAACGGTTAGTTTTGGATGGCTGAAAAAATTCACAGTAGTAGTATATAATAGGTCTTTACCTATGAAATTGCCGTTTTGTATGAAAAAATTGAAACGAATTTTTTTCATACATTTTTTATTTGTATTAATCGAAGTAATCACCCATGCAATCAATGCATCTTTGCCAACGCAGTGGCAGTTTATTGATGCCCTTCTTAAAGAAATCAGCTGGACGGGAGGCAACAAATTCTTCAAAGGCAATTTGTACTGCCTCTCGGGTATTGAATTTTTTTTCCCGCTAAGAAGTTATCCAAATTCTGGAAAAAGTAGTAGTCTGTAGGCGCAAGGTCTGGTGAGTAGGGCGGATGACGGAGAGCTTCCAACCCCAGTTCTTGCAACTTGGAGACCGTCTGCTGTGCAGTATGAGGTCGCGCGTTGTCGTGCAGGAGCAGCGGAGACGAGCGATTGACCAATGCTGGTTGGAGATGTGCCAGCTTCTCCATCATTGTGTTCAGTTCTTCACAGTACACATCTGTATCGTTTAGGGCATTGTTTAGGTGCTGAATCAGGATCCAACCAACTTGCTGAGCGCTTGCGGTTATCAAACAAAATCCATTTTTCATCGCAGGTAACAATGCGGTTCAAAATTCCTTCATTTGTGTGTCTGTTGAGCAGTGCAAGGCACGTCTCGACGCGTACTTCGCGCTGGCGATCATTGAGTTCGTGGGGCACCCATTTGTCAAGCTTTTTTACCTTGCCAATTTGACGCAAATGGACCAATATTGTTTTGACGCTAACGTCGAAAGCTGCTGCTAATTCAGCCGTAGATTGTGTATCATCAGCTTCCACAATCGCCTTTAATTCGTCATTGTCGACCAAAGTCTTCGGACGACCGCGAGGTTCATTTTTCAGGTCGAAATTTCCAGAACGGAAGCGAGCAAACCAATAACCAATAACAAGTGGTGCGTTGGTTTGTAGTGTTAGCTCCGTAAACGTCGTTGATGTTGCGTGCCGCTTGTGCCGCGTTGCTGCCACGACGGTACTCATATTCCATAATTACTCGAATTTTTAACGTATCCATGATGACGAAAAAGATTGCAATGCGATGAAAATGTAACACTAATCAATAAACAAATGACTACTTTTGGAAAAAAAAATCCATGTTTTTAAAATAAAATTAATTTGAAATTAGAATTCTTAGCCAAAAAAATTATTTTGATTTGAAATGGCCAGTACTGCAGAACGGCAATTTCATAGGTAAAGACCTAATATAACGAAATTAAAAGGAAAACTATCACAGCTAAGTAGGCTTTTCAAGTTTACGAGTAATAGTCAACCAACTTGTAAAATGTACTTGAAACAGTAAAATTTCGTACAAATTCCATTAAAAATTACTTATATAACGTTGTTAGTTGTGTAAAACAGGTAGTAAATATAAGTTTATGAACCATGATTGCTAAATTAATAATATTTACGAACGAATAACGACGGGCGGCGGCGTGCACTACGGTACCCTATTTAGATGTGCCCGATCAGACGTCTACAGGGTGAAATTGAATTCATAGGCATCCTTTTAAGGGGTCATTGTACTCATCAATTTAAACAACTTTCAGTCTTTTACAATGGCACCAAACCTGAAATTGTGAAAAAAAATCAGCTGTTCCCTACATTTATGTTCACATAACTCGTCGAAGTCTAGGGAACAGCTGACTTTTTTTCGCGAATTCAGGTTTGGTGCCAAAGACTGAAAGTTGTTTAAATTGATGAGTACAAGGACCTCTTAATAAAAGGATGCCCATGAATTAATTTCATCCTGCATATTCTTTACCGTGGCTGAGTTATTCTTTTAACGTTCGAAATGATCGCAAAACCGCAGAAGGAAAAGACATCATGTCCATTAGCGCTCTACGAGCTCTTTTTATGAGATTTCTAGTTTTATATCTCGCATTCTCTTTTAAAGGTACTCTGTGTTAATAAGAGAGTATTGCAAGGAAGGTGCTTGTTCAATGAGCACGAGCCACATCACGTAGGTTTAACGATGTAGTGATAACATTGTTAAATATTTTTGTTAAAGACCTTGAATCCCACGCGTTTTACATACCAACACACATAATTGCCTGTTACCAGCTTAAGTTAAGCTGAGCGTCCACTGGTCCGCGCCGGCCGCAACGCACGCACGCACGGCACGCATCTGATTTTGGTTTATTTGTACGAAGAAATTAAAATGCGGGCGGTACCGGTAGTGGACGCAGCGAGTGCTATATGAATTCATACAAAGCAAACTGAAATCCGTTGCATGCCGTGCGTGCGTTGCGGCCGGCGCGGACCAGTAGACGCTCACCTTAATTTTATCATCAACAAATAATTATGATGACTTTAAATTCACAAGTGAGCGGTAATGGGATGATGCCTGTCATAATAAAAAAATCTTAGATACCTACATATTTTTTGCTTTATCATATTAATAAAAAAAAAACCGGCCAAGTGCGTGTCGGAACACGCACAATGAAGGGTTCCGTACTTGAAAAGAATTTATCCCAAAAAGGAACTTAACAATGGATCCCAAAAAAAATTTTTTTATGTCATAAAACTACAAATTAACAATTTTCGGACTTTTTACTTTACTTGTGCTGGGAGACCTTGTTTCTTGCCAAATTTCATTATTCTAGGCCAACGGGAAGTAACCTATAGGTTTTGATTTACTTGCGACAGTTACAAGTATCAAAATGTGTCGCAAAATGGCCGTATTTTTTTATTGCGTTGACTTAGAAGCTAGATTTTTTTAGAACTCTAAGGGATCATAGACTTACGTATTTGATATTAATTTCAACTTGATATCTATACGCGTCCTTGAGAAAAAGGGTCTTGACAGACTGACAGACTTAAATTTTTTTTTATATGATAGAATTACAAATTAACAATTTTCGGACTTTTTCCTTTATTTTTCGCCAAATTTATTTATTTTTCTTTTAATTTCGCCAAATTACATGTTTCTAGGACAACGGGAAGTACCCTATAGGTTTTGGTTTATTTGCGAGTATCAAAATATGTCGCATAAATGGCCGTATGTTTTTATTGCGTTGAGCTTGAGTTTTTTAGGACTCCAAGAGACCATAGATTTACGCATTTGATATTAATTTCAGCTTGATACCTCTACGCGTTTCTGAGAAAAAGGGTCTTGACAGACTGACAGACAGACAGACAGACAGACAAACAGACGGACAACGAAGTGATCCTATAAGGGTTCCGTTTTTTCCCTTTGGAGGTACGGAACCCTAAAAACGGTTAAGAGCGAGTCGGACTCGCGCACCGAGGGTTCCGATCCGATTTCTAAAAAAGTGTGTTATTTAGAGACATCTTTTTATTTTTCCTGTATTAATCTTTACATAAACTTCTATCACATACAATAATTTCAGATTTTTTTTACATTTTTCATCAAAAGTCGAAAACTATGCAGCCTAAAAAAAAAATTCAAAATGTTTGAGAATGTGCAAACAGCGCTCTTTCATATGATACCCCACATGGCCTAGTAGCCCCACTTCGAATTTTCAAGACCCCCTTTTAGTCACTATTGCAAAAACAAAAAAAAACAAATATTTCTTTCTTATTTGCTTTTGCAAATAAGAAAGAAATATTTGTTTTTAACAAAAACAAATATTTCAATAATAATTTAATATTTAATTTTAATATTTTTTTAAAAAAACAAATATTTCTTTCTTATTTGCTTTTGCAAATAAGAAAGAAATATTTGTTTTTTTCGTTTTAGATGACGTTTGCCCAACTATTTTAGTTGGGCAAATGTCATCTAAAACTGTTCTAAATATAAAGTTGATAGCATTAGTAGTTCTTGAGATATCCAGCTGTGACAGACAGACAGACTGAGTCGCACCATAAGGGTTCCTTTTTACCATTTTGCTACGGAACCGTAAAAACTACTTAGATAACACGCATTAAAGTTAGGGAGTGGGGGCTCGCTATGTCACTTCTACTGCTTCTACGTAGAAAATCTAGCTAGCCTCAACTTTAAGCCATATTTTCACTCAATGGATCGCCGTAATTTTTTGATTCTCTGGCGTTTCTAAATTGCCGGTCGTTATTTTGTACATGATTTAGTGATTGGTTGTATGAATTTTAAGCACAGGTTTTATCCATGTTGTACTATTTAATATAATTATATTATTTCCTCGCATCAATCAATCAATCTGCCTAGCCTTTTCCCAACTATGTTGGGGTCGGCTTCCAGTCTAACCGGATGCAGCTGAATACCAGTATTTTACATGGAGCGACTGCCTATCTGACCTCCACAACCCAGTAACTGGGTAATACGATATCCCTTGGTAAGACCTAGTTGTCAGACTTTCGGGCTTCTGACGACCCGTAACGACTGTCAAAGATCCACGAATGATAGCCGGGACCAACGGCTTAACGTGCTTTCCGAGGCAGGGAGGAGACTCTGTTTGTAAAGATGGTCACCCATCCACTGACCAATCCCGGCAAGCGTAGCTTAACCTGTTGGATCGACCCGTGCGGCCATTATTACTTAGCCACGAGCTCCTCTATATATTATTTCCTCGGAAATAATAGATTAAATGATTTGAATTTTAATGATTTCCGTTTGTTTTTGTTATGAAAAATTGACTCCAAATAGTAGTTTTATTTGAGTTTTATTGATAGATCACTTTATTTGTAAAACAATATTTTGTGAAAAGAAAATTCAAAATTTCTTCGCCAAAGGCTTCTTCTCCGCCCTTCTATTATACCCTGTTTTTCCAGACGCTAATATTAGTCATCCGCATACGCTAATATTAGTTAAAAAACAATAAAGTAGGTGTATACACACATCTACGACATTATTATTTTTTTCTATACCTAATTGTGTGTTAAATATATACTCTTTGTACATACTGTCGATAACTATTATGTCACATCACTTAATTCAATGACAAAAATAATTTTCGACGAGACAAAAAGCTCCCTATGTTACAAATGGGTAGTCAAATCATTACTTTTTTACACAAAAGGATGTTTATTAAATAAAATGCTTTACATTCTTAAAATGTTTTTGGCCAGATTGTTGATAGATATGCATGGTACGATTCTGAACTATAAATATAATTTTAGATAGTACAGTTTCTCAATAAATGTACCGGAGTGAAAAATTTTACTTCGGTACATTTATTGAGAAAATGTATCTAATAGGTCTTTACCTATGAAATTGCCGTTGTGCAGAACGCACCTCTTTTATAATTGTCTTTGTTTTTATACTTTTTTCTATTGTCTTTTTTATTACTTTTGACATAATAAAAAATTGATTTTTATCTAGTACTACCACGAACCAGCGTATTATTCATTTCGGTAGTTAATAGCCGTTTTGTATGAAAAAATTTAAGCGTTTTTTTTTTCATGCATTTTTTATTTGTATTAATCGAAGTAATCACCCATGCAATCAATGCATCTTTGCCAACGCAGTGGCAGTTTATTGATGCCCTTCTTAAAGAAATCAGCTGGACGGGAGGCAACAAATTCTTCAAAGGCATTTTGTACTGCCTCTCGGGTATTGAATTTTTTTCCCGCCAAGAAGTTATCCAAATTCTGGAAAAAGTAGTAGTCTGTAGGCGCAAGGTCTGGTGAGTAGGGCGGATGACGGAGAGCTTCCAACCCCAGTTCTTGCAACTTGGAGACCGTCTGCTGTGCAATATGAGGTCGCGCGTTGTCATGCAGGAGCTGCGGAGACGAGCGATTGACCAATGCTGGTTGGAGATGTGCCAGCTTCTCCATCATTGTGTTCAGTTCTTCACAGTACACATCTGAAGTAATGCTCACCCCGTTTGGTAAGAAGCTGTGATGAATCACACCGGCGCTAGACCACCAAACAGTGACCATCACTTTTCTAGGGGTAAGTTTTCGTTTAGGGCATTGTTTAGGTGCTGAACCAGGATCCAACCAACTTGCTGAGCGCTTGAAAAAAAATCCATGTTTTTAAAATAAAATTAATTTGAAATTAGAATTCTTAGCCAAACAAAAATTATTTTGATTTGAAATGGCCAGTACTGCAGAACGGCAATTTCATAGGTAAAGACCTAATATTTAAAATTATATTTATAGTTCAGAATCGTACCATGCATTTTATTTAATAAACATGCTTTTGAATAAAAAAGTAATGATTTGACTACCCATTTGTAACAGCGTCCTTAATAATTAAGGTTGATTTATACAGAGTCAGTAGCTGACTCCAAATGAGGTCAGAGCTGGCGCCGAGAACTAACTCTCACTGTTTACATGCAATCAGTAGCACGACAGTAGTCGTACCAATGACTTCAAATCAATTTACATGGAGATAGTAACGGGTCAGTGCTGACTTGGTTCGAGTTCAGAGTCAGCTAGTGACCCTGTGTAAATCAGCCATAATGACTAATTTACACAGGATCAGTAGCCGCTGCTGCTGCCGCTGCTGTTGCTGCTACTGACTGTATGTAAACAGTGAGTGTCAGTTCTCGGCGCCAGCTCTGACTTAATTTAGAGTCAGCTACAGACTCTGTGTAAATCAGCCTATACTCTTTGACAAAAAGGATGTCATCAGTGTTTTGATGTGTTGTGTGCATTCAAAAATCGTCCCAGATTTTCGCTATTATTGATGAATATAATATAGCACATTTAATAGTTTTCTGGTGATCCGCAGGATGATAAAATGATTGTGATAATATACTTATCCGTGTGCTCGAATTCTCGTTCTATTCCTAGGAAAATTCAATGTTATCGCTTTGTGTCCTCCTGCATGGGCACCTCTTGTATACATAGCAAATTTTTTCGACCACTGGGTCGAACCTAGGAGTCCAGGAACAGCAGGTTCAGCAGACCCTTGCGACCACTAGCAAACGAAGCAGTTACTACATGCTCAAGTTACCTAAATATATAAAATGAGACTTCGAGGCAATTCGAGGGATGACAAAATTTGGTCTCATTTACAAGTGCACCTAGGGTAAGTGGGGTTCAAAAGCCTCACTTACGAAACGACGATCCATGTAGGCCTACCTTATATGGATAATTAAGTGGATTAATTCATACGTGTTAAGTGTGGCCGTTTGGGGCTTTCAAAAACGCGGTTCCATGAAAATATTTTATTAAATAACCCACAACCTAATATACCTACATTCCAATTAACAACCCAGCCAATCGATCATCTTCGTTCAAAGAGAACATCTATATATTCGTTACCACTAATTTAGACATCAGTCTTCGTCACCAGATTAATTTTCTCTACCAGTATTTCTACCATGCCCTTCAAATACAAATGTTACTTCGTCGATTGAGCAAAAACTGAAGCTAAAAAAGTTCTGGCTCTGATTCATAGGTGGAACTAAAGCTGATTATGCTTTCGTTCCTCACATTTGATTTCTTAATTCAATGATCACGGCCAATGCATCACATTACTCAACTTCGATTAGTTTTAAGTGACGGTCAGAGCAAATAAAAAGAGCCAGACTAACTGTAACGAGTGTTCCATTATCCGAGCTGTATGTAGCTATCATCAGCTACGCGTCTGCGTAGTAATGCATTAGTGACGGTTGCGTAGGCGCGTCTACGCCTCGCTCCGGTCGTGTATCGCTGGTTTCGAAGCCCGAGCGTGTAAGGCCAGCCCGCCGCTCGCTCGCCGACCCACTTATCGCGCCACGGCCTTGAACCAGCTGATCCGGTGCACGGAACCCCGGAACTTTATTGGCTCTTTCAGTGACATTAAACTAATCTTTAATGCAAATCTGTTTCAACGCTTTTGCATTTCCTCGTGCCTACAATGTATGTGAAAGAAGGAAGCAAAAGGATTAAATAACACTGACACTTTTTGTTTAGGCCGCCGAGCTATAGAAGAAAAAATAACAAAGTTCAGCCTTGCGTTGCCTTTTTTTTCAACTCTATTAATCTCAAGCGGCCGCTGATGTTTTTTTTTACTTTTCATTTCGAACAATTGCACGAAAACCAATAAAGTACACTCAATATTTTTTTTTTTTTTTTTTTTTTTTTTTTTTTATTTTATTACAATGATTTACTTAGCTTATAATTAAAAATAAGCCCCACAAAACCATGTCAATAGTTTGACTGTGGGGGCTGGCGAGTCTATATTATTATTACTTAATATCATTAAAATCTTAAACTCTTTACTTTAGGACTTAGGTAGCACTGTAGTTAACGTTTCCAAATAATATCTTTTTAATTTATTTCTGAACCTGTTTGCATTGGCTTCGCTCCTTATGTCCGCCGGCAGGCTATTCAATAGGTATGGTATTCGTTTTTTTAAAGTTCTGTCACCATAATAATTGGTGACTATTAAATCATTCTATTCATATATCTATAATTAGGTACATTATTCACAGCATATTATTTTACAGATCTCATAATAACACACTTATCTTAATATCACAAGTTTAGGATAAGAATTATATAATTTAGAATCAGTCTAATCTAATACTTGTTATTTGCCGTCGCCGGTATAAAATACTGTCCATCAAAAGGTACCCTGGGCTCTACTTCGTTTTGAGGGGTGAAATATACCGTGGGCTGTTCTTCGACGTAGTTACTCTGAGGGTCAGGGTGCAACACTGGCTCGTACACAGGCCTGGGGGTAGGAGTCTGATATTGGACGTACTCAGGTCTAGGGGAAGGGGAAGGGGTCTGAAATTGGACGTACTCAGGCCTTGGGGCAGGTGACTGATATTGAACGTGCTCTGGTCTGGGGGCAGGTGTCTGGTATTGAACGTACACAGGTCTAGGAGTAGGAGTTTGGTATTGAACGTGCTCTGGTCTGGGGGCAGGTGTCTGGTATTGAACGTACACAGGTCTAGGAGTAGGAGTTTGGTATTGAATTGTATTGTACTCGTAGTTATGTAGAGGGGCAGGGGGCTGAGTCACCAAGGGCGGGCTCGCGGGGTCTTCTCGTACAACTGCTTTAAAGCCGTGCTTCGTGTCAGCAGTGTACTCCACCGTCCGCTTAGTCCCGTCAGGACCCAACACCGTGTAAGCTCCAGTAACAACATCACCTTGCCTCACCTCGTGTTGACTCTTGCTGTCACCAGTCGTCGGGTCTTCAATGTTGTACGAGTACTTGTAATCATTCGGGGAAGGCGGCGGATCTCTCACTATGATACCGAAGACTGCCGGCGCGACACACAGAACCAATGATACCTGAAAATCGAAAACAGACGTTGCAATGAAATCGAAGATTAACTTTAAAATATAAATTACGAAATGTTTTCACACAAGGTCTCAGCACTAGAAATAAACACGTTTAAAAACCAAACAAGATTGCACCTAAGTAAAACGATAAAAATATTAGACTTGCAGAGGGTATCACAAAACAAATACAGGACAATTAATATAAATCATTGAAAAAACATTTACCCTTAGCATGATGCAGACTTGTTCAACAATAGGGTTCGAAGTAAATAGTACACACGCGCGGCGGCTGCTGTCGTATTTATAGAAGCGGTGTGCATTCACTCGAATGTTCCTTATAGGCAACAGGCGCCCGCCCGAGCCTCGGCTACTCGAGTCTCTCTCCAACTAACATCGACTCGCAATAAGAGCTTTATTACCTAATTGTTACGTTGTAGCCTACGATTATTAGGAACTCAGTTGCCTGATGAAAGTTTTACTGCTCACTGATTCTCTCTGATACAATAATCCGGTAGCCATGTTCCTCTTACAATCTAATTCAATCATGCTTTATGGCTGCTTATTTGAGCCACTCTAATTAATGCAGCTATGAGGCAGCAATAAGGTACTTACTTTATGTTTTAAATGCTGCACATTACCTAGCTGTTTGTGCCCGGCGCGGCGGCGGCGTCGCGTCACCTGGGTGTTTCCAGTGGATTTTGCGGATAATTTCTTTCATACAATAGAATAATAGGTGCAACCGTTCTGAGGTGATGCACGTACGCACGGCCACAGATCAAGCTATACACTTCCAGTATAAGCAGATCTCGAATTGTATAGGATTTCCTTACAATGAGAGGTCAGTGTAAACTCGAAATGTATAGCTTGATGTGTAGCCGTGTTCGGCAATTGATTTTTATTTTTAACCGGCTTCGAAAAGGAGGAGGTTCTCAATTCGTCGGAACCTTTTTTTTTTTATGTATGTTCCCCGATTACTCGAAGATGGCTGGGCCGATTTGGATTTTTTTTGTTTTATTCGAGAGGGTATACATCACAGTTGGTCCCATATAAAATTGATTAACTTTGCTTCGGTAGTAGTTGAGTTAGCTTTAATAATACATATTTTTTCCCCACTTTTATATGGTTGATGTTCTAGTTTGTTTTGCAGGTAGTGGTATTAGAATTTGTGTGGGGTAGGTACACAACTAAAAAGTGAATAAAAACTTTTTTTACAAAAAAATACAACTGACTTCCAAAAACAACACTACAAAGTCAAAAATAACTTTAATTTCGGAAGTCGGTGGCAAAAAACGAAAATACATATAACTAGACACCGACGTCCGAAATTAAAGTTATTTTTCACTTTGTAGTGTTGTTTTTGGAAGTCGGTTGTATTTTTTTGTAAAAAAGTTTTTTTACAGATAGATTTATTTGAATTGAGTGTTATGAACTTATGACCTACTTCTCGCTAAAGTTCTAATGTATGTATTAATAGATCTGCTTAATACGAACACTATGCAAGATTGACAGCATATGCAAATGCACAGACTAATCAACTTTCACGACCATTTTTAATATTATACATATTCATGTGATTAGCCATGATCTTGATTACGTGAATCTAACATAGAGCTTGAATTAATATCTCATTACAATCGCAGTAATGTTATTAGTTTATTAGATATATTACGGTTTCTTTGAGGTCACGGACAGTTGCAGAGTTTGTTACTTGATTATTACAAATGATTTGAATAGAGCAGCAAACATAATTGATATCTTTGTGTTGATGATTCATTAATCATCTTCAAATATGTAATGGACACTATGCACAATTGCACAGTAATAGGTGTTATGTATGATTGTTAACTTATATACTATCTTACCACCATACTTACTTGTCATTTATATATTTTATGCACACTTTTAATGAGCTAAGTACATGAATTTCAGAATAAATTGGGATAAACTAACTTTATCCGTTAAAGCTTGTGAGAAATAATCAAGCTGTAAGTACAAGTTTTTTTTTTTTTTTAGCAGTAGGTACAGTTGGCGCGCGATCTGAGTGCAGTTCTGAGGAATGCGCTAGTGATGTGACCTAATTAGCGACAATGAACGGAGTTCGATATTTTTCTTTGACACCCTAAAAGTGGACGTTCAAACTGCTTGTATCTGTTAGTATTTTAACACATTTTATTTATTATATTTGCGCTAAATATTTTTATTACAAGCTATGGTATAAAAAAAAAAGAAAATATCATGCATATATTCCCTACTTTAAGAAAACTGTGGGAAAGCGGGAAATCTTAATCAAACAAGTTTGTTATTGTAAACCATCATCACTGTCATCGCCGATCTCAATGACAAATCGGTCTACGGTATCTTCCATTAATCCATCCCTTTGAGTAAAACGCTATCGATAAGCGCGCGGGCGAGAGACATCAAGGTCAGTACAGCACTAAACTACAGGCGGCCGCGGCGAGGTGTCGACGGGCGGGGGGAGTTGCACCCGCCCCGCTCTTTATACCCCGACTGCACTCAGAACGCGCGCCTACTGTAGGTACACACGGCTACACATCAAGCTATAAATTTCCAATTTACACTGACCTCCCAATAGAAGGAAATCTTATACAATACGAGATCAGCTTAAACTGAAAAGGTAGAGCTTGATCTGTAGCCGTGCGTACATCAATAATTTGCATAACCATCCCTTGTGTCCTTTCTGCTCCTGACTGATTCACTAGTCTTTTACCCATTCTTTTTTTATTAAATCTATGTAGTGCCTGTTCCTATCTTATAATTCTGTGTCTCCCATTAGTTAGAATAATTCTTGTATTAATGTCAGAATATTATTTTTATTTATTTTCGTAATATTTTACACCTAGAATATTACTGTACACTGTTTTTATTTTGACCAACTTTATTTTTGAACTACCTTCAGCAACAAAAAAAATATATATTCTACTTTTAAAGCTAATAGGTACTTAATGAAATGACTACAAATAAATACAAAAACAAAAGGACACATTAGGCGTCGAAGTATTCGTCCGCATCGCTGTCATCCAGAAACGTGCCCAGCAGACTGGCAGCATAGCAACGTTGAATGGCAATTCTAATTCTTTGGCTAAAGAACGAACCAGCTCTCCGGTCACGTGAAGTGTCGACCAGTCGGCGAGAAATTTCCATAAAAAGGAGACTCGCACTCGGGCCGCTGACCCGAGCGTTGCGACCCCAAACGGCTCAAAACTTTACTTACCCATAAGATTACAGTATTTCTTGGATTAACCTTCCAATTTTCGTATTCCGTCCTACATACTCTGTTTTAGGGATGCAAGCAATGCAAATACGTCTCGTGGACCTAAGTGATCGTATCTAAATAGTTAGGTAGTTATAGAGCCTTAACGCAAGACCTTACTTTCACTGGCCATAGCTTTGTCAGCTGTATACATTAGAACATTTATTATATTGTATTCATTAGCACAATGTAGAGTCATCAGCAAATGGGAAGTGGCAGTCTTTTTTTTTTAAACCTGCTAATGCTAAAGTCATTCACATTCAATCTCGATTTATCCTTATACAATCAGAAACGAATTGTAGCACTCTAATTTAAATGCTAGGCATGTACTAATTTAAGGTACTCAGTCATACTATTTGTAAGTAAAATTATAAATGTGAAAGTAAATTGTCCGTCTGTTGCGTTTTCACACGAATTTCATGTGTCGTGGGCGAAGTCGTGGGCAAAAGCTAGTAGGTACAGACACCAGCACATCAAGCTACTACAATCTGTCAAATTTCTTTAATGGATTTTCATCTTTATCGCCAAAGCATTAGGTTCAAGGTTGATTAGGAAAATTTGACAGTTTCGGGTGGCTTGATTTGCTGGCGTCTGTACATAATAATTATGAATTATGAAGTTTAAAAAAAACGTAAGTACTTAGTAGATAATTAAAAGCTTTTAATTAATTTTACAATACCTTCTACAATGTGTAGGTACCTAACAAAATAGCCCTTATTGCCATTACCGCATAGCATGACGCAATTCAATGTTCTAGTTATATCTAAATATATTTACAGATATAGATCTGTATATAGTGGTATTTAGTGCGTATAAACTTATTCACGGCGCGAGCACAGAGTGCTAGACATTGAAACTGCAGTTCCGGGCATGACTTTATATTGTCATTTTAATTTTAGCTTTAATCACGGTCAAGCAATCGGCAGTTGACATTGTTACAATAGCTTACTACAGTATTGCTTATTACTTTAATGGTATACGTACTTCAGTTAGGTACACCGTACTTGACAGTACCTAAATAACTCAGCTCTTGTTTAAACAATTTTCTCCTAAATTAGGCAAAGAAATAAAATGTTTGTCCACTTTTGTTCCTTCCATCTGCTACATCACTCCACTTCTGCTAAACTCTTCGAGGAATATAGACGTGGTGTTATTGTGGCAGCTTTAGATAAAGCGGTGCTGCCGCAGCACTGCTCGCTTCACTCGCTCAGCTTACACGCGGTTGGTCACAGTTCTAACCTTTTTTTTTTTTTTTTTTGTCGGGGTGGAATTCCTCATGGATGTCCTCCACCCTGGGGCGGGCGGAGGGGTCTGTCTGTCTCTTACTGACTAAAACCACCCCGGTGTTCCCTCGTACACCTGCGTCGGGGGGTGGTTGCGGGTGTGACTTCCGCTGCCCCGTCGCCCCTGGACCCGTTTAGGGGGGCTGGAAGAGGGCATTATCTGCCCTCCGCCGACGCCCAGTGCGCCTGCTGCGGGAAGGGAGAGCATTCGTGACCTCCCTTTCCCTTTCTGCACATCCTTCTGCGAGATGACTGTTTCGCAGAAGGATGCCACCGCGTCCCACGACTCGGCGCTGCCGACCATCGAACGAGCGACGGCCGGCAGCGACAGGTCGGCTCCGACTTCTGATATGAGGGCACGGCGCGGCTCCTCCCATGCGGCACACTCTACCAGTGTATGCCGCGCCGTATCCTCTCGACAGTGGACGCAATGGTGACACCGAGCGTCCGGCTCCCTGTTTATGCGACACAGGTACTTTCCGAAGCAGCCATGCCCCGAGAGCACCTGAGTCGCTCGAAACGACAGGGAGCCGTGCCTCCTCCCGAGTCAATCGTCGGGCACTGGCCGGATCGCCTGAATTGTATCCAGGCCGGCGGTAGGGTGCAAGAGCCTCTCCCGCCACTCCGCCACCATGACCTGACGGAGCTCTGACCGGCGCAGCGTGATCTGTCGCTGCACTAGTCTCTCGCCCCGTGTCTTGGCCTCCTCGCACCACAAATGCAGTGTCCACAGTTCTAACCTTTTTTTTTTTTATGAGACGGGGTATGTTGGACTCCTGTCGGAATGACAGTATAGCCACTAAAACTCAGCAGTGTTCCCACATCGCCGTGATGGGAGGGCCATGGGAAACCGGCTCAGCCTTTACTTCCACAACCCTCCCGGCGCATGCCCGCCTGGATGGCGGGCCCCGCATGCCCCCCAGGCTGGGGGGTTACGGGAATGACCGGGAACACCTGGCCATTCCCGTCCGATACTGGTGGGGGCCTGTGCAATACAGGCAAGGATGCCCCCCACACCCGTTGCCTGCTGGCCTCCACCTGGGAGGAATCGGAGATAACTATCAAACTGACGTCTTCTCCGACCCCTCCTCCGCCTACGGAGCGGCGCCGCGTGAGGGTCGTCCTCCCGCGCGCGCTCCGCCGCCTGCCCAATTTCGGCCGCAGAGGATAGGGAGAGCGGCCGACGTCATACCGACACTCCTCTTCCCCTGCGGCCCCACCGCGTCCGCCATCAAACGGTGGCGGCCCCGTCAAGACCGCGGAAGGTAGGGAGAGCGGCGCACAGCAATACCGGCACTCCTCTCCCGCCGCGGCCTCCAATCCTCAGCCGCGATGCCTCCCATAAGACACCGCGGCCCGCCTCAGTTGCGGTGTCGCCCATACGGCCACCGCAACCTACCCGCTTGCCGCTACGTCGTCGGCTTATCGGCAAAAGCCCAGACGAGCGGCCCCCGCCTCGGGTTCCTCTTCGCTTCACCGTGGGTGACCAAGCCACGGCTACTGAGCCCCCCCGCCTCGACAATGCGGGAACCCTCTGGGGGGGGAAAACCTAACCCAGTTGGTCGGGTTGCCTTGGCTTAGTTACTGCGACCAATTCGGCTCGCGCGTGGTTGGTCACAGTTCCAACCTAATCTATATTGAATATCATTCAGGCCGCTAGTTGAACGCTTAGTTAAAAGGCTAGGCGATTAACTAAACGGCTAACAGCTGGCTGCGACATTATGTTATGTCCCATCTCTGTATGTCTGTTTATTGTTTCGCCGTGCGATGAGAAAACGCACATGTCCCGCCGCGAAACAGCGAAACCACATCATGTTTCGCTGATGTTCCGTTACTCGAGCAGCGGAACATCATGCAAGGCAGTTGAATTGAATTATAGCGTTTTCGCTGCTACGGTTTTGCGGCGGATGTGTGCCAAGGGCCTTAGTACCTACCAGCGGGGTAAATTAGACCGCGGTAAATCTTGCTGGTGGATCAGCAACGCAGTCTGTCTGAAAGTATAGCGATTATGCAAAATCCATGCAAACGCCCTAAGAAGTTTGCAGACCGAGTCTACTGCGAGAGACACTTGTATGTGTACATAATTATCATGCCCTTTAAGAGCAATGTTTATCTAATAGCCAAAAAGGCCTACTTTCTTGCATCGTTCACTCCTAATTGCGTATTATAATGGTGAATGGTAATTAGTGACCACGCACACGTATGATGAAACACTTGATTATACTCATGATAACAAACAACTTTTACTGTGGGACCAAACCTAAAATCGCGAAAAGAAAATCTGCCGTCCCATACATTCATGTTCGCATAACTCGTTAAAATGTAGGGAGCAGCTGATTTTTTTTTTCACGATTTCAGATTTGGTCCCATAGTAAAAGTTGTTTGTTATCATGAGCATAATCGGTCACTAATTAAGAGTAATTACCAGTCACCCTATAATATATGGACAAATTTTAACACAGCGTTCAGTACGTCTAATCAAAGATATCCAAGCAAAAAAAACACTGATTAAAGTGATTTTATTTTGACCTAAAATAATAAAAAAAAACGCGGCGGGCGCAGGCTGGCTATGACGTGGTCACGTGCACCTGTACATTTGTAGTATCAGAATTATGAGATAACAAAGACATGGATGTGATTATGCATTGAGTAACCAACTTTTTTAGTGTACTTTGGTTAGCTGATTTTTTTTCTTGTAAGTATCTAATGCGTTTTACTTATTATTTTTTTTACCATTCTAATAGTTTGTCCATCTATTTTAACGGGACCTTTTAAATGTCTAAATGTCAAAGTTAGAGATAGCACTAACACAATATACTACAAGTCGCGGGACTCACGGGTAAATGGTTACTTCTAGGAAACGTGTATTATCATGTTTTTTTAATTATATTAAGGCCAGTTATTCGGGCCTGTAGGCCTTTGAAACGCTACCTCCGCCTCCCCCAAATGCAGCGCGACGTGTTTATTTACGACGCGCCGCCGACGATTTCATAGAAAATCCATGCCACAGTATAAAATATTTGCAGTTGATCAACTTAATTAGTTTTTCTTAGGTCGATTTCTTTCCTTGTTTACTTTTTATGGTGTCTACGGTGGCGTAAACTAAGATTATTACATAAAATGTCGTTTTGTTGACTATTTAAAATTGATTCTAAAAACAGGAATATTCAAATAGTGTGCCCTTAAGGATTTCGAGGAAAAGGATGATGGGCGTTTTGGTACCCATGTCCAATCAAAATGAATTTACCATCGTTGGATAGCCCTTTTCAAGACCACAAAAAACTACTATGGCACCAATCCCGTTTAAATTGTCCGTTTTGAAATACAGTCTTCAGAACATACTGGATATTTAGTTCAAAATAGAATTTTAAAAAATCATATCGCCGGTTTAGCTTGACAGATTTTGATGATATTTGCACAGATTTTGAGCTAAATAAAATTCACTTATCGGATGAAAATCACAACAAAATCGGTTTGGTATTTTTTCAGTTAGGGGTGATCTATCTATTAAACAATAAACATACAAATACATTAATTGATATTGATGAACAATATTGGAGCAATATTTTTGTTACTATTAACCCTGAGTATAAGTAAGTAGATGAGTAGAAAGTTGGAACTGGTATTGTTATCTTTCTCGCTCTCATAATCCCCGTTCGCACGGGCGTAATTAAATCGCGGCGGGATTTTATAGCGCATTGGATTTTCAACTCTCGTTGTTGAGCCAAGCGTTGAGAATCCAACTTAACTATAACAGAGCACATTCTAGCGCGTCGAAAAAACACACTGTTGGATTTTGCACTCTCGGCGCTAAGCAGAGCGTTAAAAATCCCGTACGCTATAAAATCCCGCCGCGATTTTATGACGCCCGTGCGAATGGGGGTTTACGCAGTGCGGTGGTTAGCGCGGTCAGCAAGGGGGTGGGGGCGAGGGCGGGCATGCTGCGGCGCTTGCGCATGTTCCCTTGGTAGTCGTTCGCTGATAATTGTTGTGTAAGTTACTACATTGTCTCGTTTCTCATTGTTCACGTCGACTTTAGGCCCTGGCATTAACTTGGACTCTGTTACCCGTTATTTGACTGCGGCTTTCTACTGGACTTGAGTGCTTATCGATTGGATTATTTTGATTGCAATGGAACGTTTTCGTACCTGTGTAATGTGCCGAAGAGGTCTATACCAAGGCAGATATCAAGTGCGCACACTATATTAATAATACAATTAAAAATTAATAAAGATATTTTAAAAATACAATGCAAATATGTTTGTGGATGTTAAAATTGCAGCAGCAATAACAAATCACTTCCACACGCCAATCGCAGATAGCCAATACGCAGAAGCTTTTCTACAAAGAATATCTGAAAAAATGCGAACCCCAAACGTGTTGTATAATTATGTAGAAGAAAAACTATTAAATAACAGAAGAGCCGATTTCCAGAGATTGGAAGCCAATGATGTGTCCGATTTTCCACGATTGAGTGAACAGGACGTGATATTGCTGTCGTTGGGGACATACCAATTAAAACTCGCAAAATTTTACTGCAGCGAACACCTAAACAACGGCTTGTATCTCATCGAAACATATAGAGAATCTGCTTTGGAAGACATTACTGAATACGGAATTGACGAAGATGCGTGGCTTTTGCGTGCACGTATACAGTCCCGACATGTGAGAGCAAAAAAATACTTTTGTTACATATTGCTAAATAGAAATGAAAACATAATATTACATCATTATTGTACATGTTTGACGGGACGCCGCACGGTAGGTTCCTGTGCGCATATAGTATCCATTGTCTGGTATTTAGGATATGCTAGACACGAGGGCTTTAATGAGCCAGCATTGTTTTTAAATAGCATCGTTATAGATAATGAATAATACTATATAGTACTACTACTCGTATTATACATCGTACTATACATTATCTATTAAAATTATTGTCGATATATAGACACATTTATATAATTACTTATATACAATAAATGATAAATCTTACTTCGAACTTGTTTTATTTACCTAGATAATGAATAATATTATTAATAATTATAAAAATACCATGCCAAATGGAAAAAACTGACGTAACAAAAATAAATAACTTTCAAGTAGGATTACTCCGATCGGACAGTGAATAGGGACAAGCGCCATGGTTATTCTTAATCTACACAAAAATACCTTTCCAACGGTGTATCATACATTCCGATTGGTGCCGGTACCAGATTCCATACATTGGTGCCCATCCTCCTTTGACAAGTGGCTTGGTGAGGATTTCTATGATGATATTCAAGGGCGGATTTAAGGGGGGGCACGGCGGCACATGCCTTCCCCAGACGGAATTTTTGTGTACTGTGGAGATTCCATCACAGTACATACTTAGAAGCAAATCAAATTATCAGAGTTGTTAAAATATATTAATAAAATAATAGAAAGAACGTGAGTGAAACTCTTGTCTATTTCTGGCTGGAATTGCGAATTTGTTCGTTGCATCCCTTTCAAGCACTTGCAAATGAAAGAAAAAATAAAATCAGCGTTTGCGAGAGCGGTACGGCTTTGAAGGCAGAGCTAAAAATTTGGCAACAGATGAGAGAAAATATCCCAATATCTCCAGTACTATGCCTACAAAAGAGCAACGGTGCTGCCAAATATTAAAACTCTTTGTCAAATTGCTGTGCACATTTCCAGTGACTACTAGCACTGCCGAGCGATCTTTCTCCACCTTACACCGATTAAAGTCATATCTTCGCAACAGGATGACAGAAGAGCGTTTGAACGGATTGGCTATCCATCAAGACGTTGCGGCAAAAATGAAAGCTAATTAAGTGCTGGACATCTTTAGCAGGAAACATAAAAGAAAAACTGAATTAAACATTTAATTTTTCTATTATATTGACACTATCATAAACCTTCCTACACATACTTGAACTTGTAGAAATAAACTTGAAGTATGATACTTCAAATTTATTTCTAACAGTTAGGTATTGTTGAATTTATTGCCCGTCCGCCCCTTGTGAAAAAAATCCTGGATCCGCCCCTGATGGTATTAATATAAACCAATCATCAAAGGGGCAATGCTGCCAGTCTTTCGGACACTTTCCCATTGACAGCGACGCGGACGAAATTTTTTATGCCCATTGAGTTCTTCCCCTTTTCTTTTAAACTTGTACATCCAACCTACTTCCTATTTATATAATATAATATACGAAAATGGCAGATCCGTGAGGCCATCTGCTACGTATTTAGGATCACTCGTGTGTCTGTCTATCCGTCTGTCACAGCCAGTTTGCTCCAAATCTAATGAGCCGTTAAAATTTGGCATATATGAATTTCTGTACCCCAAACACGGTCGGGTAAAGTTAATAAATGAATTTTGAATATGGGGGTCACTTTTGGGGGGCAAATAAGAAATGGGCTTACTATGAGGGTTCAAATATATTTTTTTTATAATTTTAAAATAAATTGTTTTACAGTTATTTAAGAAGAAAGAGAAAATTGATCATTCCCTTATCTCCGAAACTACTGAGCCCAAAGCTGAGTCTTTCGAATCGTGATTGAATTAAGTATATTATTACAAGCAGAGTACAACCCGAATTGATTGCCAAATTCTAAATTAACGCGAGCGAAGCCGCGAGCTAGTAATATTATAAATGCAAAAGTTTGAATTGATGTTTGTTACTCAATCACGCCAGAACGGCTGAAAGGATCTGGATGAAATTTGACACAGAGATAGATTATAGTCTGGAATAGCACATAGGCGACTTTTTATCCCGGTAGTACGTTTTCGTTGGTTAATTTCCGAACTCCACGCGGGCGAAGCCGCTGGCAAAAGCTTAGTATTTACATAATCCTAACCAGTCCTAAGTTCCTAACTAATATTATAAATGCGAAAGTGCGCTTGTTTGTTTGTTACGCTTTCATGCTAAACGTCTGAACGGATTTGGATGAAACTTGGCACACGGGTAGATCATGACCTGGACACAGGATACTTTTAATCCCGGTTCCCGTAGGATTAGGTATTTCCGACATGCACGTGGACGAAGCCGCTGGCGAAAGGTAGTATTATATATTTTAGTGTTAGCTTCTATAATGTGTTTTTACCGAAACTTCTTTCTTACACGAATAAGTAAGGGTAAGCAGTTATAGGCGTTAGTCACGCCGCGCCGCGCCGCCGCCGCCGCCGGCTGAGGAAATTGCACAACGCACTGAAGTAGCAAGGGCACTCGGCACGTGGTACCGCACGAACATCAAATTTTTAGTTTATTATATTACCTATTACTTATTTAATACGTTGGCACAGTTATGGTTGGTATGTTTCATAGCATAAACTAAAACTTCGATCGATTTACAATTACTTATTACAATTACAATTTACAATATTTATCTTTTTTTCGTTATAAAAACATGAACGTAGCGTAGCACGGAGCGTAGCCCGTAGCTTAGCACGTAGCGTAGAGCGTACGCTCGGATTCTGTTCATGGGATTTACGGGATTTTAAAAATAATATATATACCTATTAGTTTACAAATATTTCTTACAGCTCCCTTAATTAATTTAATTGTATGTTACATATCGGTTGTAATTTATCTATGCTTACATATCTAAATGCATGCATCCGCAATAAAGCAAATTACATCTGACATTGCGCCAGATTGCATAAGTGTGTAATGTAGGTAACACGAGAAGTGCTATATTTAACTATGTACTTATTTATTATACTTATTTGTGCAATCAATATTATGTTTAGTGCGAAACAAAATAAAAGAAAGGTCGCAAGTAAATGCGAACCTTGATAATTGATACTAGACAGGTACCTGTTTTGAGATTGACATTTATTATAACCAGTCTAAATAGAGCAGGTCACAACTAATTTTTGCTAGCCCCGGTCTAGATTGGGAAACAGCAAAGCGTCGCGCACTGTAACAACAACGCTGCGCCCGCGCAAGCTCGCACATAATAGCCGGGCGCGGCTGACACACATTCACGTATGCCATTATTTTACGCACATAATATAACTGGTTCACTCACAATAATAAAAACAGCCTATAAAGAAACATAATGGAACCACATTTGTCGCGTAAAAACCTCATATTTCATTCACCTTACGATCGGACCAAAAATAAAATAGCAGCAAGTTTTCGATTCCTCTTATTTATTACCTCAGCTTTAACACATCAATTAACAATACTCTACAATAAGCATAAACATAACATTAACGTAATACGGTTCAGGTCACTTCGACGAGCTCATGCTCGTTTAGACGGATCTAGGTTAGTTAGAAAATGCTCGCATTAGATTCTGCTGTCCATTATTGATACGATGTTAATCAAGAGAGACGTGAATAAGTGTAAATTGACAATTATGAACACACCAAATATAGCGAGTCTTAAATGCATGACTGCTGTCTCTATCGATTCTAAACATGACGTAGCAATCAATTTGTTGTTACAAATAGGTACGAGCAGGAATATATTAGGAGCTCCTGTTAAGATAACTTACGTATCTGGTAAGTTGAGCAGCCAGATTTGGTAAGTCTATCGATTTAGCAATGACATTATTCAAAGAAATTGGTTTTAGGTTTGATACGTAGTGCGATGATATATTGACCATTGCTGGCAATTAATTGGTTAAGAGCTTTCTCTTGAGACCGATGGTCTGGTTGTTAACATAAGCTGGATCCGTCTAACCAAGGCAGGGTTTAGTTAGGACTAGTGATAGAAGGCATGAGCTGCCACGGGAGCAGCCACTGCTTTCACGACGGGAGCACCAAGGGGCTCCTTGTGCACGACTGCGTTGAAGCCGTTGTGGGGATCAGCAGTATACTCCACAGTGCGTCGGGTGCCGTCGGGATCTACCAGAGAGTACGAGCCCTGGACAACGTCGCCGTTACGGGATTCTTGCTGGTTCTTTGAGTCACCTGTAGAGAGTACATTTTGTTATAATACCTATTCGACTAATGTCATAATGGGGTGTGAATTTGTCAGAAACATGGATGTTATATGTGAAAAGTATGCAGTATCGTTAATAGGGGTTAAATACTGATTCGTTATGGGATACGTTAGGATAATAATAATGAGATAATGCAAACACAACTGCTTCACAGGTTGGGGCTGGTTGTTTCTGTGAAATTACAAAAAAATGGCATCCAATTTTTCAAGGCGATAGGTAACGAAGCAATATTTACCGGTGAGGGCATCCTGAATGTCATAAGCGTAGGAGTACTGTGGGTTGGGGTCGTAATCCTCGACGGGGGCGACTTTCGCGACGGCATGGCCCAGGAGTGGCGCGGCGATGGGGTGCGCGTACGCAGGCCGGGCGACTGCGAGGGGGGCGGGGTACCCGAGGGGCCGGCCGTATGCGTAGGGTGATGCTACTGCGGGCAGCAGTCCTCCAGCCGCTCCTTTGCACACCGCCAGGATAGCTGCTACGATTATGACCTGGACATGGAAAAACAAATAATATTATCTTGTTTCTTATTGTTTGATAGGCGTAGTCATAAAGTTGTTAACTAACAGATACTGATTGGGCCCTAGTTATCACTAAAATTCTAATTCAGACAATAACAATAATCTATGAGTCAGGATGTTCACTATAGATATTTGATTTAAGTACCTACTTTACAAATTGAAACAAATGATTGCCTGGACGACGACAATAGCCATCCATAATCAGAATAGAATTGAATATATTTATTTGCTTTAAAATTAAGGAGCTAGATTAAGGAGAGATCCTGTTCTACTAGTTCTCTAGCTATACGATCTCCAAGTCTATCCCAGTAATACCAATTTCAGGTATTTCTAGCGTGACATTAACTTTTTATGTGCCATTGTACCTCGGCATGTTTATCGTAGTATTTTTCAAAACAGACATAAAAAATAATATTTCAATAAACTTAGAAAAGCTTCCCATACCTTCATGTTGCGTGAGTACCTTCGGTGGGCGCTCTGACTCGCTGTGACGCTGAGGGTTGCGCACGCGTCGCTTTTATACGCATGTGCACTTGCACTGCTCAATGCACCCGCCTAGAAAAACGTTTGATCTGTCACGGCCGGCCCTATACCCTTTACCATACCGGTTGAATTAATATCTATTATTTGAAACTGATCAACTGTCTCAGATGCCTGAAAGTAGATTTGGGAGGTCCGATGTTCATGGTTTTGGGATATTTACGCATAGACATTAGTAATGAAACTTATGCGAAAGAAGAAGTTGAACTACTCAAGTTCCTACTCAGTCATAAAGCTTGCCCTCCATCAAGATAATTCTGGAAATGGACAATACCACAATACTTAATTACCTATCAACAATATTGTTAGGACTTTGGCCATTAATACACATCTGGTGGTTAAAATGCAGACGCGATGTGCGATTGCAGCACGTAGTATATTTGCAGCCCAGTATACATTTACAAACTAAAAATTCTTAAAATATTGAACAAATTACACCTTGAAAATGTTCCTTACACGGCGGGTTGTGCCATAATGGCACAGATGTGCCACATATGGCGCAAACCCTACAATCTTATTGGGACTTATATGTTCGAGCCGTTTGGGGCTGAAACACTAGGGCCATGGCGTCTTAGTGCCCACTTAGTTTTTCGAGACATCGCCAAGCGGTTGGTCGACTATTCACGTGACCATGGCTGGTCTATTTTTGTCCAAAGAATCAGCAATGTTATACAATGTAGCAATGCTGACAGCCTTTTGGGCACTTTTCCTGTTGACAGCGATGCGGACGAATTTTTTGATGCCCTACAAATACACACACATAGTCACATTCAATAATGGGCCCCCGAGAACGGTTGCTAGCACATAGTGTCGTAGCGACAAGGGGGCAATATGTCCTGAGGTGTTTATGAGGAGGGGAGAGGTATTCCATAATGGCTATCAGGACAATCCCGGAAGTGTCAAGATATCCCTTACCAGTATCTTAATAGAATACTTCCTTCCTCCGACCACGTTTGCTCTTGCGAATCTCCACTCAAGCTAGTCAGTAAAGGCAAAAAAGAGGTGGGAGCTCTGTTCCTCATTAGTGTTTACTCCAACCGGCCAATAAAGGCAAGCCAGAGGTGAGGAACAAAACTTCTCCCGGGAGATAGGGTGCGTGAGGTCGCTACTTCCCAGCAGCTCGCCACATATGCTGCCCTGCGGGTTTATTTATCTCTCTTGTTCTGGCTCCTCACCTTAGACCTGATACAGCAAAGTAAACTCTATCGGCACAGACCTAGAGTTATTATTATTATTATTTTCTGTTTTTAAATATGACGTTTAGCTTTGAAAATTAGCCAGAAGTTATTCTTTCGTACCTACGGCATGTGAAATATATCAAGTACACGTAGAGGCTGAAATCATGACCAGCTGGGCAAATTCTTCATCCCTTTTGAAGCACAAAGATTGAATACTTACTTCTTGTTGAAATGCCTACTCATTATAATAGCAGTCTGAAATAATTTAAAATTAAAGTAAAGAGCATTCGACACTCAAAAATCATCAATAATTGGATTTGATTAACGTTGCTTCGTGTTTGAGATGCCTTCTCCTTTTGAGATAGTTTCGTAAGTTCGGACTATAATATGCAGTAGGGAGGCGGTATAACAAGGCGGCAGTTTTTGGGTCACAGCTGCACGTTATCAATGTGCATACATGTGAGATAGTGGTCATACAAGTGAGTCGTGAGATAATTCATAATGGTCGAGCCTTGTACGGACAATCGATCTGTGCCTAAACTAAAACGTTTATTATTTGAACTAGTTATTGCAATCTGTTGTTCACCTTTGTCTTTTAGAAAAACAAATTATTGTAAGACCAGTCCGTGCCCAGTTTGAGCATATTTAGAAAAGATTAAACTCAGGGTTCAGTCGGGTAAAAGGTAAAGACAGGATCTGTTATAAAAGTGAGTACCTAACTACCAAAATATTTGTAGATACCTAGACAGACAAATGCTAATTATTAAAAAAGAATGAAGTATTTGAAATTATCTTTGCTAGCCATGCAGAATATCGGGAATTTTCCTCTGAAACTACGAATCCAGCATTTAATTCCCAAGATGAGTAAGGGCCCTATCTCACTAGTTGCGCAACCGATCGGAGCCTGATGGTGAGATAAAGCTGTGTATGTTTTGCTGGGAGCGTGACTACGCGACCATAGTTGGCCACCCTGTGTTCTAGCAGGTATAAGTCTAAAGAATTGGATCGCTGGTAGTCAATGCATGGTTAAAATCTTAGTGCGAGACCCCCACGAGAAATACGGGAGTCAAAGCTCATCAATTAAAGTCTTAAACTTACTAATCCTAGTTAAAGTTAGACGTTAATTTATACGTACTTTTGAATTCTAGAAGCTATGCCAGTAGATATCAGCGCCTGATGAGGCGATAATATCCTACCTATTAATGTGGTTCGCCACAATCTACTGGCGCACTGACTACAGTAGAGGACTCTGATGTCGGCTTGATGTGTACCTAACGTCACATTATCTCCGATTGTTAATATAATAACAATGTTTTACTGATAAGTCTGATGACTGACGTGTGAGCAGGTGGATTCATTTCGCATCTGCACGCCAAACCACCGCAGGCTATTAGACTACCTCGCTTGTGGCAAGGTAAAAATAAATCAATCAATACCAATTTGTCAAAACATCTCTACTAGCCCTAAAGAAGGCACTCTGTCTAAAATCATAGCCTGATATGAATATGTTACGGATATCGTAATTATTTTCATTCGGGAGCTTTGTTCACGCTACTTCTTAGCCTTCATCAGCCCCTGTAGAAACATCTAGGAACCTAACCCAGCTGTATCGAGGTACCCCTTCGATTTCATGATTAGGTACCGGCTGGAGAATAGTGCTCAGTCGTACCTACATTGCGGATGGAGTGATCCTGCCTTCCTGGAAAGCAAAACTTTTGAGGCTGGTGGGTGAGGTGAGTGATGTCGTCTGGACTGGACGAGTGCTAGGTAGGTAGGTACAGAGAGGTCACAACCCGTAAGTACTTCTTTGTACAGACGGCTACACATCAAGCCATACATTTCCAGCTTACGCTGACCTCTCATTGCAAGGAAATCCTATAAAATGCGAGGTCAGCTTATACTGGAAATTTATAGCTTGATCTATAGCCGTGCGTATCACCAGACAAAGACAAAGACATTTATTCGTTGGATATGGTAGCAACAAAGTTGGTATATAAAATAATTGTGTTCAGGACACATCCGCCGCTAAAAGCGGCATACGAATATTTAAAATAATATGTGCACATGGGCATAAAACCTAACTTATAAACTACATACCTATACTCTACAAAACAATATAGAACACTTAAAACTATAGACATAGAGACACATTATTTATTATTCTCGGGTACCTATAACCTACAATATAAAATAATCACAACAATAACTTAAACAAACAACCTAACAACAACCTAATTATAAATCTAAATAAATCTAATTTAACCCTTAAAATAAACAAAAATCTTTTAGGCTACTTATAAAAGTTATTTAGATTAAGCCATGTTTTTAGTTCTTTTTTGTAACAATTAAATGGCAGTTCTCTTATTAATTTTGGAATGTGGTTGTAAATTTTTATGGACATAAGGTAGCTGTTTCTGTGGTGGAGAGTGCTGTTACAAAATTGGTTTTTTAACTTGGTGGGGTCCCTTTTTGTAAATCTATTGTTTGCGGCTACTGTGGAGAAGAAGTGTGAATTTTTCCTAACAAATATGGCTATTTCAAAAATGTAAATAGAAGCTAGCGTTAAAACCTTTAACTTTTTAAAAATTGGTCTACAGCTCTCATAAGGAGGCGCCCCAGTTATTGCTCTCAAGCATTTTTTAAGCGCTATGAAAGCTCTTTGAATGTGGGATGAGTTTCCCCATAGAAGTAAGCCATACCTCAATACCGACGCTACGTAGCCGTGATAGGCATTGAATGCAGCTTCTTCATTCGCTGTTTTGCGTAGCTCTCTTAATGCGTTATACAAATCTGTTTATTTTTTTAGAAACATTTTCAATATGTATTCCCCAGTTACAATTTTCATCTAGTGTTGGACCTAAAAATTTAATACTATTTTCTTTGGTAATTATTTCGTTATTATGGACTAAATTCATTTTTGGGGGATTTTGTTTGTAGTTTGCAAATTGAATGAATTTTGTTTTAGATAAATTTACTTTTAAGTTGTTTTCGTTTAGCCAATTTATTATATTGTTGATAGTTTGATTTACTTCTTGTTGATGTAATGTTTTATTATTTTCCGGTATTATTACTGACACATCATCTGCAAATAGTACGCACTTATGGTTTGTTACATTTGGTAAGTCGTTAATATATAAAAGGAAAAGAAGAGGCCCAAGGATGCTTCCTTGGGGTACTCCAGACCCATTGTGTCTAAATAAAGATTTGTATGACATTGCAACAAGTTTATCATTAATGCGGGATACTTCAACACATTGTTGTCTATTGCTAAGATAGGTAACTTTTTAGCCATTCTAACGCAGGACCTCTGATGCCGTAACGCTCACATTTATCAAGAAGTGTATTGTAGTTAACGAGATCAAAAGCCTTGCTCATGTCTAGGAAGATAACTGAAACAGAGCATTTTTTATCTATACCTACTATCTGTTATGGACATGACCAGAGAGAATGCTGCCAGAGTTGTTGACTAACCTTTTTGAAACCCATTTTGTCCTTCATTAATAATTTTATGCTTGTTTATAAATTGAACTAAACGACCATGCATTATTTTCTCGTAAATTTTTGAGAATATTGAAATAAGAGTGATAGGTCTATAATTAGTTTTATCTAGCGTACTCTTGCTTTTATAAAGGGGCTTAACTATTGAAACTTTTAATTTATCTGGGAAGATTCCTTCAAATAGAGATAAATTAATAGTGTGGCACAGTATTGGTGATATGATTTCAGCACATAATTTGAGTATGTGCGTAGAGATCTCATCATACCCTACGGACTTTTTATTGTTTAGAGATATTAATAGGTCTTTACCTATGAAATTGCCGTTTTGTATGAAAAAATTTAAACGAATTTTTTTCATGCTTTTTTTATTTGTATTAATCGAAGTAATCACCCATGCAATCAATGCATCTTTGCCAACGCAGTGGCAGTTTATTGATGCCCTTCTTAAAGAAATCAGCTGGACGGGAGGCAACAAATTCTTCAAAGGCATTTTGGACTGCCTCTCGGGTATTGAATTTTTTTCCCGCCTAGAAGTTATCCAAATTCTGGAAAAAGTAGTAGTCTGTAGGCGCAAGGTCTGGTGAGTAGGGCGGATAACGGAGAGCTTCCAACCCCAGTTCTTGCAACTTGGAGACCGTCTGCTGTGCAGTATGAGGTCGCGCGTTGTCGTGCAGGAGCAGCGGAGACGAGCGATTGACCAATGCTGGTTGGAGATGTGCCAGCTTCTCCATCATTGTGTTCAGTTCTTCACAGTACACATCTGAAGTAATGCTCACCCCGTTTGGTAAGAAGCTGTGATGAATCATACCGGCGCTAGACCACCAAACAGTGACCATCACTTTTCTAGGGGTAAGTTTTCGTTTAGGGCATTGTTTAGGTGCTGAACCAGGATCCAACCAACTTGCTGAGCGCTTGCGGTTATCAAACAGAATCCATTTTTCATCGCAGGTAACAATGCGGTTCAAAATTCCTTCATTTGTGTGTCTGTTGAGCAGTGCAAGGCACGTCTCGACGCGTACTTCGCGCTGGCGATCATTGAGTTCGTGGGGCACCCATTTGTCAAGCTTTTTTACCTTGCCAATTTGACGCAAATGGACCAATATTGTTTTGACGCTAACGTCGAAAGCTGCTGCTAATTCAGCCGTAGATTGTGTATCATCAGCTTCCACAATCGCCTTTAATTCGTCATTGTCGACCAAAGTCTTCGGACGACCGCGAGGTTCATTTTTCAGGTCGACATTTCCAGAACGGAAGCGAGCAAACCAATAACAAGTGGTGCGTTGGTTTGTAGTGTTAGCTCCGTAAACGTCCTTGATGTTGCGTGCCGCTTGTGCCGCGTTGCTGCCACGATGGTACTCATATTCCATAATTACTCGAATTTTTAACGTATCCATGATGACGAAAAAGATTGAAATGCGATGAAAATGTAACACTAATCAATAAACAAATGACTAGGTACTTTTGGAAAAAAAAATCCATGTTTTAAAAATAAAATTAATTTGAAATTAGAATTCTTAGCCAAACAAAAATTATTTTGATTTGAAATGGCCAGTACTGCAGAACGGCAATTTCATAGGTAAAGACCTAATATTAGACGAAACACTTCACTGTCAGAACATGGGTTCAAAAATATGCTGGAACTGTTCCTAATGGGTTGAGATAAACAGGTATTTCTTGAAGGTTGAGGTTTTATATTAGCAACATCAATAAAAAAATGATTAAAAGAGTTAGCTATTTGAGTCGGATCGTTTAAAATACAGCCATCGTGATCTATTGCATTTATTTGATTAAATGTTTTATGAGTGTCTGTTCTATTTTTGATGATATCCCATGGTACCTACATATTGGTTAATATGAGCTTTAAATCTATTATGTGGCTGCAAATATAATATGAACAACAGTAATCAGTGTCTTTGCTTTGGAGCAGTGCTAATCTAATTTTCACACTAATTTTGTTCAAACAACATTATATTGTAATCATCTTCCAAACAAACGAGTATGACTGCGCCATCTATTATGAATCATTGAAACTACGCCATGAAAATAATGTTACAATACTTCAAAATATAACAACGAGCTACAAAATACTAAATTAAGTAAATAAACAATCAATTTGAAAATAAATAATCTTGAATAATTAAGCTGTGCTTTATGCCTTCCATCTAAATATCTATAAGCTTTGTTAAGAGACACAGAAAAATATTTGAGAAGAATGCATACAATTACAAGAACACTTTCAATTCCAAGTATAGCAACATTATACATTTCTGTTTATGAAAGAAAACGTCACTTTTGACTTTCTGTATTCCTTTTTTCGTGAATGTGTAAAATCCAACAAACACTGTGCTTTGTTATGTGTTTATAATATACGGAATTGATTTTTTAGTTAGTGTTAAGTACAATGGCAGACTTTGATGCAATATACCCCGATGAGACAGAACTCGAGGAGAATATAGAAGAGACACATGTAACGCTAGTGCCTGACCCGATCGTGATTCGAGGGGCTGGGAACATGACAGTGTAAGCTTTTATTTGTGCTATCTGTTTAATAACATCAGCTGTTAGGTCTCTACTACCTTCCTGGCTCGGTAACAAGGGGCTGCTAGCGCCGTGGGCCGCGTGCTGGAAAGTTATTCTTGAGTCTTTGTCACTCGACCTGTGGCATTGAAGGACTATTTCTTTATGCATAATATTGACCAGGCGCCAATTTTCAATGTGATAGACTTACCTTTAATTAGATTAGGTTAGCTTTTTACTGCTGTCCAATTGTTTGAACAGCATTGCAGAGTTTAATTTATAAACAAATATACTATGTCATTATTTTGATATTGTTTTCATAAAACTTTTCCATTTCAAATATTTAAATTTGTGTGATCAGATCATCAGATCATGCCTGTCTAGACATAGCACCTAATTAAAATGAGGATAACAATTAGTTCAACACAAATTAAAAAGACTAACAATGATAAAACCATGACCCAGTTTTTTTTGTAGTTTGAAATGTCTTGACTAACTTAGTAATTTCTCTTACTTATCCACTGGAATATATTATTGTATTCTAAGTTTGTAAAAACTAGTTAGTAATCTAAAAGCGTTCAGTCAATCTCACCAAAGTAATTATAACACATAACATCATGCCTTGTTTCCCCAATGGGTTGGTCAGAGGTAGACCTATAGAACACCCACATTTCATCAGTTATGTTTAAGTTTCATATAATAGGGGTCAAGCCTATTGCCATCAACCGGTACAAATCCACACTCCAGACAGCTACTGACAAATTCCATACAGAAAAACCCAGTAACACCTTGCCCAATCTGGGAATTGAACTCGGGACCAATATAATTAAAAGTACCACTCAGCCGGGACAAAGAGCTTTAAGTACACAGATAAAGAAAAGAAAAGCATCACACATTTAAGTACTTGGACAACATTGTTTGTGATTGTTTTTTTTTAGCCTAAAGCTGTGTTCACACTGAAAAGGCTTAACAAAAGAATTATGTTCCTTTTACATCAATATGAGATGTAACATCCATTATTGATGTGTATATTTAATAAGTATTCACAATACTTATCATAATCATTGTATTTATTTATTCTTGCATGGTTTTTATAAAATATTTTCCTCTACTTCATGAACCAAATTGTTTTTTTTTTATTCTAACTACTTACAGCTGTTATAAAGCTGCATATTAATAACTTTAACCTTCATTTTGTTGAAAAAGATTTCTGCAATTCACTCAAAAGAATTATGTTTTTCTTTGATTATAAGTTTCTGATATATAGTTTATAGATATATTGTATATTAGTTTGTGGCTTGTGGTTTTAGTAATCATTATACCTACATAAAATAGTGTATTGTGTTCTGCACACAATATTATATAAGTGTTTATATTATTATGACCTGTATACATAGCTACACATTACACAATGTTTGTAATTACTGCTTATCAGTATTTGTTCAACTTGTTTACCTACATAACAAGATGTAACAATCTCTATCTATGTTAAACCTATTTAATAAATTTTATCTTTCATTTGAAGTTACAAATGATTTAATTTAGCAAATGCAGTCAAGTATTATTTTTTCCTATGTTGAGCACTTCACGGTAACGGATTTTTAGGACATGACATCTTGAAGCAAAAACTAAATGTAGATTATGGGTCAATAACCTAACATAATACAAAATACATGACTGATTATGTAATCAGTCATGTATTATATCAATGCATGAAATCTGATATGATTGGTATCAACTCACTTGATGAAGATATTATAGTGAGTTATTTCTAAAAAAACCTATTCATTCAAAATAAATAATATTTATTTTTAATGAATATGTTTTTTCTATGTTTGTCATGTTAAGCATGATAAACATATTTATTTTGATAAGCAGTATTGTGAACTATTGGAGCTATTGAAAACTAGTTGAGCCTGGTTAAACATAACCAGATAAATTTTATTGATTCTTAAAATGCATTTTTGTCCACAAATGATGTTACTTGGTTCAAATTATTATGCAGTATTCACAAGGATAGTTATGTCTTGTATTTGTACATTACCTCCTAGTAGTTAATGTACAAAAGTTTAGTTTTAAAGGTTTAACGATTAATAAACTTTTTCCCACTGATTTCATTCATATTAATAAAATTCATATTTATAATTTTATAAATATGTTTTTTTTTTTTTAATAATTATATTATGTCTTCCAAAATGAGTTATAACAATATATTCATTTTATTAAATAGTAGGTGAAAAAAAAAGGTTAAAAATAAATCTTTTAATTTTGATATTATTGAAAAAAAAATTGTATTGAAAAAAAAAGAAAATATTTGCGATACTAAACATTTTCGTAAGTTTTTTGAGATTGTACACTTTTAAAGCGAAGAGACGAAATGTATTTTCTTTCTTTCTTTACCATAACCACTACTATTACCCATTCCAGTTTCGGCCTGAGTAACCGCTTCAACGGCGAGTTCCCTTCAGGCCTGCAGTCCCGAGTCGCACCCGAAGAGTACCAGGCGACGGTAGCGCGCATCAACAGCGTGCTGAAGAAGACTCTGCCCGTTAACGTTAAGTGGCTGTTCTGCGGCTGCGTGTGCTGCTGCTGCACCCTCGGATGCTCTCTCTGGCCCGTTATTTGTCTAAGTAAAAGGGTATGTATCAAGCTAGAATTCTTCGCCTCCCTTATTAGCATAAACAACATAATTATGTGAGAATGCAGGATTTTTGAGACAGGGCAAAAAGCGCAGCTGCCTCAACTGCTGCAGCTACAGGAAAACGTTCTTAGTAGACTATCACGTACGACGTAACATTTTGAGTAATTGCTAACTGCATTTATAGATTTTGGATATGGGTACAGTCAGCTAGAAAAGTCACTTCCCACGTTTTATTTTATGTCACTAATCAATGCAGTTTCATATTATAATTAAAAGACTCTAGGACCAACTGGGTCAGACTACTAGAAAAGCCACTAATTGCTAAAAGCTTTTCCCATAATACAGCTCCTTTAAAGTATGATATGCAGAGGTAGAAACCAGGTTCTTCGCTTTTTAATAAACAGCTAAGTATTTCCATCTGAAGATTCGCACACAATTACATATTTAATAACATGCACACATTCTTACATCGCGTCGCCTTAACCTTCAACTTTACTTCGATCGACAACTAACTGTTACTAATACAGAGTATATTTTTAAACCTAAGCTCTGGCATATTGATTTAGTGTTATAGGCACCCACTCTGCCCTGGTTAATGTTGCTAAGATTTAAAATAGCACTTTATACAGTGAGCAACAAAGGACGATTAACGGTTCTAAATAAACGAAAGAAACGTACTTAAGGTGAATATAGCTGCTATCAGCGCCACCAAAATAATAAGTCTAGAGATATGTTCCATATCTCTAGACTTATTAATTTTTCAATGATGACGCTGCCGGTTAGCAGCTCAACTCGCCTTAATATAAATAAATATTCTTGGAATTAACGAAAACTAAATTATCGCATCGTTTTGTGTTAATTTAGATATAATGTAAATAACTGTGTTAACCGACATCTTACATCGGAGGGAATAGTCGAGATCATTTAATTTTAATATACTGCGCCTTCGACACTTGGTCACGTTTTTGTGTCGCCCGTCTATTACAGAGTAACGTTATGTTGGTACACACAATCAACCGTAAATTGTTACATAAATAAGTATGCATATAAAATGGCATCATGGCATGTTCTATACCTAATCTATAATTTGCAATCAAGTACACACAGCAGCAGGTCAAGTTACTACAAACTGTCAAATTTTCTCATTCGATTTTGAACTTAACCATCAACATTATAAGGTTTAAAATCATTTGGAGAAATTTGACAGTTTGGTATAACCTGCTGTGCTGTAGTCTGTACATACATTATTATTGTTCTGTACCTACTACATGTTTTTGTAACAAATTACCACGTAACACTATTTTAGTTAGGTACTTTTAAACATTATAAATATAATATTAAACTATTTGGTTTTTTTTTTCAGGTTACACAGGCCCATAGGTATCATACCTTAACGGTTAATGTATCATAATTATCTATGGGCCTGTGTCACCTGAAAAAAATAAATGGTTAATTATTATTAAACTTTCTGGTTTATTAACACCGAAAGTTCTGTAAACTTTTCGCTGGCTTTCCTGCGTTATGAAATCAGTCATCAAAAATCGCTAATTGTATAATATTTCGTTATCACTCCGATGTTTAGACTTAGCCTTAATTTACATTGCCGCAGAACGAAATGTTAGCGAATTTTTGTCACGAAATTGGGTCAAAGCATAATGAACTTTATGTCAATTGTGAAACGTACAAACTAGGTATGAGCGCACGCAGCTAGCAGGTCGAATCTAGTGTACGTTAAGCAATTGACAAAGTTCATTATGCTTCACACAATTTCGTTGCAAAAATTCGCTTCCATTCCGTTCCACGGCAATGTAAATTGAGCCTTAGGTATGCTCTTTGTTCCCTGTAGATAAGTATAGATGTATTTTTCATTCATAGATTCATAGATAATCTGAGAAATTAAAATTATACACGAGTGAGGCTGTTAGTAGTTGTTGTGTTGATACATACCGACAAAATAGATAAAATATGGTTCCTATTTTGCGCGTAGGATTTATGACATATGACTTATTGTAATTCCACATGATTTGACAATGCATAAGATAAAACACGTCTCCCCTAGTTTCAAAACATAGCCTTTGTAAAATTCAAACATTATGAGTACAAGTAGGATCCATGAAAAACATGCACATATTTGATCTCAATTCTATTTCTTATTCGATTTATCCCAGACAAGAAAACAAAGGGTATATTTGAATTATTTAGCTGTAATATACATGCCGTAGCTAACTGGTTTATTTATTACTAGCTGCGCCCCGCGGTTTCGCCCGCGTAGACCAGGATAAAAGTAGCGTATGTGTTAATCCAGGGTATAAGCTATCTATATAAAAATTTCATCCAAATCAGTCCAGCCATTTGGGCCTAACAAACATAAAAACACACGCACACCTCACAAATTTTCGCCTTTATAATATTAGTGTGATATATATTATATATTTAGCCGTTTAGTTAACCGCCTAGCCTTAAACACACATTACAAACACATACATACATACAACACACATACATACATACATTAAAATTTTGTTGAAATCCACACTGTCAATATGGCGTCGACAAGTTACAATATTTCTTACATTTAAATGCGTTACGCAAAACCGTATCGGGGCACCCCGACTCCACGTAAGTCTTTTGGCTGCTACCCGTAGAGTGTATATAAAAATCCAGAGGCGCGAAGAGAGGACAGCTCCCGCCCGCTGTAACAAAGCATGGGCACACGTGCGAGCCTTAGCGGCTGAGGCTGAGCCGAAGCTGCGGAGGTAAGCATGGGTGCTTATCTTTTGTTAAGTAAGAAGGGCTTGCACTTCCCGCAGCACCGGAGACGTTGCAGGAGCAGATGGCCATCTGCTTCTATTGTGTAAATGGACTAAGCATCAGCCATTAAATGTTGTATTAGACGTATCGGCTGTATATCATTCAGGCCGCTAGTTGAGCGGCGCCGTTTAGTGAAAAGGCTGGGCGGTTGACTAAGCGACTAATTAAACCAATTGGCTGCGACATGTATATTATACCGTGAACCGACTGCAATACACGACCGACTGTATTGATAATGTTATTTGTTGCAATTAATTAATTACACTTTTGTAATGTTTACTAACTATGCTTTTAATTACCGCTTGTCGTTTATGTACTTACTACAAACGTATTAATTATAAAACGTATTAATTATTCACATTTAATAAAAACAGAAAGCAGTCCATTTTCACAGAGATTTTTATACAACTTAATTTTTAACCTTTGCTGGGTTCAAATCTTCAAAATGTAAGTGTTTGCACTACTTTTTGTAAACGGACAATATTTTATCATTCTTTGGCTAGCTTTTTTTTTAAAAGATATGTCTAGGTATTACTGGCCTGGAAATAATTGTAGCCAAAGAATTTCGACGAAATAGCACAATCAATCTGCCTAGCCTTTTCCCAACTATGTTCGGGTCGGCTTCCAGTCTAACCGGATGCAGCTGAATACCAGTATTTTACATGGAGCGACTGCCTAGCTGACCTCCACAGCCCAGTTACTGGGTAATACGATACCCTTTGGTAAGACTGATTGGCAGACTTTCGGGCTTCTGATGACCCATAACGCGAACCCGTATGCGATATATAACGTGTTTGTAACGATGGTCACCCATCCACGGACCAACCGCGGCAAGCTTAGCTTAGTTATGTTTTCCATGTATTAGTATATTTTTTGTATTTGTGTATTGTATTTTGTATGGGCCACAGCTGCTTGAAATAAAGGAATAATTAAATTTATTATTATTATTTAACCTGATGGATCGACCTGTGCGGCTGTTATATTTACTAACACCACCTACAATATTGCACATAAATATGAACTTTGTTGTTTAAGCCCATAAACTCGTCGATTAGTGGCTAAATAGCAGACACTACGTTCCAAGTTTGAACAATTTTGTATCGTTAGCTGATATAATTATCCTAATCCTAACTAATATTATAAATGCGAAAGTGAGTTTGTTTGTTACGCTTTCACGCTAAAACATCTGAACCCATTTGGATGAAATTTGACAGATAGGTACCTGGAAAAGAACGTAGGCTACTTTTCATCCTGGATCGCAGACGAAGTCGCGGGCAAAAGTGTACTATAAATAGTTGTCTAGATTAAACTTGAAGCACGATAATAACTTTGTAATGTTCTTTCCAGACGCAACACTCTCTGAACAAACTCTTGGAATGGGAAAACAGTCGGCTGTACAACAAGCTAGGCCTTCGCTGGCGACTCACGAAGCAACACTGCGACTCATCCTCCATGATGGAATACGTACTTCTTATAGAGTTTATTCCCAAAATACCCATATACAGACCCGACTAATGGTCCCACGACCCGTATCGTAGACTAACTGTACTGTAAATATAACACATAAATCATATTGTACGTCATTGCATCTCGAAGATAACAACAATTTGCATGGCCAAGCCAATGAACCTGTAAACTAGAACATAACGTATTTGACAAGCAGCCCAAGTAGAAACTGATATCAAACTCAAAATCTTGTGGAATTTACACATTGTTACCGTCGCGTAGCGAGCACGAATTGGTATAATTAGGATTACAGTGTTGGAGGCATATTAGCGGTGTCGTTCCTGAAATAGTGCTGTTTATGTAAATATAAGCAAACAGTACATATAAACACGGACAAATAAGTGCTTCTGTTCAACGCTTTTTGTGTATAGGTGTCGCATTATATCGCAAGCTTAGACTGCTATTGTTATCGCCATGTGTATATATTTTTTTGAAGTTTACAATGATGTATAAGCTTTTGGAAGCTGCAAAATATGTTATCGAACTTCTGATAAAAAGTACTATAACTAGTATCGTAGATGATTGGCTAAGTGTCAACATGTAATATGTATGGAACCTTTTTAGACATTTTTGTTTTTGTTCAATGTGCAGTAGGGATGATGACTAAAAATTGTTTTGTCCGTCTTGTAGGTTATTAAAAAATATTGTACACGTATTTTTTATTTTTTTGAGTAATCAAAAGATTACGGCGATACATTGAGTTAAAATGTGGCGTGACGTCACGCCTTCTAGATTTTATACGTAGTTGTGACGTAGCGAGCTCCCACTCCCTAACTTTAATGCGTTTTATCTAAGTTATTTTTTATTAATAAGATAAAGGAAAAAATACGTGTCTAATATTTTTTATTATCTGTCTGACGGACTAAATAGAATTTCTTTTTCTTTACCCAGGCATCGTCCCTGCTGTACTGTACTGCATCAATACTCGAATTTACACAATTTAATCTTTATATGAACTTACTACAAACTTCGTCTTAGAACATTACTTCAGATACCTTTATATCTGAAAGTTTATGTTACCAACGCACTTTTATACTTACAATTATCTAAAGGTAGATTACTGTTTAGTATCGGTCTGTGTAGTGCTGGGTATTGTTGCATGTGTTGCTTTCTAGTGCTCGTCAGAAGCATGACGACTACTCGGTGGAATTACATTGGAAGACCTGACAAATACTGTATGCTCAAGAACAACAAGCCTGTGCATTTTTGTGGTGCCATTGTTTTTTTTTTTTTATATAAATTCCTAATCAGGGTTTTCTCCGGCTGACCTATTTCGATAATAATAAAGCTTAAGAAACATTAATCTCATACTACGAATTTTAAATGCTTTATGTACTTATTCATATAATAAAATTAACATCGTCATTTATATCGTACTTCGTAAGCTAAGCAGTTTATTGCCAGCCACGTTTGAATTAAATTAAATTAGCTAGTGAAACGCTGCAGACGTGATGTACGTATCGATATCTAAACCCGACACAATAAAAAAAACCCCTTGATTTGATAACATTTTTTTAGGTTCAGTAACCGCTAGTAGTGTTGTTACTTGAAGTTTGAGTTGAGAAATCCGTTTTTTTTTTTTTTTAATCTTGTTTAGATATCGATACCCAGCACGTCTTGAAGTTTATCCAAAAAGAACTGATTTTTAAATAGATTCTTATTTCAATTATTATACTGTGGTTGATGTCCCTATAAAAATCATCAAATTAATTTATTTTTTGCTTTATTTTGTTTATATATCGCTGCGGAGTTTCGCTAGCTAATTTAATTGGACCCTGTAAACGGTAATTTTTACTAATTTGTTTCGTTTTCTTTTTGTTTGCCACAACAAATGCTTAATGTTCCGATTTGCGAAAAGAAAAGGAAACATAATTACGTTAATGATGTTATCTGTTAGAATGGTTCTACCCGACGGGACGTATAAAAAGATCTGCAAATGTGCACTGAGTGTTAACAACGAAGCAGTAATTCTCTTAACAAACCGAGGCATGTTCACGTCAGCGCTATTTTTATTCACATTCATATTTGACTAACTATATTGATATAGGTCGGTGGTCATTATTCCTCCAATTCATTCTCATCACCGCAATTGTTTTGTCATCCATTCATCTTTTTTAAAGCGTATACATATATTGCTTTATGTATGTTATGTACCTGAATGTCCACATTAGTTCTGTAGGAACAGTTAGAACCTGAAACAGTAGCGACAGTGTTGTATCGTGGAGCTGATTCTAAAGTATATGCTAGGGTAATGTTTGGGACTGTGTTATTAGGCGATTAGCTTATATAATGTTATGTAACATTAGGAGAATCCCCGCCCTCTTTTCTCTTTTCAACATGTTGTGAATGATATCGTAAGGGCCGATATGACTTATCATCGCTACTCAACTTACCCGTAATTATAAGATTTTCATTGAAACGTAGATCGTTCGGAATGTTCTCTTGCCACAGGTCTACACGTTTTTGTTATTAAATAGTGTTTGAACGCAACGGTTGAAAAGCGAACAGGGTATATGTTGACAGTAAGTTGTAAGTTAAGGAATTGTAAATATTTTAAGAACTTATAGATTATTTTTGTTCAAATAATAAACTCACTTCATGTGATGTACATACATCTTTCATTACAAGAACTAACACTACGCCCGAAATATCTTGGCAACTCTGAACATAGGCACTACAAATTTTCGCGCACGTTCTCTCACTCACACTCGCCTCATGTCACCATTTGGTTCCTAAAAAATGTTACTGCGCAGCCTTCTGCGCGAAGTTCAGACTCGCCAAGATATTTCGGCCATAGTGAACCTCATTTTTCTTATCGTACTTCACTGACAGTGAAACTTGGTCTGGTCGTTAACCTCTCCTGTTGACTGACTGTTGTATTAGTAAAATAAAATTAACGTGAATGCAAAATATGGACTGTTAAACGAATCCACGAACTTTTACAACTGGTAAAACCTGTATTTTCTGCAAATAAATCATTCTTAAACTTCTCATAAAGGTTTAGCTAAAGAAATTGAGCAGAATGCTGCAGGTAACTGAATGATCTAAAATATAACATCGCATTTTTGAGAGAAAAACTTGCTATCTCGAAAAATGCAATTATACAGGAAGCGATATGTAGTTTAAAAAAATTAATGTGTTTTTACGTTAAATGAGTTATGTAATAAACTTTTAAAAAATGCACAAAAAGATTCTACAATCGAATATTAAATTATCGAATAATAATAAACACCTTTTCCGAAATGTCAAGTTTTTCTCGCAAAAAAACGACATGATCTGGCACGGGGATGGTGTCGGCTTATCTTCACTGTGTGGCTGTCACTGGCATGGCATTAGTCTTAGTTTAGAAGATATAAAGTTATTTAAGAAATTAGACGAAAATTGCCAAATTGAATTGTTGATTTTGAAAAAATACTGAAAATAGTTCTTTACCTGAAAAACCTATAAGATGTTTGTGGTCTTAAAATAACATGGTAAATCTCTCAATATTGTGAGAACAAACTTACATTTACAGTTGGAACGTATAACGTTTTTCAACTACAATGTTAAATTTGTTCTTGGGATAAATTTATCCCAACTACGGAACACTTCATTGTGCGTGATCCGACACGCACTTGGCCGGTTTTTTTTTTTAATAACCGGCGAAAAATTTCAACGCTGGGTTATCCAGAATCATGTACTGAATCCATGATGACAGGTTGTGCGTCGATGACCCTGCCACCGTGTAGTGTCGCTTATAAGCAAGTCTGTGAGATCATGCATTTCGTAGCTACTATTATTTCTTGGATAACCAAATCCAATTTCTACTTGAGTGAAGCCCACTTGCCCTGAGCATAGGCTCATAGGCTGGCAATGCTGGCATTGGCTAAATGCATTGGCACGACTCATATTATGCTGAATAATGCCGATATCGTATCAGTCGATGTCAAGGCGCCGCGTACCACGGATTAGCCGATTAGGCTGAAATGTAATGGGTACACACCACACACCAAGACAGCTACGCTACGCGCTGCAGGCAATAGATATGGTAGTTCTTGTCCGGACGACTTTCGGCCCTGTCCTACCGCCGACGAAGAAGCGACTAGTTATCAACGATTTTCTAGCTATAAAAGATCGTGGGGCCAGTGTAAGTAAACGAGGTAGGTAGATACAGTCAGCAACAAACGTCTATTAATACTTGCAGTTTTTTAATCTTAATTAATAAGCGAAATATTTAATTCAAATCGGAACAGAAGTACTTAAAATTTTAAGAACATTAACTCTTAACAGTTAAACGAAAATAAAGCAGTTTATCGAATCATTTTGTGTTAATTTAGAATTTAGATGATGTCAAAAAGTAGCAGTGTTAACCGACTTCTGTTGCTGACCGTACATATAGGTATTAATGTTGATCGCGGACTGTTCACACCGCCAGCGAGTACTCGATTGTCGTAATGACAAGAGCTATCAAAGAGAGTACTCGCTCAGCAACGCTCGCTTGGTGGGCAGAACACTCGCTAAGAGATTCACGCTTGGTACATCCGCAAATACGCATACCAGCAAGCAATCTCTCGTCGCTGTAGCGCACTCGCTGCTCGTTGCTCGCCAACTGGATTTTACTTGATGCTCGCTTCACGTTAATCGCCGGCGGTAAGACAGATGTCTTCACGAGGAACTCTTAATTTTTTGCGTTGACGATGATATTTGGTCAGGCTACGACAATTGTTAATAATGATACTTACAATACCCCTTAAGAGTATGCCCATGAATTCAATTTCACCCTGTATACTGGTTTCAGTCATTGCTGTGTATTTAACCTAGTTTTGTTTACAGCATTGCTGTTGCGAAATTTTGAATTTCTTGCTTACCGAGTTGAAATAGGTATCGGTATACAAGATACAATGTATATTATATAGTCGGTGTTTTCTCGCTGGCTATCCCCGAATGCCGTGTAGTGTAACGGCGGGAGTGACTACTGACCTCACTAGTGCCGTAAAGAAATCAGCCCGGTGATAAGGCAACAATTAAAAGAGGATATTAATTGGAATTATTAGATTTATTTTGTTATAAATTACTTCATCATATACACATAAGTAAATACTCAAGGCACTTAACATTATGGTCCCTCCAAATAATACACTTAAAGTTATGACACAAACAGAACTATAAAAAAAATTACAAAACTGACACCTAACACAATCTTCTAGATAAAAATATACTGTAATTTCACGCCAGTAGGCTACATGTTTTTTTTTAAATACTACGTTTTACGACAATGTTTGTAATTTAAAATATAATTAATACATCAATAGACTTATAACAGGTTTTACCGTTGCATCAATAATGATCAAGAACATAGCGTTGCATAGCATAAACTTTACCCGACCAGTGTTAGTAATATCTCAGACAAATAGGGATGATGTCTGGGTAAAAAAGAGAAAATCTATTTAGTCCGTCAGATAGATAATATTTTTCTCATATTAATAAAAAATGATTTAGATAAAACGCGTTAAGTTGGGGAGTGGGGGCTCGCTACGTCACAACTACGTATAAAATCTAGCAAGCGTGACATACGCCACATTTTAACTGAATGTATCGCCGTAATCTTTTGATTACGTACAAAAAGAAAGACATACGTGTCCAACATTTTCTAATAATCTACACAACGGACAAAATAAATTTTTAGTCATCATCCCTAATAAAAACTCTTTGTAGTAAGTCGCACTTTGTGTCACGAAATACACGGGTAATTATCATTGCAGATGTCCTGGTTTAAAATAAAATTAAGAAGTCATAATCAATTAATTAAAACAAAGAATCAGATCGAAAAGTGACTACACAACCATTACAAAATAATATCTACAATATCTAATTTAGGGACGTTATTTTATACAAGCTCATATTATTTACATTCAGTCGTTGGAACGTTACTATTCATTATATTAATTTCATAAAAGCCCGAAATGGTAATACAGCTAATAGCGGGCATTATTATGGCAACATTAGTGCGAAAACGCAAATAAATCATTATAATTGTACAAATCCATGGCTCACACGTTATTCTCTGATGTATTTGGAAGTTCATTATAATATCACCAGCAATAACTTAACTTGGACGGATATTGTTCTCCTTTTACAGAAATATTGCACCAAGGGAAAACAAATCTCCATCAAAAATTGACTGTTAATAGCCATATCTCACAAGGCAGTGGTAAAATACCTTTTATAAAATAGTGACATAATGACAATATGTAGACGTCAGTCTTGGTGTATCAGCTGGTATCACATGTTACTCGCAATTTATTTTAGCCACCGGGGACGAGTCGCGGGACTGATCCGCCAGAGAAACTCCGTGTTTAACTCATCTGAACATAGTTAATGGGGAATTGTCCTTTCAGCCCGTTGCACTCGCCGAAGTACCATTCTTCGTTAATGTTGTATCTAACTTGTATGGTGTCGCCAGTGACGAAGCGTAGGTCCCCGGGCTGTACGGGCTCGAAGTCGTACAAAGCAACTGCGACACCGATTAGCGGGGGCGGCGGCGCTGCCTCGTTCGGCAGGGGAACCTTGATCTCCACGTAGTTGGAAGGGAAAAGGCCCTCAGCGCCGCTCCTCAGACTGCCACACAGCCATTCGTGGTCCACTCGCCGTATCAACTTTATTCTCGAGTTGGCCTGCAAATTATAAAAATTAATCTTGAGACATTGAACTGTGTTATCTATTTTTAGTTATCTATTCCAGCCTCAATTCAGAGAACTTAGACGTAATTGTCACGATATAAACATCAGCATTTAGAATCTCACGGAATTCATAAAACTTGCCTCCTTGTTTCTCTTTATCTATAAAGCTGAAGAGTTTGTTTGAACACGCTAATCGCTGCAACTGCCTGTCTGATTTGAAAAATGTTTGCTGCATTTGATAGCCCAATTCTTAAGGAAGGTTATAGGCTATTTAAGATCACGCTACAACCCTTAGGAGCCGAGCAAAATGGAAAAAAGTCAGAAAACGAAGTAATAGCGCCTGGCGATAGGATAGGAGGCTACGCGGTGGGTCGGGGGTAGAAAGAAAATTTTAAAGTCCGGAGAAAAAGCCTGATTTCCATTGAAAAATCCTCAGATTTTCTCGAATTTTGTGAATTCTCTCGCAAACGTAATTTTTTGATGTTATTACTCCATACATTATGGGCAATCATTTTCAAGACCATCGGTGTTTCAAGATTACGTATATACCTGCCAATACCTGTTTCCTATTACAGCTTTACAGCCCAGAATGCAATCGCAGAAAGAGTTTTTTCTATCATGGAGGGTTCAACAATCGATTGAAAGAAACCGACTATCGGTATCATTAGTCCGAGCTGTGATTTTAACACAGTATCATTAAAATTTGAAGAGTTTAACGTGAGAAGCATTTTATAGAACAGTGTTAAAAGACAAAAGTTTACGTAAAAAGGTATCATCGCAAGATAAATATGATAAAACTGATGATTACAATAGGTTTCAAAAATTTTAAGTGTTGATTTTATTTGTGCAATTCACATGACCATAGTTGATTTTTAAATTAGTCATATAAAGACGATTATTATTTGTTTTTGTAACAAAAAATATCTGAAAAATCTACTCTATGTTATTGAAAATTTTTTAAATCCTGAGATTTCGTGTGATTTCCAAAAACCCGACCGCAACCCTGAGAAGAGCCTAAAAATCCTGAGATCTCAGGACAAATCCTGAGATATGGTAACCCTCCCTAATCGGGGGGCTGAAATTAGTCGTGGGCAGAAGCTAACGAGTTTATAAACCTCTCGAGACCATATGCTGGAAAACAGCCTTTGCCAACAAAATACGTCACAAATACCTATTGACGTCGACAACTTGTTATAAGTAATAACAAAAGTGAATAAAAACAAAGAGTAATAATTGACATTGGTGCCTGTTGATGCCATGACGCAAATTAGAGTTTTATTAACAGCCGTCTAGTGCCTTATGAATGGTCCATCGGTATCAGAAGACGTGAATTCAATTGATCGGCCGTAATTAGTGACCTAATAAAATGATGCTCACGCGATAAGTACCTACATCCTCACATTAAGGATCCGACCTTCTGCGCGAAGCGGAGCGTTATGACCTCTATCCTAAGGCAAGATTCCCAGACTACGCTTTGACATTTCATACGAATTTGAACCTTATTCCGATTCTTATAATGTTGACATTCGTATAAGCGAATGTGAGCAAGCGTTTTATACGAAAATGAACATTATTTTATGCGAATAAAGTTCACATTAGTATGAGACGCTTACTTACCAAAGTAAAGTCAAAGTACGGTCTGTGAATCTAGCCCTTATTCTTGGTTCTTACTACCAATACTAACGTGCAATAATAATAATAATAATAATAATTCCTTTATTTTCAGGCTACTAGGGCCCATAGATAAAATACACAAATGATTGGTACAAAATTATAAACTAATACATATAAAAACATTTAACAAACTTAAAAACTACTGCACATGAAGTGACGGCGTCGTGTTACGCTGCGAGGTGTCGCGTAGCTGGCCGCGGAAACGCCGATACAACACACCTTTCGGCCAAAACTCTTCCTTGAGGAAGGTCAGCAAATGGTGAGTCGGAACGCGCACCACGAACGACTTGAAATTGGTGTTATGGCGCGCCTCCAACTTCTCCACCCTCAAGGTCCAATTGGTCTTCACCCGTATGTACTCTACGATGTCCTCAGGCTTTGTAGAGTGGTGCAATGAGGGTTTTCATGAAAATACACGCCAAATTAATTTTTGACATACTAGCTTCTGCCCGCGACATCGTCCGCGTGAAATTTGTTGTTCCCCCGACCCACCCCGTCGCAGCGCATCTCATCGCCCGCCCGAGCTATTACCTACTTCGTTTTCGCTTAGCGTTCTTTCTGACTTTTTTCTTTTTGCTCGGCCCCTAAGGGTGGTAGCGTGATGTTAAATAGCCTAAAGCCTTTCTCAAGATTTGGGCTATCAAATGCAAAAATAATGTTTCAAATCCGACTAGAAGTTCCAGAGATTACCCCCTAAATACAAACTTGCGAACAAATTTTACCTCTTTATACTTAATATTTGAATAGATGATGACGTTCATCATTCATTTCATTCAGTCATGACTAAAGAAAATATAGGCGCTTTGACACTTTTGACAGGTGCCCGGACCTGACGTCTCAGTGCTGCCACCAGTGGCGTATTATCCCTAAGGCAAACTAGGCACGTGTCTAGGGGCGCGAGGTTACAAGGGGGCGCACGCACGTAAATTTTTAGACCAAGAAAATAATTAACACAAAATTAAAATATAAAAGATTAGTTAATTCTATAGAGATGTACTCTCTTAAAATAATTCAGTGGAACTTCACTGATTTTTCAGTGGATCTCACTGGTTGTCTAGTGGATCTTCACTGAGTCAACCAGTGAAATTCACTGGTCCATTTCATTTTTCACCAAAAGTCGAAAATTATGCGGCCTAATCAAAAAGAAAAAAATGTTTGAGAATGTGCAAACAGCGTTCTTTCATATGATATCCCACATGCCCTAGTAGCCCCACTTCGAATTTTTAAGACCCCCTTTCGGTCCGTGTTGCAAAAAAAAACATAGATATTTTTGTTTCTTTCTAATTTGCAAAATAGTTAGGCAAACGTCATCTAAAACTATTCCAAATTTCAAGTTGATAACAATAGTAGTTTTTGAGATATCCAGCTGTGACAGACTGAGTCACACCATTTTTGTTTTTTGTGCATGGGAAATCAGCAAAATATGACTTCTCCCGCTCTGGGTTGAGCGGGGGGGCGTGTCAGACTTTTACTGACTAAAACCCACCCGTGTTCCTTCAGTTGCCTGTGCCAGGGCCACGGTATCTGTTTCGAACAACCCGCGACCCCGGCGGCATCGGCCCTATCGGACCCCGTCACTGCTGACATCTCTTTGAGGCGCGCGTGGAATACAACGCGCCGTCGACCCGGGCCTGGTCCTTACCGGACGGCGAGCTACCCATTGCTAGCCGTCCGCAAGCCCGCACCTACGGTGGCCGGGAATCGGCTACCGATTCCCGCCGCCCAGGGCGGGCGTCTCCTGCGGCGACTAGGGGCATGAGAGCGCGACAGTTGCCTCTCCCTCACGCGTTTCGTTCTGCCTCCTCCTTCGCGAAAATTACTGCTTCGCAGAAGGAGACTGAGTCACACCATAAGGGTTCCTTTTTACCATTTTGGTACGGAACCCTAATTAACTTATCAGAATGTTTTTTTTTGGATTTTTTTTGTTTTTGAATGTACTGTTTGATAAAATAAAGGATTTTTTTTAGATTACCAGGACATGTGTACTTATACTACTAATATTATAACTGCGAAAGTGTGTGTGTGTTACTTCTTCGTGCAAAAACTACTGAACCGATTGTGATGAAACTTGGTATGTAGATAGCTGAAGACCCAGATTTGCACAATTTATCCCGGAATTTCAACGGGATGGATCATCACACGGGTGAAACCGTGCGACGCAGCTAATTATTATTTATGAACTTACAAGTTAAAATTTATAATAATTATATAGCCGCCAGACCAGAGGGGCGCCAATGTGGTGCTTGCCTAGGGCGCTCTCGACATTTAATCCGCCTCTGGCTGCCACCCTCAGTAAACCCTCATTGATTCAAGATTTATAAGTGCAACCCATGACCCGCTCTGATTCACTAATCATCATAATTACGAAACGTTGCGTGTTTGTCTTGTAGTTAAATCACTTGCGAATTGCGAACTATGCATTGTAAGTTTAAAGACATCAGTGGATATTATTACTGACTTAATTAACTTTCCCTGTATAATCAGAACGACGTTCTATGACGCCGACGCGTCGGCGTCATAGAACGATAACTTACGGTTGAAATACAGTGACATTAAGAATAGTTGGGGATTTTACTATCGAGATAATGTGTAATTTATGCAAGCAATTAGTATATAATAAAACAAATCATCATCTGCCTAGCCTTTTCCCAAGTATGTTGAGGTCGGCCTCCAGTCTAACCGGATGCAGCTGAATACCAGTATTTTACATGGAGCGACTGCCTATCTAACCTCCACACCCCAGTTACTGGGTAATACGATACGCCTTGGTAAGACTGGTTGTCAGACTCGGGCTTCTTGTAACGACTGTCAAAGATCTACGAATGATAGCTGGGACCAACGCAACGGCTTAACGTGCTCTCCGAGGCACGGACGGGTCGCGGTATGTAAAGATGGTCACCCTTCCACGGACCAACCGCGGCCTAGATATTAGTGTATAGTCTATGGCAGCAAGAACTAGAGCTAGTTTTCTGATTTTGCCGAAGATGAGAACTAAGTTTGGCAATAAGATATTAACTTTTGAAGGAGCACAGTTATACAACAAAATACCCTCATGTATAAAAAGCTTACACTCATTCAAGTCATTCAAAACTCAATTAGCTGAATATTTAATCACAAACAACACCCTTTCTAAAAGCTGAATGCATTGGATGGGTGTATCATGCTACCGTGACGTCTGTGACGAACTTTTTATTTATTATTTATTATTTATTTTAAGCATTGCTCTCATGTAAGTGACTTGTGTCTTTTTTTAGAATAAAATATCTTTAAACCTAAGAACGACCGACCCGCGCGCGATTGCCTAGCCACACTCCCCTCTACTTAATAAAACAAAAGTAAGTACTAGGTATGCACACGTAGATTGCATTTGTACTGATACACTTCAACTTTTCCGCGTTCAATATACCAATAGTTTATTTTTGGATTTATTTACCAATCTAATCTTGGGCTTGTTTACAAAACGTACCTAACCTAGACGATTTAAAACGTATTTATTTAAAATGAGTCAGAATAATGTACACATTAGTTGCCTAATTCATAATATCTTATCTGATTAGATATCACTGATTCTAGAGTACACAGACATAAAGAAAACACAAGTTTAAATTAATCCGCGTCGTCACATTATTTTCTGCGACACTAAATTGAAGTGTATTCATCAAAACAAATGATAATTATATCAACTACTTAGCTATCAAATAAGCGAATATGCGACGTTAGTTTAATACAGCAAATTTTATTTGTAAACATCGGAAAATGTTAAATTATTGGCAATTTGGAATTGAATGCGGTACCTAAGTAGAGAAGGTATACAGTTTCAGTACTCATCCTACTTTTTGTTAATGTTCATCGAACCGTCAAATCCTCTTAACCAAATTTAAAAAAAACGTAGGTATAAGTATTATGTATGTGGTAGGTGGTACCTATAGCTATAATAAGTTAAGTGCTAATAAGGTATAATACATTGTAGGTAGATCTCTGAGTTTACCTAAGCCATTGAACCTAATTTCAAATGCGTACACTCCGGCCGAAATATCTTGGCAAGTCCAAACTTCGCGCAGAAGGCTGCGCAGTAAATTTTTTTAGGAACCAAATGGTGACATGAGACGAGTGTGAGAGAACATGCGCGAAAGTTTTTAGAGCCTCTGTTCAGACTTGCAAAGATATTTCGTTATATAGCGTTGTGTATGCATGATTTTCGTCAGATTTCTCGGAAATTGATGAACTCATTTCCATGAAACGTTGTACACGACTAGGGTTACCAGGCCTAAAAATACAAAATTCTGTCTGACATGTCTAAAAATCTTGATTTTGAAAAAAAAGTCCGGTCATGCACCTGTATTAAATAAAAATCATAGTATTTAAGTACGTTTTTATTTACTTACATTATTTAGAGCATGTACTTAGGTACCTAGTCGTGTAACACGACTAGGTACCTAAGTACATGCTCCAACATAGATCATGCAACTAGAAATTCGAAGTCAGGCAGTAGTTTAGAGAAACTATTAATTGCTGACTTTTACTTAAAGGCAATACAAACGAAAGTAATGTTCTTTACACTGTGATGAGCGCCTTTAGCAACATACCTACTGTGACCACCGAAGCGTTCATCAAGCGTTGTGATTATAGAAAGATTGCCTCACGAACCTTCTTTGTAGTGGAACACAAGTAAGTACATTTAGGGAGGCCGGTTTTTCGAATCGGAGATACAAACAGACTGAAAATAATGAATTGTGTACAGACGAATTATGTTAACGTGTTGTGAGCCGAATTTAGAACCATCCGGTGATTCTTGTTTGTTAGCAGCAAAGAATTATCTTCAACCGTTAAAAGTATAATGAATGAAACTGCCTTGCACAAATTGTACATCACTCTTGAATACTCTTGATTTTTATCAGTCTGAGCAGAGGTTTTATTAGTTCCAATGACTGCATAAACCTACATTTCGTAATTAGTTCTAGAGCCACGTGGAAGATTTGCTAAATACGCTTGTCGGTACACTAACAGTTTAATATACTAAATTGGTTTAATTGGATTGTTCCATGCGGCATGTGGCTTCGCGTAATGCTGACGTTTTCATCCGCTAAAGTGCTAAACCAACTATATCTATTACAAACCGCAGACGAGAAAAATGCCTGAAATTCGCGAAAATACTTAATTAATCTAACTTAATGACTTTGTCAAGTTAATAATAATTATAACGTGTTAACTTAAGGACGCTGTTACAAATGGGTAGTCAAATCATTACTTTTTTACACAAAAGTATATTTATTAAATAAAAACTTTTTTACAAAAAAATGCAACCGACTTCCAAAAACAACACTACAAAGTGAAAAATAACTTTAATTTCGGAAGTCAGTGTCTGGTTAAATCTATTTTCGTTTTTTGCCACCGACTTCCGAAATTAAAGTTATTTTTCACTTTGTAGTGTTGTTTTTGGAAGTCGGTTGTATTTTTTTGTAAAAAAGTTTTTATATTTCACTTTTTAGTTGTGGTACCTACCCCACACAAATTCTAATGCCACTACCTGCAAAACAAACTAGAACATATGGATGATGTTGTGTGTTTTTCCCCACTTTTATATGGATAAAAGTGGGGAAAAAATACGTATTATTGAAGCTAACCCAAAAACTACCCAAGCAAAGTTAATCAATTTTATATGGGACCAACTTTGACGTATACCCTCTCGAATAAAACAAATTTTTTTTCAAATCGGACGACTCTGTAAAAAGTTATGCGTGGTCATACATAAAAAAAATAATAAAAAAAACGTGACGAATTGAGAACCTCCTCCTTTTTTTTCGTCGGTTAAAAATGCTATGCATTCTTAAAATGTTTTATGGCCGAATTGTTGATAGATGGGCATGGTACGATTCTGAACTATAAATATAATTTTAGATAGGTACAGTTTCTCAAAAAAGGTACCGAAATGAAAATTTTTACTTCGGCACCTTTATTGAGAAACTGTACCTATCTAAAATTATATTTATAGTTCAGAAACGTACCATGCACATCTATCGACCGTTTGGCCAAAAACATGATAAAAATGCAAAGCATTTTATTTAATAAACATACTTTTGTGTAAAAAGTAATGATTTGACTACCCACTTGTAACAGCGTCCTTAAGAGGATACAACGATAATTTACTGTTTTTAAAATTCCTACAAAACCAAACTTATATGGTTAAATCATTTGGAGTTTCAATGTGTTATTTGACTATATTGTATAATGTTGTACTAAAACCGAAACATGATTAAGAACTTGAAATTTTTTCCATAGAACAAAATTCCAATGTAGCAACATCTATTTTCTGTTGTATACTATTATACGTAAACAGTTCCTTATTGTGCAGTAAAATTTGCTTTAAATCGAAGGTATTTAAATATGTTAAGAACTTACTAAGCTAAATAGGTAGTGCTTTGTCATAAATCTACATTTAAACGAAGCTACTTTAATTCCGATGCGCGTGAGAGTCTTCTATCCATAGAAATATAAAAAACAGGAGAAGTCTCAAGGGGGCGTGTCAGTGTCCGCGCGACATGATCACACTACTCATGTCACAGGTAAATGGCCGTTTCTGCGAACTAGTACGCTTTCGCGTAGGACGCGGAAAGCGAACAACACGGCATTCTTACATGTTGTCACGATATTTCGTGACAACATTTAAGAATGCAGTGTTGTTCAGTGGATTCCTGTAAAAACTGAAGCCAAACCAAAAACTTTATGAATCACTTATCACATTTAAGTAAAAGTGTTTTATTATATTTGTCTTTAAAATCATGAAAACAAAAAAAAACTTGCTTTTACTGCGTTATTTTTGATTCCATTTAACACAGCGATTGGATTATTTTTGCAGAAAATACATTGATTCATAACCACTACGTATGTAGCTAAGTGGCTGGACACAATCTGCCTAGCCTTTTCCCAACTATGTTGGGGTCGGCTTCCAGTCTAACCGGATGCAGCTCAATACCAGTATTTTACATGGAGCGACTGCCTATCTGACCTCCACAACCCAGTAACTGGGTAATACGATACCCCTTGGTAAGACTGGTTGTCAGACTTTCGGGCTACTGACGACCCGTAACGACTGTCAAAGATCCACGAATGACAGACGGGACCAACGGCTTAACGTGCTTTCCGAGGCACGGAGGAGTCTCGGTATGTAAAGATGGTCACCCATCCACTAAACAACCCCGGCAAGCGTAGCTTAACCTGATGGATCGACCCGTGCGGCTGTTATTACTTAACCACGAGCTCCTCCTAGCTAGTGCTAAGTGGCTGGACACGCAATGTAAAAATCACAAAACGATACTTTATTTTGCGGATGCATCGCGTAGTACGACTGCTGTATCTAGCGACAAGCTAGTGATGTACCTACTTGTGCAGATCCACTATCGTAGGTTATCGACAACAATGTCGATTGCCTAATGAATATATTGCTATTATAGTTTATTCTTCAATTTGTCAACCGTTTTAACGTTTGGAAGACCTGTGCTGAAGAATGTTTTTCACTCATTTTGATTTTCTCATAATTAATGTTTAATTTTTGAATTTCCTAAATAATATTTTTTTTACCTACATATTGTTTATTTATATTCAGTATATTATTATCTGTATATCGTTTATGTTATTTTCAGGACTAAAAAATTTTTAGTACAATATTAAATGGAAGAATCGATAACTTTCCGATTTAGTCAATCACTAGACTATAATATGTAAAATAAATTGCTTTTACACAGCACAACGATAGAGACCGATGTGTTTGTGTGAGTAAGTTGTACGGTGCATGGTAAATGCACCCTGGATTTATGAATTGCGACTGTGTGCGCGACTTGCTTTTACTGAACTGTATGTGTAGTTGTGGCCAGTGGTGGGGACAAAGTGGAGACATCGGGTTCCGATGCATTTTCAACTATTGAGCCCTATCTCCTTCTTTCTTATATCTATGCTTCGCGTCAAACTAGACAGCCATTTCACTTACACACCGATCCTCTTAAACAACATCTTTCAATTTCAATCTTTTCAATATATCCTCTTAATATGTGAGGAGTTTCCATTACAATAATGGTGTCAATAGTATCTTGTGAAACGATCAACACAATAATATGGGAAGTGCCGATGATAACGAGTTCCTGTCCAACTGATAAAGCTACGCTCAATGCAAAACATTTTATCAATAAAATTGCCAACACGCGTGAAACGTCAGAATATAATATAAACAATTCAGATTATGAAAACAGACACGATATACGCCCCAAACAACAAATTCCCGGAAAGTCAGAACGTATTACATCTTCCAGCCACGTTTTTTAACGCAACGGATACCACGCTGCTCGTTGTGTGCTGCCTACGTCACTACATGTGTTCCAATGTAGAATGGCAATGCATATGGTAATGCGGAAAAACAACCAATAAAAGTTATCGGTGCAAATTTGAACAATTGGTTAGCATTGTGAGCCAGCGCTCGTAACGTCATAGACTTGTGCCTTTGAATTCTAAACATCGCCTACAAAGCAAAATGGTTATCTAGCAACACATCTGTTAAATGGGTTTATGTGTTGAGCTATTTTTATTCATGTGGTAAACAGTCATTCATTGATATTCAGGAATATTTACATTCCCCTCGAATGTTGTGAGCGAAATCGCAAGGGGAAGACGATGCTATGAGCTCATAGCATAAGACATTCATTTCTGTCACAATTATTTGTATAATTTTAACGCCCATACAAACATCTGTAGAACTGTGTTTATTAGGACATTAACCCATTCTACATTCAAATTCATGTAGCAACAATAGTACGATAAAGTTATTAGGTGTTGCTATATTCATTACACAATTACCTATTGAATCAACGAAATCCCAACACATGTAATAAAATTAATCTTACAATTCTGTGGAAAAAATATAGGCCAGATTATTGAGGCCCTCCGTGGTAGCCTAACAAATGTTCTAGCAATAAACCGCTCCTATAATGTACAAACTATAAATACGCAACTTGTATGTATTCGAAAGTAGTCCACAGCGAAAACTTAACGCGTCTCGCAGGCCTACGATATCACTTTAATTACCTACTCTTGCCTTGTCACATAATACATATCCATAGGTTCTACTGCAAATTAAAATTTATCATAGTTATATCAAGAATGATTATTTCTAGTCTACGAACAAAGACGTTTAAATGGAGATTAATGTCACCTAGTTTTTCCATATCAGGATTAAAGGAATCAAGATTGCTTGCTATTTCCTTACTGACGTTCCTACGAGCTACGTCGCGTTCCTTGTCTTATTCGTCCCTAATAGAGGAACGTTATATAACACTACGCCTGTTATCCCCGAAGGGTCAGGCAAGTGTCGTATTATGTCCTTAGTAAGAAGAAATCTATCATTATTTATGATAGTCCCCAAACGTTCCATTACAGGAAGTTTGATCTCGCCACTCAGCAACACATGACTCAATATACCTATTTGGTAAGTAATACCGTTCAAGCCTATTTCACGTTTAATAAAAATAAAAAACAATATAAAAATGTGTTAATTACTCGTTTTCGTAACCTTCGCACTACGTGATCATCGACGATAAAGAAAACAAACATTCTAGTATGTTATATGTTAAAAGCAAATCTGTAACAGAGAATTAATTATTGTTTATTGATTTTTCTATATTGTTCTTCAAGTAAACATGTCAATACAATAGATATTGTCTTTGGAATTCAAAATGGTGAGCATCAAAGTCTACTTATGCACCTCTACTCTACTTAATGACGATTTGCAACTGGAAGTTTGTCACTTTATTAGATCAGTTTTCAATAATTATTTTTCATGAAAGGCTTGCTTTGAGAAATTTTCAATCTAATGTCGATCACCTCGAATGTGTTGTTCGTTGTGTATCAGAAATCAGTTTGTAATGGTTCCAGTAATACTACTATCATTATCGTTTACACAAAATTCCAAACCTTATCGAATTCAAGCTTAGTAATGTGATGTGACATGAATGAAAAACAGAAGTAGTACGAATTTGAAAGTGCCAAAATACGCATATTGACCTTAAACTTGCTTCGTAGACACAGAAGTTTAAGCCAATGACGATACCGATACTTACACCTACATAACAATTTCTAAAAATACTCAGGTGTTTTGGCCACCAGCCACGAGATGTAAACAAACAAAATCGCCTAATATTTGCGAATTGTATCTCAAGGCATATCGCAACGTGCGAATTCCGTCTGTTCTGTCAATCTGGGAGATAAAATGATTTGGAGGAAACGAATTATCTACCACTACCTCCTGCCGTGACTTTCGACGTCTTCCCCTGACCCACCCCGTCGCATCGCATCGCCTGCCCGCGCTATTATTTCGTTTTTGCTTAGCGTTATCTCAGACGTTTTTCTTATTGTTCGGCTAAGGGTCCTTGCGTGATATTAAATTAAATAGCCTTCTTTAAGAATTGGGCTATCAAATGCAAAAAGATTTATTCAAATACGACTAGCAGTTCCAGAGATTAGTGCGTTCAAACAATCAAAAAAACTAACTCTTCAACTTTAGTATTATCATATTATTATCATCATTTAGTACATAAACTTAGATATCTGGTAATAAATCAGGCCTCAGCGCAATCGGAGCTAAGTAAACAATGAAATCGTCTCGAATGCACTTACCGAAAAGCATAAATCGTCCGGATGATCAGTGAAGTAGTCGAAAAGAGCGATCGCGTATGGCTCTTCTTCTTCATCATAGGTGGCAAGTAGATCGGGCGCGAAGTCGGGCATGTCAGTGTTCCAGGAGCTCGTCACATCATCATCAGCGACGACTGGGGGCGGCGGAGGCGGGATCGTCGGCATGGGCGGCGACAGTTCTCTCTCCGGAGAACTTTCCTCATCGACATCATCCCAGCCGAACGGCTTCGATTCCTGTAGCAAATCGCAAACATAAGTCCATAATCTTGGCTAAATTTATTGTCTAGCATGTCAGAAGCGATTCTTAACACTAATATTTGAACGCTTCTCGGTATGGAGCGCTAAATAAATAGGCTGAAGGTTATCGCTATTATAAATCTGCAAATACTAACTCTGCGCTATTTTAATTTTTAAGTAGGTATTGTATATTTTATCTTTTTGGTATCAGTGTTACCTAGTTAATTAGCGAAATAGTCTATTTTCCGTATTACCTCTGCAAAAACATCCTATGCTGTTTCTAATGCTGTATGAATCCAAATTATTTCTTCTTAGTTAAAATTCCGGGCGAGTCATGGTCATGGCATTTGAGCACCTTTATGTATTCATGGTGGTTGTCGCTAACAGGAGATTTATGAGCTGTTTTTGCTGATCTCCGAAGTTAAATATTCTGTTATGTAACCTTATTACCAACGTCTAATGACGCGTGCGTGCTATTTAATCATCATTGCGAAATGTTTAAACAGCGCATCGTAATTCTAGTGTTTAGGACCAACATTAGTAAACACTATTATGTCTAGCACTTGTCTCAAAAGTGCTGCATGTGAGGTATCGAGATAAACAGGTGACTAGCTGTCCGTGATAATGAAATGTTACACAGCGTTGAATTTCGTGTTGATGTAGTTATCTATACAAATAAATCAAATTGAAATGTCTGTTTGCAATGTCAAAATAACAGCTTTTTACTAAAATCAAAATAAAAATTAAAGGTCATACGGCACTTATAACAATTTATTTTTTATTTTTGTCTGTCTGTCTGTTTGTTCCGGCTAATCTCCGAAACGGCTGGACCGATTTTGACGGGACTTTCACTGGCAGATAGCCGATGTTATAAAGCGTCCCCGGAATGGTCAATTGCAATTGTTATTTTTTACGCGATTGATACACATTGATGCGCAAATTAATCATCTACCAAAAGCAGTTGAAGCGATTGACAATACTATTACCACATAAATTGATGGCAATTGATCGTTTCGGAGACCCCTAAGGAGTAGGCCACTTTTATTTTAGGAGTTCCACCCCAAAAAATTAAAACCCATAAAATTGTGAACAAAATCCGATTCAAATAGGGAAGTATTGACATCCAAGCGGGTGAAGCCGCGGGCAATATCAATCATATCAGTTTGTAATTCATAGGCATCCTTACCTACTGCACACTACTTTATACCGACCGAATATTGCTATGATCATATCAGAAAAACGCGTCACTAGATCGGTTATTGCAGTATGTTGTCTGGCTCAAAAGATAATGCGGATCCAATCCACCGAGAGCCATAGATCAAAGATCCCACGACGAAACCCACGGGAAACGAAAACTGTTTGAAACTATCCAGCATGTGTTTCCTAAGGAAGGGAAGGACTTTCGCTGAGACATGCTTTTTATCGCCTATCAAGCATCAAGTTCCGGCGTTAATGGGTAATGTGATTTTGCGAATAGGAAAACCCAATATAGCTCTAGTCTGTTTCCAACTAAAAGTAAATGACATGGGTTGGACAAAAAAATGGCGCCGCGAATTGGATATGGTCTGCAGCCTCGGTTGCGACTGCTAGATGTACACATGAGCATAAAATATTATTTGCCGATACAACATACCGATTGCTGGCATTCTTGTTGCTCTCTACAAGTACATATCATCACGCCTGCAATCCTGGAAGGGTTAGCCAGAGCCAGAGGAGTACCTTAGTACCTACATCCGTAAACATTGTTTAGTCACCTAGTGGCGACACCCATTTTATGTGCGCGACTACGATAGCAACAGATATCACTTGATAGTTACATTTTTTCTTCGTTTTTTCGTTTTTGTGAGTGACATCTCGCAGTTGACCACTGGGGGTCGAGACTGCTTAACCGAGCGTTTCCTGTGGGAGCTTTAAGCGAACTTAAAGCCTCCGGCCAGAGCTTACAAACTAAGGTAAAATATTAGGCGACTGAGCGTCGCTAATAATAGAGCAGCCAGACGGGGCAGGCTGGATCATGATAGGTACATTTTTTCTGCTGCGAGGCATATTTTTATACCGTTTTAATGAAACCCACAATTTAAACAAAGAGCTCACGAACATTGTGATAATTATCGTGCAAATTTTAAAGCACCTTAATTAATGGTACGGTCATGAACACAAATAGCATGCATGCCTAGCACGCATTGTGGTCTGTAGCGCCGCGACACGACCTGTTATCATGCCCCCGCTTTTTATATGGAATATCTATTCACATAAGGATGTAAATGTAAGCAGTCTCACGTGAATTTCATTAATTTTTAAAAGCTTCTGTGACACATTGTTGCTGACTAATAAGAAATATCAAGTACTTATCTAATCATTCGTAAATTACCTATTTGTGATAAGTTACAGATACTTACTTTAAGAAAGAAATTAATTATACATGTCATTGTGTATACCTATTCTGAAAAAATATGTAATTAGCCAGAAAAACTAGATTTAAGTTAGGAATAGGAAGGATTACTATGGAATCTCTCAGTTTAAATCAAGATTAGAAACAGCATGTTTCTAGATAACATAATATCACGAATGTATTCACCGAAGGGTTAAGCAGAGGTGAACCTACCTAAAGTATACACACATTTCGCCAGTTATGTTTAAGTCCCATGTAATAGGACACGAGCCTACTGCCATCAATCAGGCACAAATCCAGACTCCGGGCTACGACGATGTAATTCCAGATGGAAAAACCCAATAATACTTTACCCAACCCAGGGATCGAACCCAGGACTTCATGCTCAGCTGTAGCACTTGCAACCACTAGACCATAAACAAACACTTCCAGACAATGGGAATAACGGACAGTCCTCTGTGCAGGGCCCGCCTGGAGGCTGAGGAAACCGTAACGCATGTGCTCTTTGAATGCACAGGTGTCACCCAGATTAGAACAGGTTCCTGTTGAAGAGTTCTCTTGGAACACCCAGACTTGATCGACTTCTGGAATGAGGTAGACTGGTTGGAATAACCCCCCCCCCCCCCCCCCTTATGAAGGACTAAGTGCGGAAACCATACCCTCTAACTAGAACTAGAACCACTAGACCAACGAGGCAGTCAAAAGACTTCTCTTTCTAAATAAAGAAATCGTAGGTAATTAGTGTTTACGAAACAAAAGAGAAATCAATAGTATGTAAATGTACTTACGAAACTATCGCCAAATCCATTGGCGACTTTTTGTATAGGTGTGGTGGTGTTCACAGTCATGGTGGTCACAGGGAAACCACTTCCAAGTGTAGTCTTCAATAAAGCTGAGTTATCCGGAGGCTTAGGCCTGGCTGGCTTCGCTCGTATTATCGTCGGCCGCTTGACCATAGGCGCCGGAGCCGATACGTGGCTCGTAAAATTATTTGTTACTTCGTATACATTTTCCTTACTTAAAATAGGTTTCTTCTTCAAGGCAGGTTTTTTTTTCAAGTCTGTGATTGGCTGAGGCGAAAATGGGTCAAGAGCAGTGAAATCCTCCATTGTGTCCTCCTTCACAGGTTTCCTTGAGTGGAGGAATAGATCAAAATCATCTTCGAACCCACTCTCAGCTTGTGAGGCATTGCCACCATTGTGTGCATTGTGCTGGTTGGTAGATGTAGTGGCATCTGAACCAAAGCTGTCTACACTGAGACCATCACTGCTTGACCTGGTGGTGAACGTGGGCGAACTGGGAGGCGACGAGAAATCTATCAAAGCACCTGTCTGCACATTCTTTGGTTCACATTTAGGAAACATTTTATGAGTGTCCACATCACTGTTTACTTCTTTTATTATACTTTGTTGGACAACATTCACATTTTGATTATTCACTACTGTTTTAGATTTACGAGATAATAGGGAAGTGAGTACTGTTGGCTTTCTTATAAAATGTGAAGGTTTTGCAGGAATATCAGGTTGCTTGTTGACCTTTGGTGGTGGTGGACGAGGTGGTGGTTTCTTTTTCTGTGTGAAATGTGGTGATGGCTCGAAGACATCTGCACCAAAGGGGTCATCATCCCAATTTGTAACAGGAGAGTATCTATTCACCATGCCAGGAACACTTGGAGCTGGCCGAGTTGGACCCTTCATGTCTGTGGACAAATTATTATTATTGGTTAGAAGTATCATTACTTACTTGTAACCACTAAAACACAAAATAATAGGTTTTGTCTCAGCAGGTCAGGCAGGATCGTTTTCAAAATTTTAATCTCTCAAAGTAAAAAAAAATAAGATAAAGTATCTCTGTAATAATTCAATAAATAATTCATAATCCTTTAGCCTTGAATAACAACTTGCTGATTGATATATTATTTCATAATTAGAATTTTAATTTATTAAAACTATGCAGGCCTGATTGTAACAAATTCCTCATTCGTTTATGTTAAAGTGGAACTTAACAAGTTTAAAGTGTAAATTATGATAATGAGCGTAGCTACAGAGCTACTGAGAACAAATGTGAGAAGGTTGATCTTTTCAAAAGATTGCTACTACCTACAGTTGAATGGTTTTGATGACTACACTAAAAATGCTTAAAAATTGTGGTATTTCCAGTTATTTATACACAATAAGGCAAAAAAATATCTCTCACAAAACTTGTTTGAAGATTCTAGTGTCAAATGAGTCATAGGAGTTAACAATTCATTAACACACATAATAAATGGTAAACAAATGTTATAAAAAGTGCACAAAACTTACTTGGTCAGTTAAATCTTACTGGAATCACTTAAAACAGTATCAAAAACATCACTATATACACTGATAGGTCAATGACTATGATACTGCGTTATTAAATCGTAGTTTAGAACACGAATGCGGCAAGGCGAGGACAAAGATCGCAATACACTGCGCACAGCTCGGGCTGTAAGCAATATTGTTTGACACAAGTACCGCGCGAGCAGCCGCTACTCAACCCGTGATAAAAATATTATGATATCGAGATCCACCCACTGAACACTAATGCACACCACTCCGCAGTGGTTCCAACTCTGAACTCGAGTATCGCGTGCCAGGTACGGGACAGCACGGTCCGCGGCCTTGATAGAGTTCGACGTAATCGCATGGAACCATTAATTATTGACGTTTACTTCTGTTACGGCAGCGACTGCTCAAAAATTAATAATAAAATTATGGATATACGTACCCTTAAATAAATCCATAAGGGCCACAGCCACCGCTGCAGTGCAGGCATAGAACAACCAATTAACCAAGAACCAATGATTTCTATCGACAAGAACAACAATGGTTTATTTTGACATCGTTTATTTTGAGACAATAACAATTTTATTATTTCTCCATGAAACCATCAACAGGCTCGTTTACGTAAATTTTCCTTGAAAAACTAAATAAACTTAATAAACACAAACGCTACACTAATTCAGTATCACATTAAAATTTTGAAATCGTTTCCGTTCAGTTTTTAGTATTTTTCTTGATCCTACGAAGAACGAGAGATGGAGAAAACCAAAACGTTTACGCTTTTACATTCTGCATCCCTTTCACACGTTATATCCTGCTGTCATCGATGATGATGTTAATTGTTGTACAGACGCTAGCACATGTAGCTACTACAATCTGTCAAATTTCTTTAATAGATTTTCATCTTTATAGCCTTAGCATTAGGTTCAAGGCTGATTGGGAAAATAAGACAGTTTCGGGTGGCTTGACCTGCTGGCGTCTGTACAAAAATTGCCATTTGCCAAAGATAATTTAGGGTACTTCCCGTTGACCTAGAATCATGTCATGAAAGGCAAGGTCTCACTGCACAAGTAAAGGAAAGTCCATTTTATCACATAAAAAAAAATATTTGGGTTACAAACTTAAATTTACAGTTGGGAATTGACTGTGACGTGTTTATATATAGATGTAGCTACCTAATGGAACGAAACGTGCAGCTGTTATTACTTAGGTAACAACAGCCGCACGCATCGATCCATCAGGTTAAGCTACACTTGCCGGGGTTGGCCCGTGGATGGGTGAACATCTTTACATACCGAGACTCCTCCGTGCCTTGGAAAGCATGTTAAGCCATTCGTCTCTGGATCTAAGAATGACAGCCGGGACCAACGGTAATATCCCGTGACTGGGTCGTAAAGGTCAGATAGGCAGTCGCTCCATGTGAAATACTGGTATTCAGCTGCATCTGGTTAGACTGGAAGTTGACCCCGCAGGTGAGATGTCTGTGTACCACCCATAAATTATATCAGCTTTGTAAAACCACATCTTTAGCAAATAAATGATTCTATTCTCTATTCTCATAGAAGAGAAAAGGCTAGGCAGATTGTATAACAATGTTTGGAAGAACATGTTTTCCAACAACAATGTTAAGTTTGGTTTTGGGATAAATTCTTTTCAACTACGGAACCCTTCATTTTGCGTAGTTCGACACGCACTTGGTCGGTTTTTTGAAGTGAAGCGTATAGACACAAAGAGGTTAGAGTGAAGAGGGCCGAGTTTTAATCATCGATTGTACTTATTAATTCCATGCATCTTTTAACCATCTCATGTTATTTCTCCATGCCATGTTTGAAGTTGTTTATGTCATTCCATAAAGTATAGTTATAGATTGTGTCATTCATTGTCATTGTCATCTGTCTGTGATTGTCATTTTTGTTATGTCTGTCGTCATGGGTCTCGACTCGATCGAAAATATTGTTATAAAATTAAATTATTATTACAATGATCAAATCTGAAACATTATTATAACATAGAGAAAAAGTACAATGACGACTGATAATATATTGTTACTACCCGTTGATATAATAGTAAATATTTTTAAGAGGTTAAACTTAACAGATCTTCATAATGTAATGCTAACTTGTAAGATTTTCAATGATCTAATTAAAAATGATAATACAATTTGGAGGCCCCTTGCCCGAAACAAACTGATGATTGATTTATCAGAAAGCAGGTACTCTGATTTCCAATAACAGCGGTGTTTGCCGCTCCTTCGTAAAACTATTGATTTCCAATTAATGCGCTGTATAACGCTCCTTCGTAAAACTATTTATTCTACCGACACTTTTGATAAATAGTGTTACTTAGAATAATTACCTACGTTTCAGTAAATCAAATGAATTATGGTATCATCGATGCAGAACTTCACATAACTGGTGCAATGGTTATTACAAAAGTAAGGTAAAGGTACTTACTAGCTGTTAGGTGACACTTATTGTGTAATACTCATTGATATAAAAACTAGTAATATATATGTCAATGGTAATACTTAATAGCAACTCGTAAATTTTAATCATCACTAAATGCCATAATCTTGATAAAATATTGTATTTCTCAGGTGGTCATCAATCACTACACCAACTACATGCCATGGTTAGCATTCCACAATGCGGAGATCTTACTTGTGTCAGTGGGCTCTGAACTACACTGTTACCCAACAAAAAGGAAAGGATTCCCAAACTGTAGAGAAACATTATGGAAAGTAGATGTACCTAAAATACAAAGACATGATGTGAGGACCAATGATATCTCCAGATTTGTGATAAAAAACAATTATTTAGCTTGTGGAAACAGGTCTGTACATCTATTATTATTATTATTTGGTTAAACTCACTAGCACCTAATTTGCTGATGCGTGTGTATCAAATAGCTTGGACATATTTAATCTGTCCAGTTGATTCTTGAAGCAGTTCAGTGAGGGAGCCGTCACAACATTTTCTGGGAGCCTATTCCATGCAGTTACAACTCGGTTAGACAAGAATTGCTTCAAAGGCTTTTTCTTTGATGAATTTTCTCATAACTTTAGGGAATGTCCACGCAAATGTTTGTTGGCATTCATAGTGTAAAGGTCTTGAAGGCTGGGTACTTCGTAGTATTTTGTTTGTCTCAATAAGCCTACCCCTTTGTCTTTGCTGTTCCAGTGTGATAAGGCCAAGGCCTTTGGGCCAGGCCACAACAGTGCGTTGCGGCGTCGCATCGCAAAAATCAACGACGCCGCACAACGCATCGTGGAAATTTCCGATGCGCTGCCGCAACGTACAAATCTGCGATGCGACAACGCTTTGCCGTTTAGTCGGTGTCCATACTTTGAACGACCTGCACGTGTTTTTTAAGCGATATGGCGCAGTACGATGTCGACCACCTGATATCTTTAATTTACGAACGTCCCGTCCTTTGGGACAAAACTATATCACAATTCAAAGACAAATTTTTAAAAACAGAAGCATGGAGGGAAGTGTGTACAAGTTTATATTCAAATTTTGAGGAGTTAAATAGTGTTGAAAAAACAAAACTCGGTAAGTACTTATAAACATTTATATTTTTGTTAACTGCCAACTAAGACCTCCAATGTTACTATTAAAATAATTACAAAATTCGTTTCTGATTATGTTAGCTCCTGTTCTACTTTCATGTGTTGTTTCGTGTAAAATTTGCAAATAATCGTCAATAATCATTTCTTCAAACGTTTGTGCGCCATCTCGATTCAATACAAAGTTGTGTAATACACAGCATGCTTTTATAATGTCTATTGTGAAATCGTAAGAAACATTAATGGGTCGATGAAATATGCGCCATTTATTTGCGAGTATGCCAAAAGCGCTCTCAACATATCGTCTGGCTCGGCTCAAACGATAATTAAAAACTCGTTTTTCTATCGATAAAAACTTCCCAGAATATGGGCGCATTATATTATTTGTCAGTGGTAATCCTTCATCCGCCACGAAGACAAAAGGAATTTCTTTTTGAAAGCCAGGTAACGGTTTTGGCGGAGGTATAGATAATTGACCTTTTTTTAATAAGTCGTATAGATTTGAGTTCTGAAAAACAGTGGAGTCACATTCCTTACCATATGCACCTATATCGACATATATAAATTTGTAATTCGTATCAACAAGTGCTAATAGAACAATGGAATTATAATTTTTATAATTGAAAAATAGGGATCCACTGTGATCCGGGCTCAATATACGAATGTGTTTTCCATCTAGCGCTCCTATACAATTAGGAAAGTTGGTCTTTTTTTCATACTCTTGAGCAATTTGTTCCATCAGCTCTGTTGTAATTTTTGGTAATTCCAACCTTTTAAGAATGTTCCATACAATACGACAAACAAATTTTATTATTCCTGTTATTGTAGATTTTCCACGATAATATGTGAAATGCATATCTTTAAAAGTATTTTCCGTCGCCAGGTACCTGAAAGAAAACAAAATAAATCATTATTCGTCATATTTTTTTAGGTAACGATGTCATAAAGAAATGGAGAGGAATCAAGGATAATTTTACAAAATACGAAAAAAAATTAAACGAGCAATGTAAATCCGGAGCTGGGGCCAAAAAAATTAAACAATATCATCTATACGACCAGCTCCTATTTCTGAAAAAGAATTCTCAAAATAAAACAACATCAAGTGTTGACGATGAAGAAATAAGACCAAGCACCTCAACCCAACAAAGCCAGCAACCTGTCATGCCACGTTACCAGCCTGCATCGCGTAAAAGAAAAATTGACGAAGACGAATTTGAGAAGAATATTATAGCTGCTTTAAAAACACCTGAAAGTAGACATTTATCTTTTTTTAAAGGAATTTTGCCATCATTGGAAAAATTGAATGATAATCAAACAATAATTTTCCAAAGTCGTGTCCTACAGATATTAAGTGATTTACACCAACCATCATACTATCCCAGCCACTATCAAACTTCACAAACATCCGTCCAAGCAAACTATCAAACATCTCAAACAACTGTTCAGACTGGCTATCAAACAGCTCAAATGTCTATGCAGAGTGGCTACCAATCAGCTCAAATGCCTATGCAGAGTGGCTATCAAACATCCATTCAACGCAGTGCCTTCCAAAGCGGATGCGAAACATCACCGGCACCTATGCAATCGTCTCCACAAACGCCAAGGAATGATGATGTAAATGAGCCAGAACAAATTCATTTCGATGAGGAACTAACAAATTTGACGAATGACACACAATCGGAATACGAGTTTTGAATAACACTAAATTATGAAAATGATTAAACAGTATGATTATAGTAAAAATAGTTTATTTTTTTCTTACCTTACAGTTAATCCCAGCATCTCCAGAGGTTCGATGGGTTTTCTAAATATGTATTTCTTTTGTAAATGAGGCTTTATCAAACTAAGAAGTTCTTCAAAACTTACTACACTCATCCTAAAGTAATCGAAAAATTTAACCTCGTCCACTTTTAGCGCCTCATATTTCCTTTTGAAGTGGTTTCCATCTTTATTCATAATTGTCAGTAATGGGTGCACCCAGTACTTTCTTTTCTGTTTCTTTTTCTTAATACGCCTTAACGCAAGCAGAAGTAGAACACGCGCAGTGCGGTCCATGTCTCACTAGAAACTGAACTGACGGTTAGCGTCTTGTCGTACGATGTCGTATCCGATGAAATTTTTGCGTTGCGACATCGCATCGCATAGCTGTGCAATGTTGTTTTTGCGATGCGACGCCGCAACGCACTGTTGTGGCCTGGCCCTTTGAGGCGCTGTTTGTAAGGTAGATTATGCATGGTGCGAACCATCTTGGTTGCCCGTCTTTGTACATTATCAAGTAGAGTGATGTCTTTTTGAAATATGCGTCTCAGATGACATTAGCATATTCTATGAGAGGTCTTATGTAGTTCTTCTACAACTTGACAAATGTCTTAGGCGTCAGGCATTTGAATGCCTTGCGGGTGATGTAGTTTTCAGTTCACCTTTTCCACTCAGAGTCTGGGCAAGTTCATTCACGTGGACCTTCTCCTGGTACTTCAGACTGTTTTGGACTATTTTTTGTTGGACAGTTTTTATGCCGAGGTACTACATGTATTTATTGCTAATAGACTGGGGGATACCGAACATTGTTCTTAGTGCTTTGCTCTGGGTTCTTTCTAAGATGTCGATGTTGCTATTGCTGGCGGTTCCCCATAGCTGTATGCCGTAGGTCCAGGTGGGTTTTAATATTGTTTTATATATCAATCATGTGTAAGGGGTCTATTAACATCTTACAAAAGACCCAAGCCAACCTCACCTGCCCGTGGTGTACCCTGCTGTCCAACGAACGAGGCTCTGGCGCAACTTCCACCAACCCACACTGGACTAGCGAGGTGGACTATAGTCCAAATCCCCCTTTATAAACTTTCAAACCATGACAGAACAACATAACCTCAGGCCCCAAGTGCCCGGCAGCTCTGGAGAACCTGGCGACAATGACGGTAGTCAATGGGCTCCCGGAGCACGGGGAGATAAGAATCCCCGGGTGAGATCGATCCTCCATCAAAAAAACCAAGCAACTACGAAAATGGACTCCAATACTAAGCTAAAAATATTGACTTATAACGTACGCACATTAATGCAAGATGAACGATTACTTGAGTTAGAAAATGCTTTAAAAGAAATAAGATGGGATGTGATAGGGTTATCAGAAGTGAGGAGAATGGGAGAAGATACAGAGGAAAGAGAATACTCTATATTCTACCAGTTTGGAGCCACCAGAGGCCTTTATGGAATTGGTTTTTTGGTGGCTAAAAAGTGGAAGAATAACATCATAGAGTTTCGCGGATACTCGGACAGGGTAGCAGTTCTCACACTAAGCATTACAGACCAAAATAGTTTAACCATTGTCCAAGCTTACGCGCCTACATCGTCACACACCGATGAAAAACTGGAAGACTTACGACATACTTAACGAAGCGTGCGAAGAAAACCGTAGCACATGGAACGTCATAACTGGTGACTTTAATGCTAAGATCGGGGTAAGACAAGACCAAGATAGGCCAGAAGTTCTCGGTTCACATGGCCTACAACCAGAAATGATCGAGGAAATGCACTCATCCAGTTTGTATTTGGACAAGGGTTTAGAATAATGAACACTTATTTTCCAAAAAAGTCACAGCGTCGATGGACATGGATCTCACCAGATGGGAGAACAAAAAACGAAATCGACTTTGTGCTCTCCTGCAATCATAATAATATAGTAAAAGATGTTAGTATTATAAATAAATTTAAATTTAGTTCAGATCACAGACCAGTATGTGCAAAGATTGTCCTTAATGTAAAATTAAACCGTAAAACACTATTTAAAAACCGAATAAAGAAGCTTAACAAATATATTCTAATAAGCAATATGGAGAAATTCAATTTAGAGTTAAAAAATTCATTCAATTTACTGTCCATTTATACAAACCAAAACCCTCAAAGCCGTACAGTAATATAATAGAAAATATTTCAACAGCAACCAAGAAAATCAATGTAAGAAGAAACAATAACAAACTAAGCAATAAAACAATATAATTAATAGAGAACAGAGAAATGTTAAAGCATAATCGGATAGAATATAATATAATAGATAAATTGGTTAAACGAAGCTTAAGAAAAGACGTTAGAGATTGTAACACTAACATGATTAAATCAGCTTTAATAAGTAACACCTCTTTAAGATCCGCCAAACAGGGAATCACGAAGGGAAAAACCTGGATTTCAAACCTCAAAGACGAAAATAGGAAAAAACAAGGTAGCTCAAGCAAAATTATCGACATAGCTACAAAATTCTATAAAAATCTATACCATGATCAACACAAGCAGTACAGACACTTCATTTATTATTGCCCTGATTCTGTTGATCCCTGATCAGTCCCTACGAGGTTCAAAGGGCTCTTCGCGAGATGAAATACAATAAAAGCCCAGGAACGGACGGAATAACTACAGAAATTTTAAAATTAGGGCGAAACGTTCTCATACCTCACATCACAGCTTTTTTCAACACCATCTTACACACCGGTCAAATTGCTTCTGAAATGTGCCACTCAAATATAATATTACTTCACAAAAAAGGAGACAATTTGACATCTCAAACTACCGACCCATTAGCCTTATTTCACATTTATACAACTGTTTATAAAAGTAGTAAAAAACCGAATCGCTTCGACGAACCTCCCGGACAAGCTGGATTTCGTCCCCATTTCTTCACAACCGATCATCTCCGTACCATTAATCAAAAGAAAAAAAAAAAAAAAAAAAAATAATAATAATAATAGATTAAAGAAAAATATAATGAATTTAACAAACCGCTTTACCTGGCTTTTGTGGACTATGCCAAGGCATTCGACAGCATAGACCATCAGTCAGTTTTAATGCCTTGGAATCCCAAAACGTTACGCACACCTATATTGACCTCATTGACACCATCTATCGAAGTAGCTCTGCGAACATCAAGTTACATATTTCTGGTCCAAATTTCAACATAGAAAAAGGTGTTAAACAAGGAGATCCACTCTCACCTAAGCTGTTCACAAGCGCACTGCAGGAGGTTTTAAACAAGTTGCCTGATTCGTGGCAGTCACGAGGTATAAATGTTAGCGGCCACCAGCTAACAAACCTCCGTTTTGCTGATGATATTGTACTATTCTCCACATCACCTTGAGAACTGCTCCAAGATCTGAGCACAGCAAGTCTTGAGGTTGGACTTTCAATGAACAGATCCAAAACACAGGTCATGACCAACAGCATAAAACATAGGGTCGAAGTGGACGGACATGTGTTGCAATATGTCGATGAGTATACATACTTGGGCCAGATAGTGTCTTTCAACAATAGACAAGACCAGGAAGTCGAAAGACGAGTCCAAAATGCTTGGAAGACCTACAGGGCCCTTAAAGAACACATGAAAGGTAGTCTTCCTATAACAATTAAAAGGAAACCCATAGACATGTGCATCCTGCCCGTTCTAACCTATGGTGCACAAAGTTTCACCTATGGTCACTTACTGAGCAACAAAAGTCCAAACTCAAGATTTGCCAATGGGCAATGGAGCGCAGCATAATAGGCGTCAAGCGTACAGATCGACTTAAAAACACCACCCTGCGCTCCATAACTCAAGTAGCAGATGTTGGAGAAAAAACAGCCAGGCTGAAGTGGGAGTGGGCCGGACACGTCGCACGAATGCACCCGGAGAGATGGGCAAAGATCGTCACTCACTGGACGCCTGAGGGAGGACATCGACGTCGAGGCAGGCCACGGCGAAGGTGGTGTGACGATCTGATAAGGTTTGCAGGGCCAGCATGGCCAGAGATCGCACAAGACAGGGAGGTTTGGAAGGAAAAAGGGGAGGCCTTTGCCCAGGAGTGGGACATAATGTAGGCTAATAAAAAAATATCAACATTTTGCTGTTGTAATTTAGTTGTGAGTGGCGTCCAATTAGCCAGTTGAGGTTACGAAGTTTTCCGTCTAGTTGCTTTCTTATGATCCAGATGTGTTTTTGCCATGTCATTCTTCAGTCCAAGTGCATTCCTAAATACTTTGCGTTATCAACTTAAGGTACATTTGTATATAGCGTCTAGGTCATTTTGGATATCTTGCCACTGGTCATGGGGATTCCCAAAAAACTTGTATCATCCGCAAATAACGAGAATGGCAGGCGGAGCGTGTTTTTCAAGACTGTAAGGTATAAAATAACAGATATCAGTGGACCGAGCACCGATCCTTGAGGAACACCGGTGAGCACTATACGAGCAGTAGAAATAACGTCTCCAATACGTACACGGAATGTTCTATTGGTAAGAGGATCACTTCTACACACACCACTACCCACCACCACCACCACCACACCACACCACCACACACACACACACACCGCGCGGCAGTGTACACCAGTACACTGCCGCGTATGCCAGTGTTCATGTTTGTGAATTAGACGTCGCAAGGGGACGCGATCAAACGCTTTTTTCATAATCCAAGTATATCACATCTGTCGGATGCCCTTTGTTTTGATTCTTGGTCCATTCGTGTACGCATTTTAGTAGATTCGTTGTGACTGATCGTCTCGGGACAAATCCATGTTGCTCCTCCAGGATAACTTGCTCCTGTCTATTATCTTATTTGCAATTATTTTTTTCCATAGTTTTGCATAGTACGCTAGTCAGACTAATGGGTCTATAGTTTACGGATAATAGTTGGTTTCCTTTCTTATAAACAGGCTCGACGTTGGCCACTTTCCAGTCAACTGGCACAATTCCATCTTCCAGGAATCTTTTCATAATCTGAGCCAAGTTGCTGGTCAGAGCCTGTGAGCAATTTTTAAGTAATATTGACGGTATGCTGTCTGGACCAGTGGCTGTAGGTATTAGGTATCATAAAAACTCAATAATGCCTTTCGTACTATATCTTCTGTAATGTTGAACTTGTCAACTGAGTTTGTTACTCTGGACGCATTAATGACTGGTAAAGGTCCATCGGACTCTTTAACTAAACTTAGTTCGAATTGATCCGCAATAGATTCGGCGATTTGTTCCGGTTTCAAAACAAGTTGATTGGATTTGTTTTTGACAATATATGGGATACAAACTTTAGAGTTGAGCTGTTTCCTGATGTAACCATAAAACACTTTAGGGCCTGTATCTATAACAGTGGACTCGAACAACGTTCTTCTATTTCGAGTTATATTTAAGATATCATTATTTACTCTTCTATATTTCTTATACGCATCCTCATTAGGATTCATTCTGTAGGTGGTCCACACATAGTTGTTTTTCTTCAGGATTAAGTCATGGATTTCTTTGTTTATCCAAGGTTTATTAGTATGTCGCTTTTTATTCATAACCATTTTTGGTACATAATCTTCTATTTATGAATGAATTTGATTTTTAAGAGATAGCCACATGTCGTTAACTGAACTTTCATTAATAGTTGATCTTTTTGTCAGATATTCTGAGATTTCCTCGAAGTCTGCCTTGTAAAAATCGTAATGCATTCGGTTATCCTCGTTTATATTATTGGTGTGAATTACCTGTATTTTAGCTGTAATTACTAGGTGGTCACTCTTACCTACGGGTGGATGGTACTCCACATCACAAACTAGCATATTGTTATTGCATAACACAAGATCTAGCAGAGATTCTTCTTGGTTGCTTTTTCTAGTTATTTGAGTGACAAGTTGGTTAAGGTTACTGTTAGAATACATGTTTACAAAGGAGTTGTGCAAGTGATCATGTCCATGAATTTTTTGAAGAGGCCATTTTATGCTGGGTAGGTTGAAATTACTGTTTTTTCAGCTGCTGCTTTTCAACTAATATTAAATAAAACTTCGTCTGATTCAGCAAGGGAGTTAGAAGGAGGTCGGTATATACAAGCTAGTAGTACTCGTAAGTCGAGATCTTCATATTGGATATCAAGCCATAACCCCTCAACAATGTCGTTTTTTTTTTTTTTTTTTTTTTTTACTTATCAGTGTGATGTTTTGCAATAATGTCCATTCTGATCTGTTCCTCATTGTTTTGACAGTATTTTAATTTTGATTTAAATAATTTCCTAGACTTACACATTTCATTATAAATATGCCCGGATTTAGGTTTACCCTGTAATAACCACATCTGAAAACAAAGTCGAGCCTCCCTGTGAGCACTACTCACATATTTGTTCCAGCCAGGTATGTATGTATTGTACTTCCGTTTAGGTACACTATAACTTAGTTCCGCGCCCCTAGATAATATACTAACGATATCAAGGTACATTTTGTTTAATAACAACTTATGGTCCTGATTATTACATAATGTATCTGCACATCTAACAAATTCCGATGGAAAATCTAGGTCTTTAAAATTTTAATTACAATAATCAAAATATTTTTCTATCTGAGTTTGATCCCTTTCTCCCCATTTTACCCGACTACAAACTTTACTATGATTAATACGCTTAGGTAAAATAACATTAAAATTACATTGAACTGATATAGGATAATGATCTGACCAGTAAGTGTCATACATGACGGACACATTAAGTATAGCTGATCGCGCGGCGCTTGTTATTAAACAGTGGTCTAGCCACGACTGTGTACCGCTCACCTGGCACACGAACGTGTGCGAGTCACTCGGCAACAACTCCATATCTACACACGACCACGATTGCTCCGCACAGAAATCTAATAATTCTTTCGCAAATAAACCGCCAGGGTGCGAGTTGAAATCACCAAGCAAAAATACAGATTCCACATTATTGCTTTCAATTATTGCACATATTTCACCGAGACACTCCGAAAATAATGGCAGGTTTTCACTTTTGTTTGTAGGCATGTATAGAACTTTTGTTGGGACGTGATGTAGGTTCTATAGTGAGAAATTAAATGTCCATTCAGATTTACACTATGAATTTAATAATGTATTTACTACAACTAAACACGGTACAATTACTTATGATGATTAGTATAAAATGATATATATGATGATTGACGCGAGTAGCCGTCAGTAAACGACTCTGTAATATGTGTTGTCGTGACAACTCGTGACTTCGAACTTAAGATGACGGTGAACGTCTTAGATACTTATAAGCTCGCAAGTGGCGTGCATGTGTGGGTAAACATACCACTACATGTCCTCCCCCCTTTGATTAAGATAATTTAATAAAAGGGTAAACAAATAATTATCAAAAAACAATGAGCAAAGTGTAAACATAATAACATTGCAAATACCTAATAAAATGGTTTGGTGTAAAAGTGTATAACTTATACCTAACTCTTAATTAATAAACAATAAGACTCTACGCTAACATGAGGCATATAAAAACAACATTAGACAAATGGATACTTAAACTTAAGTCATTTTGTAAAAAAAAATAAAATACATTGGTCATAATGTAACTACTTGATACAAAAGGTTCTTAAACAAAAAAGGTTTTAAACTTAAGTTTTAACTAAGTGGTAACGATAACACAAAAATAAATATGTTACAAGTTGATATAATTAGTATGAGAACGCCACAGAATTGTTTGTTTTGTTGGTCTATTTTAAAACACAACACTTCACCGCACTTCTCACTTGATATGTTTATGACTTTGGGACTGGCGACAAAAAATGTTTTAGATGGCAAATCTCACGGTCTTTTTCACGACGCGACCCGATCTTGTAGTGACAGATGGTTCAGTTTTCTCAAGTGAGGTCGATTTGGTTCCAACCGGTGCTAACGCTGTTGTTTTGGGCGAAACAAAAACGTCATGTGGCGACTGAAGTGCAGGGCTATTAATTATAACATAAGCAGGTTTGAGACGATCGAGAGAAATAGTGACTTTTCGAGAACCTACTTGTACGTCGTAATGTTTTTTGCTTCGTTTTAGGATTTTATACGGACCTTCGTACGGCGGTGTTAACGAACGTTTGACTTCGTTTTTAATGAACACGTAGTCAGATTTAGTCAAATCTTTGTGCACGAAAATGTTTCTGTTATCAGTTTCTATTCTTGTGATCGGTTGAATGCTCGCTAATGTTTCCATGAGTTTGCAGGTATAATCTGTGTTGTTGATGTCTGCTTCGGTGGGAACAAAAAAATCTCCGGGTAGACGCATAGATTTACCGTAGGTCATCTGAGCAGGGCTGTATCCTGAGTCTTCTTTAACGGTATTGCGCATTCCTAATAACACGATAGGTAATTGTTGTGACCATTGATTGGTGTTATCGCAACGTGTCATGATGGAAGCTTTTAGCGTTCGGTGCATCCTTTCGACATGTCCATTTGCCTTTGGGTTGTATGCTGTTGTCCTAATCTTTTCTATTCCAAGTAGTTTGGTCAGCTGTTTGAAAAGATTGGATTTAGATTCTTTCTTCGATAAAGCAAATGTTAACGGCTTGTGATCGGTTAACACTGTGAGATCACGCCCTTCAATCATATACCGAAAGTGTTTTATTGCCATGTACATAGCTAATAATTCCCTGTCGTAGGTACTGTATTTTATCTGGGCGCTACTTAGTTTTTTCGAATAAAATCCTAGTGGCTCTAACCGTTTGTTGACTAGTTGATGAAGTGCTGCGCCAACGCAGGTATTCGCTGCGTCGGTCATTAAAATAAGTTTGGATGATGAGTCTGGATGCGTGAGAGTGACAGCTTCACTTATGTGATGTTTGCATTGATTAAATGCGTTGACTGCTTCTTCGGTCCAAGCGATTTTAGTCTTGTCTTTTTTCTTAGCGTTGTGTAAGTAATTGTCTAAAATAGTTTGAGTGTCGGCGGCTTTTGGAATGCTCATTCGGTAAAAATTTATAAGACCGAGGAAGCGCCTCAGTTCTTCGATGGTTTCGGGTTGCGGATAGTTATTGATAGCTTTGACCTTTTCTTCGTCCGGCCGTATGCCATCACAGCTAACGCGATAACCGAGAAATGTAAGTTCGGATTTCCCAAATTCGCATTTTTTCCCAAATTCGCATTCATTCGCATTTCGCAAATTCGCATCAGAAGGTTGCGTGTTCAAATCACGTCGGGGTCACCAATATAGAACTTTTGTTGGGACGTGATGTAGGTTCTATAGTGAGAAATTAAATGTCCATTCAGATTTACACTATGAATTTAATAATGTATTTACTACAACTAAACACGGTACAATTACTTATGATGATTAGTATAAAATGATATATATGATGATTGACGCGAGTAGCCGTCAGTAAACGACTCTGTAATATGTGTTGTCGTGACAACTCGTGACTTCGAACTTAAGATGACGGTGAACGTCTTAGATACTTATAAGCTCGCAAGTGGCGTGCATGTGTGGGTAAACATACCACTACACATGTATACCGAAAACACTATAATTGTACGCTCATGGTCAAGTTTCACCTTAATCGCCGCGAGACGTACACTATGACACTGTATAACCGACACCGACGGGAACGCAGATTTTCTCCACAGCAGAGCTACTCCTCCATATGGCCTCCCAGTTAGGACTCCTTCAGACGTATCCACAGCGGATTTCCCCGTGTATGAAAAATCGACGTCAATAACACCCAGGAAAGGCAAGTCGTGAGGAAGCAGCCAGGTCTCTTGTAGTGCCACAATGTCCGCCGAGCGGCAAAGTTTTCTCACGCATTCAACGGATCTTTTGACATTTTTACAATTAAAGCTAAGGAGTGTATTTTTGTTAACCATTAACTTTGTGAGGGTATTCAATTAGCTATACCTCGATTTTCCACGGAAGCAGTGCGTCGACCAAATTCCACAAAAGGGCGATATATAACTCCCTCTGGCCAAAAGTCATCAGTCAAAAATATATCCAGTTTACACTTAGGGACATACACCTTATATGCATCATAATCTTTCATCGATTTCATGTTCATTTTCTCTAAGCGTACGTCAATGTTAGTATTGCTCTTAACATAGGTTATGATGTCACACACGGACGCGTCCTTCGACACATTATAAATATAAAGAGGTATCTTACTGTCTGCCGCCTTGAACTTAGAATCAGCACCAACCGTCGCTTTTCCAGTTTTTCCCACAAAGCGATTCTGAAGCCTTTTTCTTTGAACAATGGTCCATTTCTCATCCTGTTCCTGGGATTTCCACTCACCTTCATGTAAAACATCAGCGAAACTTTTCTTTGCAATAGCACATCGATGGTTTTTATTCGGGGAAGCTGTGTGTAGCACAGTAGCAGGCACTATAGGCGGAGTCGGGTGACTCACCAACGGTGTCGGCGGCGGCGGCGGCAGCGGGGGGGCGACGTTCAGTTCACTATCATCTGACTTGTGTTCGAACGGCCGTCCATTATAAATACCGCACGGTGTTTTTACACTACCCTCCGTTGTATGCTGTGGAGATAATGCTGGGGGTCCACTCTCGCACTCAAAGCTCGACAATCTAGTTCTACCAACACCCCGTCTTAGGGTAACATTGTTAACAATCGATGCATTTTTAAGCATTTTAATTTCCAATTCCAGTTCCTCAAGCTGTTTTACTGTCACGTATTCGTCACGAATTCGTTGCATTTCACCTCTCATTATCACCAAGTCTTTTAGTAAGCGGGTAACATCAACGTGGTCAAACAGTACCGGCGGCAATTTATGCAGATCTCGTGCTACGAAAGTAGGAATATCTTCGGCATCAGTCTCCTTGAGCACGCAGATGATGTCATCAATATCCCTTAATGTTTTCCCCTGTCGTTTTCTAATCTTCTTACGTTTTGTTGTCGATATGCAGTCAAACAATAAGTTCTTAGCAACCAGTATCTCAGTGTCATCGAAAGCACTAGCACAAATCTGACCAATACTTTGCTCGTTCATAACGTCAAGCTTATTACAAATAAAAGCCAGTACCTCGTTGATCACCACATTACAACTTGCACATTTCACAATGTTGGAAGCCATTATGAATAACGGCCCCCACCTGCACGGTAGGTGTACGCGCACAATAGACTCGATATACGTGCGATGCCCAGCACGTGTGATACGAGACTGATTATGATACACACTATTGTAATTGAGATTTTGCAGCCTTATTGACTTCGTGAACTACATAAATAGCAACACCACCCCCTCTTCTCTGGTCCCTGTCCATGCTATAAAGTATGTATCCTGATATATTAATAAGGTTGTCGATGATTCCAGAGTATAGGTAGGTTTCAGCTATTAGAATAAATGCGGGTTTATGCTAGTTTACTTCAGCGAGAAATAAATCGAAGGATGCCAGGTTCGTGTATAAAAGCCGCAGCTCGGAGATCATTTTAGTACCTACCTAGTTTTTAAAGGCACTAACGATCCTCGGGACTCCATTTATGTATTTAATGGTTAGGTTTTGCTCACCTTTCTCAATCCGGCCGGCTAACTCTTCACGCAAACTCTTGAGTTGATCTCTTTGGTCGGGGGTCACATCCGATTGGATTTTGATAGTAGCAGGAAACTTACCTTTGTTTTTCAGTACATTTATCGCATTTTGTTTATTTGTCAAAATCGATGTATATACGAATATAATAAAGCCGAAGGGTTCGTTTGAACTCGCTAATCTCTGGAACTACCAGTTGGATTAGAAAAATTAGTCTTGCTTTTCATAGCCCAATCCTTGAGGTAGATTATAGCCTATTCACGCTCAACCCGCCACTCAAATGGCTAACATGGTATCCCAATAATTTTTCGGGTTCAGCGTTACGGCTAATAGAGAAGCCTCGCCAACTTTTCCCTTTTTCGCGTTTTTTTACCGTGGTAACTTTATGAGAGCTAATACTGTACAGTAATTCTGTAAGTATCTCACCGTGAAAACATGAGTGAAGTGATCTTAAAGTGAGCTGTCAATAGTGTCAACCCCTAGCATTAGGTGGAATGACGGCTCACTTCACGCTCACTTCACCTGAGTTATCACGGTGAGATGTTTACAGAATAGCACTACTGTATACTAGATGACTGTATTAAAAAACGCGTTGGTGGATGTATAGAACATTATAGGCAACAAGAATTTCCAGGTGGGTGAAGCTAGTTTGTTATAAAACAGAGTAAAGCTTCATTTTCTATAAACAAAAGGAACAGAAGTTAAGGATGGGAGAGGCAGGCAGGCCGTGTCGTGCAGTGAATTTGTAGTTAAAACCTGTATTCTGAAATTAATTACACAACTGCCCCAAAAAAGGAGTGTAACGTTTTCAGGGTTCATGTATGTTTGTTTGTTTGTATGTATGTGCGTTTTTATGCAATTGTTTATTCATAAAATAATCAATAATTTTACAGAGATGGTTGTACAGCTCTATATCAAGTTAACAATACAAAAAAGAGGCCATGGTTACAGTATCATATACAAGATTGTCATGGGAATGGTCAAAAGGAAGTCACTGCGGTTGAGGTGATAGATGGTAGAAGTCAAGTGATGGTCATAACAGGGTCTAATGATAGCTCTGAATTAAGGTTTTGCGGCTTAAGGAAAGAAGACAATGGAAATACAACTTACATATTAAGAGGCAATGAAACAAGTAAGTTTTATCATTATAATGAACTTAGGGTTGCCCATGACTTCGTCTGCATGTTTTTTTGTATTTCATCATTTTTAATCACAAATATCCAGGATGAAAAGTAGTCTATCCTACTTCCTACTCCAAATCGCAGCCTACCTATCTGTTTTTCATAACAATTGGTTATAGGCATGAACAGATAACAGACAGACAGACTTACTTTTGCATATATAAGATTACTAGCTGACCCGACAGACGTTGTCCTGTCTTAGCTATGAACTTTCTAATGTAAACGCGCGAAGTTCCCGAAGGCGCAAGCTGAGAACATTTTGAATTGTGTAGGAAAACTTGATTTATATTTTAAGAATTGAACTACGATTTTTTGCTGAAAATTAAAATACCGGAATTTTAAAGTAAAAAAATAAAAAATATGAAAAACATTAATTGGAGCCAATTAATTTAAAAAAAATAATTGATTTGAGTAAGAATGTCGGACTGTGTGAAAGATGATTCTTTAAAGGCATTTTTCGCCAGCTCATTGGATTTGAAATTTTCCCCCGGGGCACATTATTGAGATCAAAATTTCCAGAACGGAAGCGATCAAATCAAAAACGTACCGTGCGTTCACTTGCAGTACCTTGTCCATACACGTCGTTAATATTACGTGCTGTCAGTGCTGCGTTGGAGCCATTTTGTTAATGAAAGAAGAGTGCTAATCCCTGTATTTCTTTATTTCAGATATATATAATGTCTCTATGTATGAAAGTGCTGGTACAAAATGTATGGCTCTTAATATAACAGCAGACAAATTAGCAATAGGTCTCAATGGAAACAGTAAGCCTCTTTTGCTTGATGTGACTAAGTAGGTATTTTTGTGTTTATATAATTTTTTATTTATAGTAAAATAAATTTGTGGGGCTTGTGCCTAAATAATAACAGCCGCACGGGTCGATCGATCAGGTTAAGCTACGCTTTCCGCGGTTGATCCATGGATGGGTGCCCTCTTTCTTCATATCTTTACATACTATGACCTCTCCGTGCCTCGGAAAGCACGTTAAGCCGTTGGTTCCGGCTGTCATTCTTGGATCTTTAACAGTTGTCGGAAGCGCGAAAGTCTGACAACCAGTCTCCAAGGGTTATCGTATTACCCAGTATCTGGGTTGTGGAGGCAGTCGTTCAATATAAAATACTGGCAGCTGCATTCAGCTGCATGTGGTTAGACTGGAAGCCGACCCCAACATAATTGGGAACAGGCTAGACAGATGACTAAAAATAAATTTAGTCAAAATGTAATTGCCACTGTATATGCTTTACAAAATTGATGTACTTACCTACATCAGAGTGGCAATCTAATATTTGAATATCAATAAAAAAATATAAATAATTTAATGTTATAAAAGAGTTTTTGTGATAATTAACAGTATTTAAAATTAACCATAATAAAATGTTGACTTTATTGTGGTTAATTTTAATAAAAATAAATAGTATTATTCCAGCCCCAGATTCCTGATGACAGCTGATGCGACCAAGAACCCTAAACAAGCTGTGCGTGACATACGATGGCATGATGAGAACACTATATTATATGTCACACACTCAGGAGTCCTGCAAATGATAGACACCAGAACACATGAAGTGGTAAAGTATTTTTTACAGCCTTGTAACATTTAAAATCCTGCTACCTAATAGGGTTGAAATAAAATCCATAATATTATTTTGAATATTCAGTCTAATACGCCATTCTATAGAAACTAGATAGGTTTGATAACATACCGATCATAAAGTAAACAGTAAAGAAAAACAAACCGGCTAAGTGCGTGTCGCACCACGCACAATGAAGGGTATTTGGGATGAATTTATCCCAAGAACAAACTTAACATTGTAGTTGAAAACATGTTCTCCTGTACATTCCAACTGCTCATGTAGTAAGTTTTTCCTTACCAGTACACCACAATATTGGGAGATTTGCCATGTTATTGTCTGACCATAGACTTCTTATAGGTTATCCTGTAATCTATATGAATAGAACTATGTTCTGTTTTTTTTTTTTTTCAAAGTTTCATTTTTCTATTACTATTAACTATTCATATATTTTCTTATGTAACTTTAAAACTAAGTATCTATTTTAAAATGATACAAAAAAATATAGTTGTCACACGGTGTCTGCGAAACTTTTTTTTTTATTTTCGTATTAAAATATGTCTCCCAAAAGTGACCCCCATGTTCAAAATTCATTTATTTACGTAACACGTCCGTGTTTTGGTAATAGAAATTGATGTGTACTTCCCAAATTTCAACTTAATCAGGCCAATAGATTCGGAGCAAATTGGCTGTGACTGACGGACAGACAGACAGACACACAAGTGACAAGGGTCCCGTTTTTTGGGTTCCTTATGTCCGGAAGTTTTAGTTAGGTTAGGTACAGATATTCTATTTCACGAAGTCCGTTCGGCTTTGATTGTAGTAGTGACGTATCCCGACAAGCGCGCTTGTGTGTGTAAAAGTGGGTAACGTTAGCAAAGAAATCTGATATATATTCAATTCGAGATTTAATAATCGAAATAAAATTTTGGTTTTAAAAGTATATACTTTTTGTAAATAAATTAGATTAGGTTGCAATAAATACAAAAATATTAAGAAGATGTAGGCATTTAATTAAGCATTGGTATTACAGAATGGAAACGAAACAAGTAGGACTATTCAGTATTTTCAATCACTATCAGATAAATTTTCGATTTCCGATTCCGTTTTGCTGTCGTCAGAATCATCTTGTACATTGATTATCAATTCAAAATCGAGATCAAAATATTTCAAGTAGTCTTTTTCAATTTTTTCAACATGATCACAAGTTTTCTGCCACGTTTCACTGCTAACTTCGCCCAAACTTTCATTGATCAATGATCAGTCTTTCCGTATTCGTCATGTTTTGCTCGATATTTTTAGATGCGACGTAATTTTTAACGGTCTCCCAAATATTTTCAATTGCATTTAATTCTGGGTGATAGGGGGGAAGGCGTAAGACATCAAAACTCTTGCTCTTTATAAAATCGTCAATCTTGTAGATTACGTGTTGGGCTTTGTAGTTCTTTATTATATCGTACAATTCCAATTTAAGAAGAGATTCATCAAATTCTATACCCTTATCCCTGAGCCACTGTTGCATATCGGCTTTCTTTGTAGTTTGCGTCGGTAGTCGTTCAGCCCGTGTGTTGTGATAAAATGCATTGTCTAAGACAATGACAAACCGCGGAGGTAAATTGGGTAGCAATTTTTCATTTAGCCACTTTACGTAGTTATCATAGCTCATATTTGAATGATAATCACCAGCTGTTGAGTTGGCCTTATAAACCAAAGAAGCATTTTCAATAAAACCATCCTTGGTTCCCGCGTGCACTAAAATAAAGCGAGTGCCTGTGCTAATTTTTTTTAAAGACGGAGTACTTTCCTTTTTTTTTGGCCAGGTGTTGTTTCGCACGTGTGTCGAAAGGACGTAGCTCTCATCGGTGTAGACAATGGGCCGACTTTGAGAGCGGTACTCTGTTATCTTTTTTAAATATTTTAAACGCCACATTTGTATATCATGACGCTCCGTCAAGACTTTACGGTTGTTCTCTGTTTTGCGCCACTTGTAACCTAATTTCAATAGTAACTTGCGAACAGTTTCTAAACAACCTTCGAATCCGATTTTTTCATTCAATGCTGTTCTTAAATTAGATAATGTTGGAATTGCTTTATGGACAATATGGAAATCTTGTACAGTACTGCGAACCACATCGGCTGTAAAATTATCTATATCCACTTTATTATCTCGCTTTCTCCTTTTCTTCATAAGTGAAGTGAATTTTGATGAAGTGGATGGCAATTCCTTCTCTTCTTTTAATATTCTTTGAACAGTTTTTTGGCTAACACCCGTAGCTTCAGCTGTACGCCGTGTAATGTCTAAATGTGTGTAAATGAGACAAATCACAGTTGGGTTCCATGAATGATTTTGTAAATTCATATTCTTCTCGCAGAAAATGATAAACACTAGCTATCATGTTTCGATTCTAAAACAAAATGTAATCAAAATAATTAAGAAATATAAGCATTTTAAAACACAAAAAAAAAAACATTCATTTTATAAATACTTCTATTGCTATATTAAGTATCTTTGCATAAAATTTTAATTGAAAACGTATAAATAAATATTACCTCACTATGGACAACTCTTCTTCGTTTTGTTGCCATGCTGACCTTACTCCGTGAAACAATTTGGCGCGAACTAAAAACGCTACTGATCCGGACCGTGTCCCGATCGACACTGACTCAGTGTCAGTGTCACTGAGTGCTCTCGAGGTTACGCACACAAAAACAATGTGCATGTGCACGCTTGTCAACATTCATAGCCAAACGGACTTCGTGACAGAACATCTCTATTATATTTTAATAGTTTGTTAGTTAATTTAGTATATGTTTATCCAGTGTCAATACAGCGTGTCGTTTTGCATCCTCGTCAAATTTTAGGTGTGGTATAGACTATCAAACTGAACAACTTTTTCCATGGCACCAACATCTATAATAGATAACTAGGGTGCTAGGTGATTACAATAGGGCTAGGTTTATGATCAGTAGGGTCATAGGTAATTAATAGGTACCAGGCTCTATTGTCTCAAACATAGTCACACTGTACGCATTTGGAATAACGGCCGTACTAAGCTAGAGTCCCCCGTACGTACACGGTGCTTCCCCATGTCATGGTCAACCCATGTGCCAAATTTCATCCAAATCCGTTTATCCGTTTTAGTGTGAATGCTCAACAAACAAACTCACTTACGCATTTATAATATTAGTTAGGATAAGAAGTATATGGTCTTAGAATAACATATTAAATCTCAAAATATTGTGCGTACAAACTTACATTTTGCAGTTGGAATGTATGGGAAAACATGTTTTTCAACTAGGTACTATGTGCCCCCCCATTATGATCCAGCCTGCCCCGTCTGGCTGTCCTATTATTAGCGACGCTCAGTCGACTAATATTTTACCTTAGTTTTAAGCCTGGCCGGGGGCTTTAAGTTCGCTTAAAGCACCCACAGGAAACGCCCGGTTGAGCAGTCTCGACCCTCAGTGGTCAACTGCGAGATGCCATACAAAACTAACTAACTGGTACTATGTTAAGTTAGTTCTTGGGATAAATAATAATTCATCCCAACTACGGAACCCTTCATTGTGCGTGGTCTGACAGGCACACGGCCGATTTTTTCACTCGGATATACGGAACCCTGAAAACATAGTAATTAAAATAGTGTTCATTGGAGTTCTATATAATTGATTGATAGAATCCACCGGCGTCTTTCGGCTGAAATGGTAATGTGATCACTGATGAACTGCCCAGTAGTGCAATAATATTGTTTTATTTTTTTCAGGTGTACAATACAAAGGATCCTTTTCAATGCACATTTTACTGTGTGAAATCTGATGGTCAATGGGGCATTGTAGCGGGAGCGGCTGAATATTCACGTTGCGTGTTATTTGATACACGCAATCAAATGAATCATGTGCAGGTCAGTAAACATTAGCTTGCGTTATTAATACTGCACAATATGATGATAACTACTCATTACTAACAGCTGTTATGTAAATTTTTCAGATGTATTTTACGCAACGGAAAGCTTCGCCTGTGTACAGTTTAGATTTCGACCCATACCGCCTTATAACTGCCGTGGACCGTGGAGTCGCCGTATTGAACTTTAATGTAGTCGCTGCATCAGAACAACAGAAAGATTATTCCCATATTTTTTATTGAAAAGAGATATCATGAAAGTAATATACAGTATGCTAAATCAACATAGTGTTTAATTACTTATTCAAATTATATTACTCCGGAATGGGTTACCACCGAGGACCACGAAACTGGTTTTTGCCCAAAAGAGGCCTAATGAAGCTATACACGCAGCGCGTATTACAGAAATTTGAATTCCATCACGAATTGCCTTGAAAAAGGCATTTTTTGATCTGTAAAAACACGATCGATTAATCGATCAAAGATCAGCACCCTAATAGCGTAAGTAACACACTATCGGAATCGGTTTTATTTTGACAGTTCAACAACATTCATTGCGTTATTTACGTTGTCGAGCAGACGAATTTTTCGAACGTAAGCAATGGATTAGCAATTTGCTTCAAAATTATACAGATTCCGATTCATAGATAATGTGTTACGCAATTAGGGTGCCGCAGGGTGCGGGTGTAGTCGGGCGACTACAAAAAAGCGTTGCGCAAGCGCAACGAACATTACTCAGCGACATTGAGCTGTAAATGGGAAGAGCAAAGCACACAATCATCTGCTATGTAAATTACAGTGACACGAAGTTATTATAACATCATACATTTAGGGACTTAGGGTCTGTTTCACCACCTACGATTAAGTTCCTACTAACTTACTTGGCAGATAATTTCATACAAATTCTGTTCCATTTTTGGATATATTCGGTAAGAAGTGGATGTTCGGACATCGTGAAATAGGCCCAGGGCCTATAGGTGGTGAAACAGGCCCTAAAGGTGCTCCCTCACCGGGAGCATTCGCGTGTAATATAACATTTAAATACAAGTGGAGCGCATTGATGTTACTGGTACATGAGCGACTGCCTATCTGACCCAAGGAGTACAGTATAAAAAGAGAATCTGACCTCCACAACCCAGTTACGGGGTAATACGATACCCTTGGTAAGACTGGTTGTCAGACTTTTGGTCTTCTGACGACACGTAACGACTGTCAAAGATCCACGAATGACAGCCGGGACCAACGGCTTAGCGTGCTTTCCGAGGCACGGAGGAGTCTCGGTATGTAAAGATGGTCACCCATCCACGGACCAACCCCGACAAGCGTAGCTTAATCTGATGGATCGACCCGCACGGCTGTTATTACTTAGCCACGAGCTCCTCTCAAAAACTACCCAAGCAAAGTTAGTAAATTTTACATGAGACCAACTAAGAGGTATACTTATATACCCTCGAATATGTACGACGATTAGGGGATGGGATTACTACGACGAGTGAGGCGTATTTATCGTAACAGATAGAATAAACAAATATTTAAAATTAACAGTTGTTCCTATCATTATCGATCTACTTTAAATTACAGACCCAAACCCACAAGTTTACCAGTAGGTACTACCGCGAGTTCATTTCATTGTAACAGTCCCGGCCCCGGGTCCCCCACAGTACGATACGACTGACAACTACTAATACTTGAGGCGGGTACAGTACAGACTGCTGTAACGTACCATACAATGTAACATGAAAGGAGCATTTCATAAGTGTGGACGCAGCGCGCTCACGAACTAGCGTTGCCGGAGAGTAATATTCCGAAGTATTCCCGTCGTATTATTCGCGGAAGCATTCGGAAGTTTTAGTAGTATCGCAATTATTCGCCGAGCTAAGTACATGTTCAGTCACGCATAGAGTACTTATCTAATAGGTCTTTACCTATGAAATTGCCGTTTTGTATGAAAAAATTTAAACGTAGGGCGGATGACGGCGAGCTTCCAACCCCAGTTCTTGCAGCTTGGAGACCGTCTGGTGTGCAGTATGAGGTCGCGCGTTCTCGTGCAGGAGCAGCGGAGACGAGCGATTGACCAATGCTGGTTGGAGATGTGCCAGCTTCTCCATCATTGTGTTCAGTTCTTCACAGTACACATCTGAAGTAATGCTCACCCCGTTTGGTAAGAAGCTGTGATGAATCACACCGGCGCTAGACCACCAAACAGTGACCATCACTTTTCTAGGGGTAAGTTTTCGTTTAGGGCATTGTTTAGGTGCTGAACCAGGATCCAACCAACTTGCTGAGCGCTTGCGGTTATCAAACAGAATCCATTTTTCATCGCAGGTAACAATGCGGTTCAAAATTCCTTCATTTGTGTGTCTGTTGAGCAGTGCAAGGCACGTCTCGACGCGTACTTCGCGCTGGCTCTCATTGAGTTCGTGGGGCACCCATTTGTCAAGCTTTTTTACCTTGCCAATTTGACGCAAATGGACCAATATTGTTTTGACGCTAACGTCGAAAGCTGCTGGTAATTCAGCCGTAGATTGTGTATCATCAGCTTCCACAATCGCCTTTAATTCGTCATTGTCGACCAAAGTCTTCGGACGACCGCGAGGTTCATTTTTCAGGTCGAAATTTCCAGAACGGAAGCGAGCAAACCAATAACAAGTGGTGCGTTGGTTTGTAGTGTTAGCTCCGTAAACGTCGTTGATGTTGCGTGCCACTTGTGCCGCGTCGCTGCCACGACGGTACTCATATTCCATAATTACTCGAATTTTTAACGTATCCATGATGACGAAAAAGATTGAAATGCGATGAAAATGTAACACTAATCAATAAACAAATGACTACTTTTGGAAAAAAAAATCCATGTTTTTAAAATAAAATTAATTTGAAATTAGAATTCTTAGCCAAACAAAAATTATTTTGATTCGAAATGGCCAGTAGGTACTGCAGAACGGCAATTTCATAGGTAAAGACCTAATATTTATTAACCGATTTCAAAAAAGGAGGTTCTGTATTCGACCTGTACGTATGTATGTTTGTTTGTCCGCGATTTTCTCAAAAATTAATAAACCAATTTTGATGATTCTTCACTAACGTGATCTACATACTTTCAGGAAGGTTTTAGTATATAATAAATTATGCAATGATTTCAAAAGTATAAGTCAATGAAATTATGTAATTATTCTCATATACGAAGTTATATGTTTACATGCATTGTATCTCCGGCATTTCTAAGGGATTTTGATGATTCCTCTTTTCGTAAACATTCATTTTTAGTACATAAGTGATTGTACTAAAAATGAATTTACTACAGTTGTTCAACTAAAAATGAAAAAATAAATTTACTTAAAAAAAAGTAAAAACCGACTTCAAAACCAAAAACGGATAAAATAACTGTCATAAAACACTTAACAGCTTCTGAATGAAAGTTATTTTATTCTTTTTTGATTTTGTAGTCGGTTTTACTTTTTTTTAAGTACCTAAATATAATTGTAATTCCATGGTGCTGATACTGCTATCTGACATCTGACTGCAGTGACTGACAGTGACAGGTATAAAAAAACAACAAAATTAAAGAACCAAAACAGAAAACTTAACCTCAAACACTCAAATAATTTTACCAATCGGTTAAAATCGGGTGTAATTTTTTCTGTTAAACTAAAACGAAAAATGATGTAAAAATATTTGTTAAATTTTCATCAGCTTATATTTGTACATACCATTCACACTATGTTTAGAAAAGAGCTATTTTCTTTTATCAAAACTGCCAAAGCTGCTTACCGAACTCATCGTAGGACGGTTGTCACAAAGATTCGACATTATGCTCCTGCAACCATGGGACTATTAACCACGGCATATTGTGACAACAAACAAAAAGAGTTGGATGTACCTTGGGATGCAGATAGTCTGGAACACGACTTTATGATCCGTCAAGCTACGACCATAAATGTTAATGCAGCTTCGCAGCTTCTGACTGTTACGTTAGTCGCTATCCAAGATACTAGCGAGAGGTAATCATCATAGATAGTTATTTCTCTTATACACGCATGTTAATACTTACCTAAAATTGAAACTTCTATCAGCCTGCCAGATTCCCAGCTTCATTAATCCAGAGCCAGATGAAATTGATTCCTATAGCCTCCAAGATTTATAGATATCCTAACTGATATTATATATTGAAAGGCTATAAAATTGTCACAGGTTGATAATTATTATCAAATTAGGATTGGTATGTTTTATTGATCTTTATTTCTTGCTCTATCATCATAGGCTACGAGAAGCTCTGTCAAGAGAGATCTGCCTGGTGAAACAAGCCCTGGAGTGGGGAGAGGACAGCACTCCACCACACCACTGGGAGCAACTGGTTGCTGTGAGAGGAACTCTGTGTGACTTAACACACAATCTTCACACTTTATTTAGTAAGTTACTCATTGGTGCAGATTCTCTTGTGAACGCACTAAACTAAAATTAGAGAATCGCTATCTTTTACTAACAGGCAGCGCGAGAAAAGGACAGCTATAGCTATGAACTAAGTTGGAGATGTCAAACTAGTTCACGCCTTGCGCTTCACCGTGTTTTTTAGTCGACATGTTTTTATTTGTCGTCTAAATGTCTATGGAAAAATTATTTCTAACTAATTTGACAGCTCTAATTTACTTCCGTCCCTTTCTTGTCATAATAGAGAGAAAAAGTTAGCAATAGCCTAAATTAAGTTTAGTTTGTGCACAACAGAATCGGCACCAATAATGTACTTGTCAACATCATTGTTGCGCTTACCATCTATGTGTTTTTAGCCAAGTTTTGAGGGGAGACAACAAACCATTTTATTTAATGATTGATGTGACTTTCAATAAATTAAAAATGCAGTATGGTGGGTAAACATTTGTATGAACTGAGCAAATTATGAAATGTACTGTTCATCGACAATATTTTTATTTGCCATTTTAATGCACATATCAGATTTGTCTTGCGATTACCTATAAGAAGAAACACATAACCAATTTTTCATTGCCAGAAATGAAAATTAGGTGCACTTATAGATTTTGTCAAATCAATTTCTAGAGGGAAATAACACAGTTGTTTTTGTAGTTGATATGCAATTCGGTTTAAAGGCCATCTAGCAAAAGAAAAATAATCACAAAAATGCACATAACGGTTTTGGCTTCCAGTCTAACCGGATGCAACTGTTTACTAGTATTTTATATGGAGCAACTGTCTATCTGGCCTCCACAACCCATTACAACCTATCAATAAAAATTAAATATTATTGATAAATTTTTCAGGTTACATGGATTATGCAGAAAAAATAGCAACAGTTGCAGCAGAGATATCATATCTATCTGGAAACATTGCTGCATCAGATGCCATTTGTGAGCGAATAGATCATGCATGCAGGTATATAAACAAAAAAAAAAATACCAAAAAATGAGTTTATTTAAAGCATGTTATGTTTTTAGACAAATATTTTACAAGGTTTTAATTTTTTTTCCTCTTTTATATTTTATATGAGAGTGCTCAAAATTAACAGATTGCTTTTTTTTTAAATTAAATTTAATACATATATTTTGATATTTTATATGCACATATATGTAAAACAACAATAGTCACTTCTTTTGACTTCTAACATTGTAATAATGATAAAGTAACAAAATTTTATAAACAAAATACTCTTATCCTTAATTGATATTCTGTGTATATACATATAGTGGCAGTAGTGCGTGTGTTGCAGGGCTTGCAACGCGCAGAAACAGCTGACACACGATTTGCAGCAAGAGAGCTTGGAGCTGCAGCAGCAGGCCATCCTCAGCTCCCCGCAGCTGCAGGAGAAACTGAAACTAGACACCAAGAATGAGAAGAAAAGCAAATCAAAGACTTAAGCTGCGCTGACACGGACAACGACAATTTGCAATTTACATTGTATTGAAAATGTTAAAAATAGCGCAATTATTGTTGCCCGTGTACTCGTAGGAAAATACGACGTGTTTACGCCTGCAGTGCTAAATAACTAAAAAATAATTATTATCAATATAAAGTTACGTCGCGTAATTTGTACTGTGGAACGTTAGGACGCCGAACTACTCAACAATCAAATTAGCGAAACGAACATCCATGCGCTAGCACAGCTATTAGAATTTGTGTTTTATGTTTCAATTCACGTACAATTGTACAGACGCCAGCACATCAAGCTACTACAATCTGTCAGATTTATTTAATAGATATTCATCTTTATCGCTAGAGCATTAGGTTCAAGGTTGATTGGGAAAATTTGACAGTTTCGGGTGGCTTGACCTGCTGGCGTCTGTACATGAATTCAAACATCAAAAACAAATTCACAGTTATTTTACCTCTGACAGCAGCAACCCAATAGCAACCTTATCGTAACGTGATTTCGACAGAATTGTCAATGGCAGTAACCCAACTGCAACCTTATTGCAAAATCTGAGGTAAAATAACTGAAAGGACTACTCACCAAACTGTTTCTTTCCACGAATTAATGTTCGTCGCGTAACTTCTGTTACGCGGCGAACATTAATTTGTGAAAAGTTCGCGCTCGCGCAACGAACGGTTGGCAAACAAATTCGTAAAGCGAATGCTCGCGGTTAGTACCGTCCTGCACGTAATTTTCGGCAGGTGTGACACTACATTTAACTTTGTTACTTGTACTTTGTTTACTCTCGACCCAGTGAATTTATTGCTCTAATTTATATGGTGGGTAGTCAAGATATAAGAAAATAGTTGCAGAATAAAGTGAGCAAGACAGCTAGGACATAAACCAGCAACTTGTGTACACACGGCTACACATCAAGCTATAAATTTCCAGTTTACACTGACCTCTTCATTTTGAGGGAATCCTATACAACGCAAGATCAGCTTATACTGGAAATTTATAGCTTGATCTGTAGCCGAGCGTACAAATATTGTATTGTAGTTCACATCTATTTTTATAAATACAAGCTATATATTACAATTTAAATTCAAGAAGAAATAACCTGCCAGCGAAATTAACTGTATATAATTTATAATTTTATTGTAATTAGTGTAATAGACAATAAGATACATTTAAACTACATTTTTGTTGTTTTCCTTTAGTTAATGAAAAAAAAACATACGGACTTCATCAGTATAATTATGCGTTTTGTCTAAGGGGGATATTACACTATTATACAAGGTCAAATTAAATTAGCTAGCGAAACTTCGCAGACGTGATGCGTCGGTGGTCGATATCTAAAAAATCCAAAAAATCTTTTTGAGGCACTGAGATTATGTGAGAGTAATATGGACTTATGGTCTGAAATAAATGTATTATTATTATTATTATAATATACGAGGGGGGATCAAAAAGTAGTGAGAATGACATAGATTATAATGACTATTGATAACTTAATAATTTATTTTACTACATAGTCTCCGAGTCTCTCTACACACCGAGTCCAGCGCTTTTCCAAGACTTAAATCCCTTTAAAAAAAAAAAGTTTTGTCTTGGTCCTGCAAAAAGCTCTCCACGGCATCCATCACCTCGTTATCGTCTTCGTACCTGTTTCCTCTTAAGTATTCTTTCAATTTGGGGAACATAAAAATCGCTAGGCTCCAGGGGCCCAAGTCTGTAAAGTAACCAACTTGTCAATAGTGTGTCGGTTGTGTGTCAGTAGTGTCTCAATAGAATAGTTTTTGACATTTGGTATTCCACAAATTATCTATGGTCATTGACTTGCCACTGTAGTGCCATTGAAACGCCATAGTAAGACTATTGTAATATTGGTAGTCTGGTCCACTATAATGTATCAATGGCATCGTGATGGCCAAAGATAAGGTAGCCTGTAATTATTTTAAGTGTATTTGACAGTTCTGTCTATCGTGTTTGAATAGTGTTATGCCCATCAAACCGCCATTGTGAAGCCATTGAACAACGACACCTCTTTCCCAATAGTGGTTCATTAAGTAGTAATACGTGTTTAATATACTTACGTGATTTAATATTATACTTTTTGTTTTATGTACTTATAGACTCAGGATGGCCTATATCAGAATCTTCCATGTTTCACGTGGGTCAGAAACTCGAACAAAGTCACTAATTGATTCTCCAATGATTTATTTCTCCTTAACTTCACAGATTAACAAAATATAACGCTAACACTCTTTAATTAGGCATAGATAACGATACTAAATTAAATCAACTTAGAAACTGTTAAAGATAGCGTCGGAAGTAAGCGATTCGTCGAGCGCGTGGTGCGTTGGCGGTTCTCGATTCCGAAGTGCACAAGATGGCCGCCCCGCTCCCACCGGTGTGACGTTCCGCAAGAATGGCAGCTGACAGACAGCTGACATATGTCATACTGCCATTCTGTTCCGACGTTGTCGACAGCAAACGTCAAATGTCATGTGTCGCGCCGTCACGGCCGGACTGACATTCGACCGTCCTCGGGCGTAGAGCTAACGTTGTCCTAAAACAGGCAATTTTATTATTTCATGGTTAGCTGCTCGTCCAGCCTGACAAGCAACACAGCACTAATTCTAACAAATTTCAGAAGCAACATTATGAAACCATGTATCCCTTCGACCATTATGTATAATGGACCGGATGACATCTCTCAAGCTGGACAACACAACCCGGACCGGACGAGTGTGTCCTTTCGACCAGCTTCAATGCATGGACCGGACGACACTGTCCCTTCGACCGGTTCTGACAGGGTCTAGACAAGTGTGTCCCTTCGACCAGCCCCAATGGCATGGACCGGACGGCACTGTCCCTTCGACCAGATCACAGACAGAGTTTAGACAAGTGTGTCCCTTCGACCAGCCCCAATGGCTTGGACCGGACGGCACTGTCCTATCGACCAGATCACAGACAGGGTCTAGACAAGTGTGTCCCTTCGACCAGCCCCAATGGCATGGACCGGACGGCACTGTCCCTTCGACCAGATCACAGACAGAGTTTAGACAAGTGTGTCCCTTCGACCAGCCCCAATGGCTTGGACCGGACGGCACTGTCCTATCGACCAGATCACAGACAGGGTCTAGACAAGTGTGTCCCTTCGACCAGCCCCAATGGCATGGACCGGACGGCACCGTCTTTGCGACCAGTTATAACACAGCATTTTAAATACAAAGGAACAGAAATGTGGCATGCCTATAAGTTACGGACAATCTTGCTCATTTTGAATTTCGACTTCATCTAGTGCGCCGGGATCAGAGTACACACTGAGTGTATCGGACCCGGCAGTAAGGGTAACTGAATTTGCCGAGACAGTGTCCGAGTCTGTGTTCGACCTTTCATCTCTAATATTTAGGTCATCGCCTCCCTGAATTGGGCTTTGTGGTAGCATGACATCACTACTGGATTCTAATTGCTCCGCATCTTCCGGCGCCGTCTCGGCCTCCTCATCGTTCAACAAACAGGTAGTGACTTCAAGCAACCCAGCGTGTCCCTGAGGCACTGCGCGCAAACTCTCGTGTGCGTATTTATAAGTGCGGTGTGAACCACTTACACTTTTTAGCTCGTACCGGTCATTTTCTAACACGGAGGTAACAACGAACGGTCCCCTAAACTTTCTATCTAGTTTAGTTTGATTTCGTTCACTGTTCTTGATAAAAACAAAATCGCCCTGAGCAAATGGTTTAATGGTAGCACGGCCCCGGTTAAACCTTAGAGTATCCGCCGCGGCTGCCTTTTGAATATTTTCCGATGCACTTTCTCGAATGGACTCTAAATCTAAACGGTTATTTCGCTCATCAGAATGTGAAGATATCTGGGACATACCTAATGATTCTGCACGTATCCCGAACATCAGTTCCGTAGGTGAGTACTTAGTAACAGCCGATTTTGTACTGTTGAGCGCTAGTTGTATATGGCCTAACTCCTCGCGCCATGTCTTATTGGGGTCGTTTTCGACTATTGTGAGCAAGCTTTTTAGTGTTCGCATAACTCGCTCAACTTGTCCGTTAGCCCTGCTGGAGCCGGTTGCAATGAAATGCAGATCAATTTTATAATTTTTGCAAAAGTTTCTAAATTCACTACTCACATAGCATCGGCCCTGATCAGCAATTACGCGTGCCGGAGCCCCAAAAAGACAAACAGCGTTTTCGAGAGCTCGCACCGCGCTACTTGCATCTAGTGATATTGTGTGTTCTAGCAGGACATACTTAGTAAACGCGTCTATTATGACTGAACAATACTCTTTCCGGTCGCTCTTACCACTAAGCTTCCCGGTAAAGTCTATGTGGATTGTGTGCCATGGCACAGATAGTTTTGGGATCGAATGTAACTGAATGGGTTGAGCGCCTGATGGTCCCTTTGATGCTTTGCAAACTATGCAGGAGTCAATAAACTTACGAACGCACTTGGACATTTGCGGGAACCAGTATTGTTCGTAGAGTTTATCTAGTGTCTTATCACTACCAAGGTGTTGAATTTCGTTATGGACGTGGTTGATAAGAGTCCAAATCAGAGAGCGTGGAACGACCGGTAACCAAGAAATTGTTTTGTTGCGCCCAACCTTTCTATACAGGATACCATCCCTAACATCGTAAGTATGTGCTACTGTTTCCGGGAAGTCACCATTTTTATGCTTACTAATCAAGTCTTGGATTTCGCTATCGCGTTTTTGTTCAACTGAGAGCCATCCTTGATGTAACTCAACAAACTGGACACTTTTAGTAGTAGGGGTTTGGGACGAAGACGCGCCAGCATCTGACTGAAGGTTACGGGAAAAGAAGTCTGCATGTTCCATACTACGGCCTTCACGATATACTATCTCAAAGTCGTAGGCTTGTAGGAAAGCCCACCAACGATGCACGCGAGGCGTCAGATCAACCTTAGATTTTGATGCTTTGAGCGAATTGCAATCAGTGTAAACTACAAAATGTCGGCCGTACAAATAATGCCGAAAATGTTCTACCGCTCGTACGACAGCCAAGGTCTCTAATTCGTACGAGTGGTAGCGAGATTCTACCTCAGATGTACGCCGGCTGAAGTACTCCACAACATGGGGTAAGTTATTCGCTCTTTGTATAAGGATCGCACCATAACCTTCGGCACTCGCGTCTGTGTGCAACTCGACCGGCAATTCAGGATTAAAAATCGTTAAAACTGGTTCTGAAGTTAGTATTTTAACCACATTTCTACGGATATCTTCATGTTTATTGGTCCAATTAATGGGGCCTTTTAGTTTAGTTAACGGGTATAACGGTCCAACAACATTTGTAAACCCAGGTATAAATTTCCTAAAATATGACGCGAGTCCGAGAAACTGGCGAACCTGCGTAGCTGTATGTGGTGATGGTGCTTCGACTAATGCTTGAATTTTGCGGGAATTGGGTCTAATTTCCCCAGACTGTAAGGAATAACCTAGATAGTCTACTTTTTGTTTCATGAATTTGCAAAGGGAGAGGAACTCTCACGAATTATACCGGCATCTAACAATAGTTGTATTTTTTCTCGGACTATTTGCTTCTCTATAGGTGCTAGTCGATAGGGAGACCTTCGAACTATTTTATGAGGATCTATCAATTTAATGCTCAACTGCCCTGTAGTAACGCGCCTAGTAGGTATACCGTCTATAAAATAGTCTGAATATTTACTAATTATTTTTGACAGCAGCATTTTATCTTCACCTTCTAAGTCAGTATCGATTGAAGAAATATCAAAATCTGCCGAGTTAGTTTCACAAAAATTAGTATGATCTTTGGTCTTAAATAGGACTTTGTCATTATCGATCGTCACAGAATAGCCTTTATCTAAGATATCCCTGCCTACAATAATTGGCACAGACATTACCGTATCTGGAACGATGTGAAACATAAGGTCTACTGAGGCGTTTCCAATTTTTACGGTACTTAAAATTTGGTAAGTGGACTGTACGTCATCACCTCCGATACCAGAAAGATGAACTAGATTATTGCGCACAGTACCCGGAAACCGACAGCGAATACTTTCAGATAAAAGCGAGCAAGATGATCCGCTATCAAATAAAAATGGAAATCTCTCACCAGCTGATGTCTCTAACGTAGATCTGGAAAGTTGGTGGTCGCAAAGGTTGACTTCCTTCCTTTCAGACTTTCCTCCATTCTTCTTTTCTGGACAAGTCGTAGACGCGTGACCAGGTTTGCCACACGTGTAGCAGGTTATAGACGGCTTGTCTTGATTATTTGTAGAACTGGATGCTTCATGAGACTTCAATGATTTGGAGTCATCCTTTCGCTTCTTGCATTCAAACTGTCGATGTCCTGGCACGCCACACCAATGACACTTTCCAGGAAATCTAGGGTCTGTCATTCGAGGTCGCTTAGAATCGGCGTCTTGATTTCCATCACTGACGTCCAACCGTCGCTTTAGTGATATGCCATTGAGGATCCGAAACAACTGAGCACGAGTAGTTATCACATGTGCTATCAACTCTCTACGTATCAAATTATCCTTTTGACATAGCACCGATATCACGAACCCAGTGATAACTTCCTCAGGAAGGTCAGTTTTTGGTATACGTTCGATCAAGTTCCACAATCGCATTGCAGACTCTGATGCGGTTTCTTTGACATTAATTTGAAATCGTAAAATGTCATCAAAATGATCTTGCATTAGTTTGGGTTTAGCAAATCTAGCTAGCAAAGTTTCTTTAACTGCAGCCCATGTTAATTCCTTGAGGTTCATTCTGGTCAAGTGGGTCGCTGCGCGACCTTTGAGCGCCTTAGTAAGTGCCATCAACAGATCAACACCTACAAGATTTTTCTCCTGCACTATTACTTCTGTGACGTTGCACCAGCCCTCGATGTCAGATTCGGAATCATCAGGATCAAAGTCAATTAGTTTTATCGTGTTGGTACTCACAGGAGTTGATGCTTGCGACATCGCAAAAATCCGGGTAAACATTTCCTCCATATTCGACAATATTCTCATTGCAGGGATGTTTTCTGCAGGCTGCGTGTTCCCTGTTTGTGGCCCGTGGGATCCCACTTCTGATATAGACTCAGGATGGCCTATATCAGAATCTTCCATGTTTCACGTGGGTCAGAAACTCGAACAAAGTCACTAATTGATTCTCCAATGATTTATTTCTCCTTAACTTCACAGATTAACAAAATATAACGCTAACACTCTTTAATTAGGCATAGATAACGATACTAAATTAAATCAACTTAGAAACTGTTAAAGATAGCGTCGGAAGTAAGCGATTCGTCGAGCGCGTGGTGCGTTGGCGGTTCTCGATTCCGAAGTGCACAAGATGGCCGCCCCGCTCCCACCGGTGTGACGTTCCGCAAGAATGGCAGCTGACAGACAGCTGACATATGTCATACTGCCATTCTGTTCCGACGTTGTCGACAGCAAACGTCAAATGTCATGTGTCGCGCCGTCATACTTATATTATATTGTTTACTGTGTGTGTGTGTTTCTTTATGTACTTACTTCAATTTGTTTATTTTTTGTCAATTTAAAATAAAGTACCCGTGTGTGTGTCACGTCAAGTGCTGCAAGTGGACGTAGTTTTTCCGTTTCGGCACAATGAGGCCTTGTGTACCTTCTTTGCGGTGGCGTCTTTTAGCATTGGCTAATAGTGCCGACCGCCGACGTTTGCTTTTGCGCCAGCGCCGCAAATCTCGCGCACTAATGAGGCTGCAAGTGAATGCCTTTCGTGATCTTCCCGAGGCGGAGTTCGTCAAAACGTTTCGGCTTGGTAAGGAGCAAGCAAGGGAGTTAATTGGCGAGCTTATTCCCTTTCTCCAGAGACGGCGACGGCAGAATGGAATCTCTGCTGAATTAAAGGTTTGTATGTGAAGGTACCTAACTTGACACTCCGACCCAACATTTAAAACTGATGTGAATAATTATGTAAATGTTAAAATTATATCAGCACAGTTATGAATTGCCGAAGTTGTTCCTTAAAATTCATATAAAAAAAATTTAAACATTTCAGATACTTATTGCGCTGAGCTTTTACGCCACAGGATCATACCAAACACTGGTTGGCCAAAGCGCATTGCATAATGTTTCACAGACAACTGTGTCAAGAGCTGTGAAACAAGTCACCGATGCATTGAACCAAATCAATAATAAATATATAGTTTGGTTTGGCCGATGCATTTGACAGTTGTTGGTTTTTTTTTTCAGAAAGGCAAAGACTTGTGACAGTCAGACAAATGTCGTGATAAAAATCTTATTTTTTAACAAAAAATGCACGTTTTTAGTGAAATATGATGTTTTTGATAATAAAACGTTTGTATGTTAATAAAAAAACCCATAATATAAAGATTTGATTGATAAAAATAGGATTTCAAAAAGTGGTAGGTTAGGTGTACCTCTATGATCGCATGGTAGATTTCTGTGAGCAACACTGAAAACTATTGTACTGCCACTCTATCGACACACCACCGACACACTACTGAGACACCACTGAAACGCCACTGAAGTTTTTACAGAATACCAAATTTGCAACAGTGGCGAAACAATGTTTGTAGTGTGTCGATAGAGTGTCAATGGCGTGTTGCTTCGTGGCAAGTTACAGAATTGGGCCCCAGATCTGGTGAATAAGGGGGGTGGTCAACCAATTCGAAGCCAGCTTGCTGAATGGCAGCCATCGCAACTGCCGACCTGTGCGCGGGTGCGTTGTCGTGATGAAACAGCACGCCCCTTCGAAGTTTCCCTCTCCTTTTCTATTTGATGGCATTCCTCAACTTAGGAATTAAAGCTGCATAATATTGGCCTGTAATAGTGGTTCCACGCTCCAGGTAATCAATCAACAATATCCCTTCTGAGTCCCAAAATATTGAGGCCATAACCTTGCCAGCCGATGCCACGGCACGAAACTTCTTCGGGGTCGGTGATGATGGCCGTTTCCATTGCGAAGATTGCTGTTTTGTCTCGGGATCAAAATGATGGACCCATGTTTCGTCCATTGTTACGAAACGAGACAAAAAGTTTTCAGAATCTTCTTGAAACTTGTCCAACAATATCTTCGAAATTTCAAGTCGATTTTGTTTCTGACTGTCGGTTAACATTCTCGGCACCCATCTTGCGGAGACTTTTCACATATTCAAAGATTGTTTCAATATGGATTGAATACTTCCATATGAAATGCCCGTTTCTGAATTAAGTATCGGATGGTAACTCTTCGATCGCTCAATACAATTTTCTCGACTTTCGCAACATTTTCTTGGGTGACTGACGTCGATGGACGGCCGCAACGATGTTCGTCTTCCGTACTCGTTCTCCCTACTCGAAATTGAGAAGCCCACCTTGCGACAGAGGAATAAGGCGGAGCATACTCTCCTAATGTTGCCTCCAAATCGCAATGAATCTCTTGCGTCGTTAACTGTTTTTAACAGAGGTATTTAATAACGGCTCGCACTTCGTTTTTCTCCATTTTCGAGAACACGTTCTGACACGAAGCAAACAAATGACTACATTCAGAAAAAAACAAAAGAAAATCGAAGATTTTTTTCTTTATTAATATTACAAATATGTATCTGCGCTATGCCTGCCAGTATATGTTTTTTTTTTCTTACCAAGGAGTATGTCGTTCTTACTACTTTTTGATCCCCCCCTCGTAGGTACTTATTAAAAACAAATAATCCCAAAAAGCCAGATCAATTTGGTGGAATTTTATATCTGCCACATCTGGCAGATATAAAATTCCCTATCCTAAAAATTCTCTATCATCATAGAGAATTTTTTATGTAAGTGCGTGTGAACAACACTATGTTTAGCTTGAGGTGTGAGAGAGAGCGTATATCAGCTGTAGGTACCTCTCGCTCAAGGTTACTGCGATACGATCGACTCTCGCGAGACCACGTGACGTCTGATGATGAATTCAATGAAGATGAAGATGCTAATTTCGATCTTTAATAAGGGAAAATTTGATTTTTATAATGTATTTTTCAGCTAATTAAAAAGATTTAATTAATAAAAAATCACATGCTATACAACGTGCCGCTGCAATGACGACATTAATTTGAATTTGCTTTTTAATATAAATATTTTAAATTTAAGTATTATTTATTGGTTTATTTACAATTTTCTAAAATAGCATTTGGCACCTGTAGCGCAGAGATCAAATTAAAACGAAAAGTAATATTAATATTTCTGGGCTTTTAGCAAAAAAATCATTCATGAAGCTACTCACAGCTGGGTCAGAACAATAAATAAACGATGAACAAAAAAAAAAGGTGTGGGTCAACGACCTTTTACCAGCTGACATAGAACAATAGCTTCATGAATGAGTCCTTTGCGTAGAGTGATTTTACTATTTAGTTTGTTTGATTTTTTTTTTTTTCAATGTATTATTAAAAAGATTTAATTAATAAAAAATCACATGCTATACAACGTGCCGCTGCAATGACGACATTAATTTGAATTTGCTTTTTAATATAAATATTTTAAATTTAAGTATTATTTATTGGTTTATTTACAATTTTCTAAAATAGCATTTGGCACCTGTAGCGCAGAGATCAAATTAAAACGAAAAGTAATATTAATATTTCTGGGCTTTTAGCAAAAAAATCATTCATGAAGCTACTCACAGCTGGGTCAGAACAATAAATAAACGATGAACAAAAAAAAAAGGTGTGGGTCAACGACCTTTTACCAGCTGACATAGAACAATAGCTTCATGAATGAGTCCTATGCTAGACGGGCGCGCAAGAATTATGATTAAAAAGTGTTACAAAATTTATTTAAGCTATACTGAGAAAAACATAGCGCAAAACCCAAAACTATTCTGGTCATTCGTTAAAGCCAAAAAATCAGTCTAGTGACATACCTACTACTATGCGTTTGGGAAACAATACTGCTTCTTCTGGTGTGGAAATAAGCAACCAATTTGCCACACATTTTTCTTCCACCTTTATACCATCCAATAAGTCGACTGCTCCTGATACTTGCTCGCATAACTATTTTCAATTCGCTCTAAGCAGAATTGCGTTCACGGAGGTGGAAGTATTAAAACAATTAAAGAATCTTGACCCCTCTAAAGGACCGGGACCTGATGGCCTTCCCCCGCTATTTATCCAAAAATGTGCATCCAATCTGTGTCTTCCACTCAAACTTATTTTCAATCGCTCTATTGTGACTTCTAAATTCCCAACAGAGTGGAAAATCGCTAACGTGGTACCCATTTTTAAGAAGGGAGAACCCAGCGATACTTCTAATTATCGCCCCATATCTCTTCTTTCTATCTTTGCAAAGCTGTTTGAAGCGTTGGTTTGTCCTGTTCTGTCTTCACATATAAATGCGCAATTGGCCTCTGAACAGCACGGCTTCCGAGCTCGTAAATCTACTACCACTAATTTGGTTCACTACGTCAACGACATTGCTAAATCTCTGGATTCCCGTGTACAGGTTGATTCCATCTACACAGATTTCAGCAGTGCTTTTGATAAAGTTAATCATAATATACTTTTAATGAAGCTGGAACATTTTGGCATAGCCGGTCAACTGCTACGGTGGTTCGCTTCCTACCTGACGGGGCGGAAGCAGAGAGTGGTTGTGAGAGGATACGAATCACTGTTCTACTCTTCCACTTCCGGAGTACCTCAGGGATCGCACCTCGGGCCGATCTTATTTCTTATATTTGTAAACGACATTGTCTCGACGGTACGACACAGCAAATGTTCCATGTTTGCAGATGATTTAAAACTGTACAAAGAAATTAAAACGGACTTGGATGTATCACTGCTTCAGAAGGATCTTGATGCGATACATGAATGGTGTCGATTGAACATGATGACCCTTAACGTAAGTAAGTGCTATCATATGACGTTTACGCGTAACAAAAATATAGTACCTTCGTCCTATATGTTAAATGGAGTCTCTCTGCAAAAGGTTGACACCATCCGTGACTTGGGAGTCCAGCTCGACAGTAAACTTTCGTTTATTAACCACATCGACCTAATCGTATCCAAAGCGACAAAAATGTCAGGTTTTGTGAAGAGAACTTGCTCGGAGTTTCGGTTCATACCGACCCTAAAACTTCTTTTCAGCACGCTTGTTAGAAGTATACTGGATTACGCATCTCCGGCATGGAATCCCACATATCGCGTCCATGTCAATAGGATTGAACGTATACAGAAGGCCTTCACCAGGTATCTGCGCTTCAGATGTTCTAGTTGCGATCGAGACACTAGTTATCCTCAAAGACTCAACCATTTCAATATGATATCTCTGGAACAACGTAGAAGTCTTTCCGATCAGATATTTCTGTATAAAATTATCCGTAATCGGTCCGATGTTCCAGAGCTATTATCTGAACTTAATATCACTGTTCCTAGGCGCACTATAACTAGATCTGTACGTAGAACAGATATATTTGCTATGTCCTCATCAAGAACAAACCTTGGTCGAAATGCCCCTATGAACCGATTAATGGCTAATTATAATATAATTCACAATAGCAGTAACATTGACATCTTTGCCGACACTTTTTCCCAATTCCGTAAAAAACTTATGATCCCCAACCATTCATAACATTTGATCACGATTATTGCAGTCGTCTTACGTGAAATGGATTTTCAGTTTAATTTTGGTGTGATTATTGTGCGTCAGTTGCGTTAATGGTCGCGCCGGGGTTGGACTGGGAATCTATTACTTATTAATTTAATTAAGTAAATTTGATGTTGTATATTTTTTTTTTTATATATATATTGTCTTCCCATGTTAAAGTGGCTCTTAGTTTTCTTCCATTGTAACAAAAAAATAGTTTCTCTTTTTTTTTTAATCACTTTTAACATGTCCATCTTATAATTTGTGTATACATTATAATTATGTTTAAGCTGTGTACTTCTGTAAGTGACGAATTCACCATAATAATATGTATACTTATAAGTTCATTTATGTAATGTATTAGTGAACAAGTCGTTGGAGTACCTTTAAATAAATAAATAAATAAATAAATAAATTATTTATTTTATGTTATTATAATTTTTATGAATACTGGTCACTAGCCCTAAGTCGTCTTGTCTTTAATTAATGTCGCCATTGTGGCGGCACGTTGTATAATATTCCGCAAAAAATTATATAACCGGATGCTGGTTTAGACTGGAAGCCGACCCCACCATAGTTGGGAAAAGACAAGGGTGATGATGATATCTAGTTTTTTTTTTTTAAATCATAAGTTTATATTAAGATGTGTCTTAATTCAGCGTGGCTGCCGCGCTCTGATTGGACAAGTGCCGTGCGCGGTATTCGTCATTGTTCATGTCTAGACGTAATCTTGAAATGGATAACGAACAGAACAGTCTTAAAATGTTCCTAATTGTCCGAATTAGGTTTTTATGAAAAGAAAATTTGGAAAAGATTCCCGAAATATGACTGAATTTGGGAAAAAACTGAACGCCCCTTTTTCTATGGGATTATTTTATGTATAATTGAAATTTGGACAGGACAACGTCTTCCGGGTCAGCTAGTAATATGTATAGATTGACATATTTTACTTACTGTCTCATAGATAGTGCAATATCCCCCTAACAAAAAGATCCGAGCGACATACCTTGGTGTTTAAAACGTGGCATCTTTGTTGAGATGTGTCTCGATGTCGACGCGGCAGATCGGACAGTGCTTGTTGGTGCTGAGCCACTGGTCCACGCACTCCATGTGAAACAGGTGCATGCATGGTAACCGCCTGAAAACACACGTAAGACTTCATAAGGATGAGTTTTGTGAAAATAAATAAACGTATTTTCTTTCTCAGGAACCGCGGTAGTACTTCATGGCGAGGAGGGGAGCAAACTTCTTTGGCAAAGTTCGATCTGATATAAAAGCGTGTTTTTTTGTTTCATCCGCATAGCAAAACTACACACATCAAAAGTGTCTAGGGATCAAGCATTTTTATGCGGTTTTCTTGAGATTGAGATGTGGCTTTGTAATAAATTTATGATTTTATAAATTTATATGGATCCTTTTTGGTGCATTTCATAATTTGAATCAGGAACTGTGAATCAAATTCGAGTAAAAGATGAAAATCAGCTGTCAATATTTTCCCTATAAAAACATACAACGCATTGAAGACATTATTAGTGCTACTGTTTCCCTACTACTGATTAAAACCAACGTTATTATGGAGCGGCGACGTCATTTAAGCAGGGAAGAAATGCTCAGAGCCGTGGGAATGATAGAAGCTGGTTCCCGGCAACGTACTGTGGCTTTAGCTCTGAATACAAGTCAGAGTGTTATCAGTCGACTTTGGACACGTTACCGAAGCACTGGTACCGTGGCTGAGCGCCATGGAGGACGGTATCGCTGCACCACACGGAGACAAGACCGATACATTCAAATCTTAACTCGAAGAGCTCCAACTATAACCGCCATGATGTTAGCCGTGAGGCTTCATCACTCTTCAGGGAACTTAATTAGCGACCAAACAGTCAGAAACCGCTTGCATGAAGTGAACCTTCATTCCCGAAGACCGCTACGGGTACCACCTATAGCAATGCACAATCGTAGGATTCGATATCAATGGGCTCTTGAACACAGAAATTGGGCAGAAGAACAATGGCGTTTCGTGTGCTTTTCTGATGAGTCTCGTTTTGGTATGAGACCGGATACAAGACGTATACGACACTGGAGAACCCCTGGACGCCAACAGCGATTAAAATCCTGCCAGGAAGTCCATCCTTATAGTGGTGGAACCATCATGGTATGGGCGGGTATTTGGATCGGCGGAAGAACTGAGTTGATTTGGATCAGAGGCAACCTCAACGCTCAAATTTATGCTGAGACGATTGTATCAGACGTCATCGTTCCTCTACAAGTGCAAATCGGTCCCTTATTTCAGTTAATGCATGATAATGCACGACCGCACACCGCAAGAGTTGTAAGACAGACTCTCGCCGCAGCTAACATCAATGTCCTGCCCTGGCCTGCTCAGTCGCCAGACTTGAACCCGATTGAGCATGCATGGGATATGCTACAGAGAAGAGCTCTGCCGAATATGGAGGGTATCCAGTCGCAAGAAGACCTTTTTTTGTTGTTGCAACGAACATGGGCGGCCATTCCACAGCGTGATTTGGATGAACTCATTTTGAGTATGCCAAACCGATGTTCTTGTGTTGTTAGTGTTCGCGGTAGAAACACGGATTATTAATTGTTTAAGTTACCCAATAAAATTTTAAAGAAAACTGTTATTTCAGTCTTTTTTTCGAACTTTAATGTTAGTGGTTCAAATGTCAAAAATCCCTTTATTAGGAAAATGGCAAATTTCTTTATTAATGCAAAGGTGACTTGGTTTACCGTTACTGTGACAAACGAAAACACTTTATTTGATGAATCCTTAAAGAAAATTTTAATTAATATCAATCAGGAGAAAAGTTATTGCAAAAATATATGTTGATCCCTAGACACTTTTGATGTGTGTACATGAACGCCACCCTCATTACAGTCATTACGCATGGTTCCATAGGAACAGACCTAATATTGCCCCTTGGATAACTCACAGATCCCTTCGAAGGAACTGGATCCGAAAGAGACTGTCTCGTCACGTAATGTTGACGAGTGTCTGACGTGGCACTCGCATGTCGAGGTTATTATGTCGCGTGTTCGAAAATTTATATGGATTTTTAAAAATCTACGACATGTGATGCCTCAAAAGACACTCGTCAACATTTATAAAGCACTCGCGCAGTCAGTAATCACATACTGCTTACCTGTATGGGGAGGGGCCGCTAAAACTAAGTTTTTAGAGTTAGAAAGAGCCCAAAGATCACTTTTAAAAGTAATCTATTTTAAGCCACATAGGTATCCCACACTCGATCTATATAGAATTGATGGCCTATTATCTGTCAGGAAACTATACCTTTTAAACATCATTCTATATTTACATAAATACCTTCCAGTTAACTCAGAAAGACAGGCTAAGAGGAGGAAAGATATTGTGGCTTCCACTACACCGGTACGTACGGTTTTTGCAAAGCGTCAGTATGTATGCCAATCAGCCTACATATACAATAAAATTAACGCTAAACTTAAGTTCCACCATGAGGTCTCGCATCAATGCAAAATAGTTATAACTGAGTGGTTAAAAACTCTAAGCTACGAACAAACAGAGCATATTCTAGCTAGACTTACATGAATACTTCTCTCATAATCTTATACTTTTTGATCACCTAACTGTACCTTTAAGAGCGATTTATAATGGCACTATCAGCTAACACGTAAACTCATACATAATCACACACTAATACACACACACACACACACACACAAACATAAAACACACACACACCCCCACACACACAAACAAACCCATGATCAGACACAACTACAGTCACACAAACACATACCCACAATTGCAAAATACATAGAGCTGCTAATTATTATTATTATTATTACTTTTTTTTTATATCATTGTATTCTCTTTGTTTCTAAATTAGTTCAATTAGCTTTATTAGTTTTATTTTAATTGTTACAGTCTCAATAGTGTATAGCTAACAATTAAGGGAAAGAGCGAGTCAACCCCAACACAAGTATTATTAATTACTTACTGGGGCTGTCTCAATCACATCTACAAATGTAACTGTTTGAGACCCAATAAACAATTTTTTTTTTTTATGTAAGTACCGAACTACCTAAGGATAAATCTGCAGATTCAGACGCCTTATTTCACACGGCACCACCGAATGAGTTGTCGTACGGCGATCACAAAGGCGTAAAAGATATGGGTAATACAGTATTTATATCAATTTGTGAAGGTATTAAACCAATTTTACTTGTGGTCAATTTTGTTACTATATAATTCATCAATTTAAAGAAGGACGGCCAAATCGTACCTGACGACGAGGCGGTGGTGTACAGATATGCCATATATATGAAAAAATCCATTATTTTTAAGGTCTTAAAAAACATAAGAAATAGATATTTAAGTCGCCAGAAAAAAAAGATATGCACATTTTTTTGTTTATAGCATAATTTGGAAATTATTTAGAATAACATGTTCAGAACGCACCTATTGACGATTCATTTTGATTAGGAAATGATTTAGTACTCAAAGATTATAATTATTCACGTTTTTTTGAATAGTTATTATATGTAATTCAATTCTATATTATACTTTTGTATCACATCAACTAGTGCGTTTTTATTATGTATTGGATTCTTGTCATAAAAATAATTATGTTGGTTCATAGTAAGTATCAGCATTTTATTCAATTACATACAACGGAACGTCATAATATGTCATCGACGCGCGCCATTAATTGACAGTGTCAATCACACGGGTGTCAATTTGACACCCGGCGGCGATCATTCGCAATTTCGCATTGTTGTTGTTGTTGTTAGTGTGACTATTGTGATACGTACTGTACTGTTTTGGATTTCCTTCTGTTGTTTGACCTTTCATTGACTGTTTTACGGACTGATAACTACCGCTTAGCTTCGCCGCTGTTGGATAAAAACTGTGTGTCGTCTACCTAGCATTAAATCGACTTATTTATTTATTCTATCCTCAAAAGTGTTTTTTTTTTTTCATTATTAAAACATCTTGGCTATTTAGATATTATTTTCAAACGGGATGGTGTTTACTACATAAAAAAATAAAATCTCATTATAATTTGTTTCTGTACACTGAAAATAAAACTCAGGTCCAGCTTCTATAGAAATTTGGCCGATGTTCATTACGTAAACAATATTTTTACAATAAATGTAATATTAATGCAGTTTAAGGGCAACCAAGTTTTGTTTAAATAAAAGAAAAATATATTTATTTATCAAGATAAATCGTGATAGCAAAATTGATGCTCAAAATTGAGTTTTGTCTAGGACAACAGATAATTGATCAATAGTAATTACAACTGTTCAAAATAAAAACATTCACTCTGAAAAATAAACTCCCTGAGAACATGAGTTTTCAAATCTTATAGTTTAGGGTAGTAAGACACCAGAAACCATACATTGAAATTATTCAACTTTCAAAAATTTGCATTTTATTATTTCCAGACCTCGTGGTGGTATTTGTTAGCATTAATCTAAAATTAAACTATTTTTATATGCTAAAAAAAAATGTTTCGGTAAATAATTGCATCTGATTTTGTCATAAAATTTAATTTGAATGACACCCATATTTCAGATGGGGTCATTTTTGTTGAAATTGCTCTTACTTGTGTTTACCAAGTGTACAATCACGCTGTGAATGTGTGTGTAAGCGCAGGAGCTCTCGGTACCGTCCGAGACAATAGCGAAGTCGGAAGAAGGAAGCGTGTCGCTTCGTGAGTTAAAACTACTATACTAGCAGGTATCTAACCGCCCTAAAAGTTTTAGTGGGTACAAGTCCCACATAACCACTCCATTTCCCCAGATGGTGTAGTAGGCGCACGGGCGTTATCCTCGCCAAAAACATAGGATGAAGGCAAAAAAACTTTTTTACAAAAAACGATAAAAAACACTAGAAAGCGAAAAATAACTTAAATTTCGGTGTCTATTTCGTATTTTCGTTGTTTGCCACTGACTTCCAAAATTAAAGTTATTTTTCACACTCTGTTGGTTTTTTATGTAAAAACTTTTTCATTTCCCCTTTTAGGGTTCCGTACCAAACTGGTAAAGGAACCCTTATGGTGCGACTCAGTCTGTCCGTCTGTCACAGCTGGATATCTCAAGAACTACTAATGCTATCAACTTGAAATTTGGAATAATTTTGGATGACGTTTGCCAACTATTTTGCAAATAAGAAAGAAATAAAAACATATATTTTTTTTTTTTGCAACAGGGTCTGAAAGGAGGTCTTAAAAATTCGAAGTGGCACTACTAGGGCATGTGGGGTATCATATGAAAAAGCGCTGTATGCACATTCTCATACATTTTTTTTTTCTTTCTTTTAGGCTGCATAGTTTTCGATTTTTGATGAAAAATTAAAAAATCCTTATCTCCGAAGTTAGCATAGAGAAAAATCTGAAATTATGCTATGTGATAGAAGTTTATGTAAAGATTACAGGAAAAATAAAACGATGTCTCTAAATAGCATACTTTTACAGAAATCATCAACAAAAATTACATGGTACGGAACCCGCGGTGCCCGAGTCCGACTCGCTCTTGACCGGTTTTTGTTGTGGTACCTACCCTACAAAATTAATTTACCACAACTTGTATGTAAACAACAGTGACAGAAAGTTTTATAACACAAATTGGATTAAATACGTGTTATTGTAGCTGCCTCATAAACTACCAAAGGAAAAAATTATAAAATTTATATGTGACCACCGCGCGAGCTTCCTGTACCAAATGGAAATGAATCTCGTTAATCGGTCCAGCAAAAAAAAAATGAAAAAACCTCCTTTTTAAAATAAAATTTATTATTATTTTGAATTATTTGAATAACGCATTTAGTTACCACGAAAATCAGAGGAAATAATCTGTCGAATAGATAGTTTTAGTGCCTGGGGGCGTCCGACCCAGGCACGCTCACGACTAGGCTCCCCCCCCAGCCATGCAGCTCTCGGCTCAGCAACCTTAGCTTGGGAGTGTGTTATTCGTACCACTTAAGAGGAAAAAAAAAAAAAAATCGGAATCGTCCAGCTGTTCCCTTAGTCGCCTTTTACGACCCTCACTGGATGAGATGGATTGGTTCTATTCTACTAAGTATAACCGGAAACCACACGGGGTAACAAAAAAACGAGATTTTCTCACAAACCTGCAATCAGAATCGACTTCAAACAGCGACAGACAGATGGTGCACTTCTCGTCCTGGTGGCAGGGCGCGGGGCGGTAGGCGTGGCGGTACGTGTTGGACTCGATGACCGCGCTGGACGCGCCGCGCCCGCGCCACGCGCGCGCCTCCGCCTCCTCGGCCGCTTCGGCCGCGAACACCATCGCCGCGGCCATGGCGCCGGTGCCCTGAAACACCACACGTAATATTAAAGTACCTGGTCGACTGGTGAAAATAAAGAAAACCAATTTTCCCAGATATGAGACCTGGCTAGATCGATTTTTTATAATGCAACTGTCATCGTTAGAGCAGTTTTCGAGAAGGTGATTACAAATATCGCTCATTTAATAGTACAGGATAGGATAAACCTTTATTGGTGGTTCTACAATGTTTTTTAAAAGATTTTTCTATACAGGGTCAAATTAAATTAGCTAGCGAAACTCAGTAGACGTGATAAGGTATCGACTGTCGATATCTAAACATGAAAAAAACAAAACAAATGCATTTGATGATTATTTCTTTTTGGGGTCAACGATCGTAAGTAGTTTAGTTACTTGAAATATCAGTTTAAAAAATCTTTGTTTAAACCCAAACACGATAAAACAAAAAAAAAACTGATTCTCTTAACTTGAAGTAACTACTTTACACTACCAGCAGTCTATGTGAGTCTAGAGACTCGCATCCTCGCCTCTCGTCAGGCGGAAAACTGTCCTCGTGTAAAAGAGCCTATAAAAGAGGAAATAAAATAAAAGATCCTAACTAATATTATAATTGTGGACGTAAGTTTGGTACGCTTTCACGCTGAAACGGCGGAACGGATTTGGATGAAATTTGGCACATAGATAGATCATGACCTGCATTAAGACATAGGATACTTTTTATCCCGGTATTACGTTCCCGTGGAATAATTGCCGACCTCCACGCGGTCGAAGCCGCGGGCAAAGGTAGTAAGTCAATAAATATTTGTGGTCAGTAGGTTCGGTTGACTTACCATAAATGATGGCTGGATAGATATGTGCAGGTGCGGCGGCGAGGGGTGCATCTGCATGTAATGATGCATGTGGTGGTGGATATGTTGCCTGTCACTGGAAAAAATATACTTCTTATAAGACACTTTCAAATTACAACACAAAACGTAATTCATTTATGAATGTAAAATTGAAAATTCTGTAGGAATTGTAGTCTGAAGTGATAATTTTTTCCGAGACATCAAAAATTGAAAATTCTTTAGGAATTGTAGTCTGAAGTGATAATTTTTTCCGAAATGTCAATAATGTTAATTGAAAATGTAGATTGTAAAAACGCAGAGCAGATAGTTGAAAGTAGACGAAGCGACTGATTTGAGCTGAGTAAATTGGTAATATCTACACTTCGCCTATGGAGTTATAAAGGCTGACGATACCTCGTGGTGACGGGTCTTTGCCCGCGAATCGCTGCAATCACCCGGCTCGCCAGTCGACGCCGCCTAGAAGCGAATACATTTGTTCTCGCCGCGCGGATTTTGGTCAACAGTATGAGACAGTACGAGTCTATCGATATTTGGGCCCAACATCAGTATCAGTACGAGTTTTGTTACTATTTGCGATCATGGACTGTCAAGTTCACCATGCTCGCCACCAAAATATCAATAAGGCAAGTAGCAGATTTAATAATACAGCATATGGCAGATATATTGGATTTTGATATTGTAATCAAATTGAATACTTCAAAACATATAACTACTTACAGCATCATGGGCGGTGGCGGGCCTCCTCCAATGTCACGTTGCTCCAACTCATCGGGGAACTGGAAAAAACGAGCGAGCCTTACAGAAGTCGCATATGATGTGTAACATCTGACATCTCACCTTGGTAATAAGCAACATTAACATTAAATCCAACTTTACACCGCGCGCTCATTGGTCAAATCAAATAGCGCACACTTCCCCGACTTCCTGTTACTTTTCACGAAATCACTCCCACAGATTGCGGGAAATCGAGAGGAAAGATGTTGATGTTACACATCAATAAAGTAAGCATTACAACTGTGTGTAAGCCCGGGCGATTTTTTAACATGATAATTTTTATCGCGCGCTGGATTTTCAACGAACTGCTTGCTCCCCAGGATCGGTGGCCTCACGCAGCTTAAGAACAAAATGTTACTAACACTAGTTTATAAGTTTACATTGTTACTAACAATGTAAGTGATTCTGCAATAAATTTTTATTTAGTGCCGAGAGTTGACAATCCAACAGGGTATTGTTTTGACGCGCTGGGATGTATTCTGTTGGGTTCTCAATGTTCGGCTGAACACCGCGTTAAGAAATCATCGATTTAAAAATCGCTCGTGCTACCTGGGCTAACAAGGAGAGATGGCAGGGCAGACGATAGTTAACGAATGAGATATCTTGTCTGCCCAACCATCTGGTCTGGACTAGTGAGTTCAGTGCACGATTCTAAATCAAAACTGACACAGGATAAGTCTATATTCATATTACATCGCCACATACGAACTACGTTACTACGCGTCACATTGACGTCACGCAATCCTGCATCGCGCAATCAGAGTTTACCGCGCAACTAGCATACATACGACATCAACCGTCGGGCTGTTGCCCACCAGGACACCCGTCTGGTCGGAGGATCCTCCCTTTTCAATGGAGGATGAGTGAACTTTACACCCTGTTCCTCATGCATCTAAATACAGAGGTAAAATTTGTTTGTTTGTATGTAGGGGGTAATCTACCAATCCGATTTGAAAAATTATTTTTGAATTTGATAGCCCAATTCTTGAGAAAGGTTATAGGTTCTTTAACATCACGCTACGATGAGAGCCAACGCAAAGCCGAACAAAAAGAAAAAAATTATAAAAAACTCTAAGCGAAAACGAAGTAATAGCGCGGGCGGGCGATGCGATGCGACAGGGTAGGACGGGGGAACAAGAAAGTTCACGCGGACGAAGTCGCGGGCAGAAGCTAATAATTCATAAAGTGATATGGTTGAGCTAATTGGTGCTGATCCATGCGTCATGTTCGTGAACGGGCGCCGTCAGTTGGGACTGGTCGTCTCTTAGCTGCCATGGCTTATTTTTAATTTTAATATTTAATTTAGTTGTTTTAGTTTTTATCTTTTTATTACGGACGCTTTTTAACGTGCACGTCTTTCTACATTGTTCTCACATGTATATTTTCAACATGAACGATGTAACCAATATTTTGTAAAAATATTATGATTTAAAAGAGTGTCCGTGGAGTTTCTTGCCCGTTCTTCTCCATAGGGATCTACTACGCTTTGGAATGGGCAACTAGCTTCATCTTTCTGACTGACCGACCCATTGACAATTCAAAAGTGCCTGTAATTGGTTTATTTGAAATAAATGCTTTGAGTTTGAGTTTGATATCAATAAGGTAGCCAATGGTTAGTAATAATGATGATGATGATGATGAAAAATAAACAAAATGTGAATATACAGCGAGCACTGCGGTTGGCGGGAGCGGCACGGGCGGGAACTGAGCGAAGGAGGGCCCGAAGCCGTCGCCCATCATACTGCGACGTTGTAGCTCCTGAAATTATGACGAAAATATTTAAAGACAAGGCGTGTGCCCAATAGTACTTCCCATCGGCAAAAATAAACCAACTTACATACAAATTTTAATCTTATTATTTAACCCCTTTAGGGGATGGATTTTCAAAAAGCCTAACTTAGTGCTCACGATCGTTGTACAGGGTGTATCAGAAAAGTGAGGTCACATTTTAAAGGTGTACCATCAAACTGAACAACTTTCGCCATGGGACTTACATTGTAATCGAGAAAAAATATCAGCAGTACAAAGCTTCAATACCTACTTGACTGTAATTAAAGCAATTTCAATAAAATTTCGTTTACATGTAACAGAGCATTATATATAATGCTCTGTTACATGTAAACGAAATTTTTATTTTATTTAATTTTTTTTTTTTTTTTTTTTTTTTTTTAATTTTTTTTTTTTTTATTTATTTTTTTTTTTTTTTTATAGGATTTTAAAAAGAAATCTTTTTAATAAATAAATAAACCATTTATTTCAGGCTACACTGGCCCATAGATAAATACCTTAACCTAAACATACATATTTGAATATAAACAAAATTTGTGTTAATAAAATAGGCTTAAGACTATGTTAGTAGCACTCCTCTTTGCACTAGCTTGACTTTAAGCTTTAATATCCTATATGCTCCGTTTGGCGTTATCATTGCTCCAAACACCGTTACGATACCATTTCGCCTTAAGTAGATGAGGCTGAAAAGGCTGCCCAACATAAGATGGGATGGACTGGGCAGGATAAATTTATATAAGTTTGTGCGTGGAGGTGCACTTACCATCATGTGATGTTGTCGTTGCCAGAGCCGCTCGTGGACGATGTAAGGCGGAGCTACCGACATGCCGTCCCGTCGTCGTTCACCCACTGTTTGTGTAGAAAGAAAAGTTATCAACACACTCGGAATTCCTCATTTCTCTTCCGCTGCCATGTAAATTGATCCTAAATCTTCACCGTGAACATTTGAGTTACCAGTCTGACGGAAGTCAGATAGGCACAGTCGCTCCATGTAAAATACTGGTATTCAGCTGCATCCGGTTGGACTGGAACCCAACCCTAATATAGTTGGGAAAAGGCTAGCAAGATGATGATTTGGAACTTTAACATATTCGGAATAAAGTTCGATATTCAAAAATGGCTCCATGGTTTAAATCTGGGTCTAAAGACACTATAAAACTGATTTACATTCGTAAGACGTCCTCGTAACATCAGGTCCAGTTGAAAACTAGCGTCAGTCACTAGTTAGCTGGCACTTATGCTGAACTGTGCGTATTTGGTGCAGCCGTGAGGCACACAATACTATTTTAAGTTTTTTTTTGTTTTTGTGTGAATATTACCTGGGTCAAATAAATTGATTTTCTTTCTTTTCAACCGACTTCAAAAAGGAGGAGGTTCTCAATTCGGTTGTATTTTTTTTTTTTTATGTTTGTTACCTCAGAACACCGTCATTTATGAACCGATTTGGAAAATTCTTTTTTCTTTGAAATGATATACTTCCAGATTGGTCCCATTTTTATCAAAATCCAGTTCTGATGATGGGATCCATGAGGAATTGAGGGAACTCCTCAAAAATTATAGGCATACATATAGCGATTTTGGTATTTTCATCAACAAATCAATCATTTGCATTCAGAAAGTAGCATCTGGTGAAGTGGAACTGATGAAGAAGACCACAGATGGCCACGGGAACTTCTCAATGATAATAAGTATTTTACGGGTGGCGCTAAGATATCTCGATTAAGACAGTTAAGCGACTATGACGAAGCTTTAAATAAATGGTTCTGATGAAAATGGTACCATCGAACCGATGTGATGAAGAAGCCGGAAGGTAGGCACCGGAACTCAGTAACAAAACAATGTATTCTAGCCGTGTTTGGGCGTATTGGAATTGTCATGAGGCGCACTTTGGCTATAAATGATTTTAGAAAGAAAAAAAAAAAAAAAAAGAAAGGAAGAAAGATTTTAGTGGTAATTATATGCCGCTTCAAATTGCGCTACTTGAGTTGTATGTTATGTGTGGCCTCAATTTCAGAAGTCAGATTTCGTAGCCTCGTTATCTCCGTCAACATAAAACTAGGCCTTCCAAACTTCTGACACGGCTTAGCGCGACGTATATTTGCCTTTTTGCAAAGTTTTTATTTGAGATGGTTGCATGTAAATATCTTCAAGTTCTGATGAGTGGCTTTTGAGTTAGCTTTAATCATTTAATACGTATTTTTCCCACATAGTCTATGTGAATGCTGCTCTAATTTATTTTGCAGAGTGGTATTCGATGTGTGGGGTAGGCACCACTAAAAAGTGAAAAATAAAAACTTTTTACAAAAAAAATACAACCGACTCCCAAAAAAAACACTACAAAGTGAAAAATAACTTTAAGTCGGTGGTAAAAAATTAAACTTAAAAGAAACCAAAGACACCTACTTCCGAAATTAAAGTTATTTTTCACTTTGTAGTGTTTTTTTTGGGAGTCGGTTGTATTTTTTTTTGTAAAAAGTTTTTTTTCTTTTAAATATAAATCTGGTTTTGTAATAAGGCTTTTTATCGGATAGGTGGTTCTTATTTAAGGTGGAAGGAAGCGCAAAGGTAAGCCCGCGAAATTCAAATTTTCTTACGTTTTTTGCAAGCGCGGGCGGGCGATTTGTCGAAATATGTATATGGCACCGTACGATTATAAACTTCGTTAATTTATAATCTATCTCGCAAGCTTATAAACGATCGAAAAATTGTGAACTGCAACAAACCATTTACAATTTAACGCATTATTTTTCGATAGTTTATAATAATTATAATCTATCCATGGCAAACCGACAAATTGTAAACTGGTATCAAACTTGCATGCGACGAATGCACCTTGCGTTAATACTAAATAGCCAAGTAACTGCGCCCTACCGGGAAGAAGCGCTCGACGGCCGCTGCCGTGGCAAAGCTCGCTTCGCTCGCTCGGCTCGCGCACGAGACGATACTATAAATCAGGGACGGTTCATAATTTTACGGGTCATAAAATCGGACAGATTATGAACCTTATCGATAAGTACTGGTTCGTTCACAATTTGACCGATTTAACATTGATAGATTATAAACTAGGTGCCAAAAAGGAATGGGTTATATTGTTAAAATGTTTGTGTGTTCACAATTTTTCGACAGTTTATAATCTAATTCGATAGATTTTAACCTAATGGTGCTCACTATCTTACAGTGACATATGTAGGTAACTAGCTGTGCCCGCGACTTCGTTCGCGTGCATGTCGGAAAAGAATAATTTTTAGCTTAGTTAAGGTATAGGTCTATCCTTTAAAACTCCTCCAATGAAAATGAAGAACGTTCCGATCTTGCCTGGTGGGAAGTAGGGCTTCCACCGGGCAAGATCGGAAGATTCTTCATTCCTGGGATTCTGTACCACAGCCCTTTCGAAAGTAGTCACTGCGGTTTATAATGTCAAAGCGACGAAATGTCACCATTCACAATAATGTGTACTGCTCGTCGATGAGGAGTTCCACGGGGTAAGTAGATATTTACCTACTTATTTTCGAAGTCCATAGTTAGTTGACCACGGATAGTAACTAACCAGTAATTTTCTTTGATTTCTGTACAGTAACCAAATCACAGTACGTTTACCTACTGTACGTTATTGAGGAGTTCAATTGTCAGATCTTCACCATAATAAAGGTGACCATCTTGGGAGCATCCATATCCAGTATAAGCTGATCTCGCATGTATAGAATTTCCTTACAGTGAGAGGTCAGTGTAAACTGAAAATGTATAGCTTGATGTGTAGCCGTGTGTACAGCTGCAGGCTCACAAAGTGAAACCCAGTTTGATTTAAAAAAGTTGTTATGATTATTCTATAGCATTGCATTCTATACCGCTTTGAACACCACATTAGTTAGTAACCTATTATCTTACATAGCTAGCATAGCATAAAAAGTAGCCTATGTCCTTTTCCAGGTTATGGTCTACCCGTGTAACAAATTTCATCCAAATCCATTCAGCCGTTTTAGCGTGAAAGCGTTGCAAACAAAAAAACTTGTTTTCGCTCATTATTTTTGCTGCAGAGTTATTTTAAAACAGTTATATCGTTGAAGATATTCATTGAAATGAAATGATGTCAAAGGCAATGTTGTTCAAAATTAAATACTTGTGATGAATAACGTATTTATTTGGATAAGGATTAATACTATGTTTATGAAAACACCTTCGCAAATAATGCATTATTTTATAACAAATTTGATTACCATTAAAACAGTTATAGTGAGCCAGCCTTAATGATAGACATATGTTATCGCGGACTTTTTTTCAGAACTTTTTAAGAGGAACATTTCTGTTATATATGATTTTTGCGTAACTTTAACCGTTTACGCAGCGCACGCAACAGAAGCTCTTAAAAGGAATAAATGTTCCCCGTTTTTGCAACATTTTTCATTGATACTCCGCTCCTATTGATCGTAGCGTGATGTTATATAGCCTATAACCTTCCTCGATAAATGGGCTATCCAACACTAAAATAATTTTACAATTTGAATCAGTAGTTCCTGAGATTAGCGCGTTCAACCAAACAAACAAACTCTTCAGCTTTATAATATTAGTATAGATTAAGATTATGATCATAAATTTTCATTTTATAGGAGGAAGGAAGGGGTGTTGGAATTTGTAGAAAACTCGAAACTCATGCAGAACGAAGTCGTGGGGTAAGTGCTAGTATTATTAGGTCTTTACCTATGAAATTGCCGTTCTGCAGTACTGGCCATTTCAAATCAAAATAAATATTGTTTGGCTAAGAATTCTAATTTCAAATTAATTTTATTTTAAAAACATGGATTTTTTTTTCCCAAAGTAGTCATTTGTTTATTGATTAGTGTTACATTTTCATCGCAATTCAACCTTTTTCGTCATCATGGATACGTTAAAAATTCGAGTAATTATGGAATATGGGTACCGTCGTGGCAGCAACGCGGCACAAGCGGCACGCAACATCAACGACGTTTACGGAGCTAACACTACAAACCAACGCACCACTTGTTATTGGTTTGCTCGCTTCCGTTCTGGAAATTTCGACCTGAAAAATGAACCTCGCGGTCGTCCGAAGACTTTGGTCGACAATGACGAATTAAAGGCGATTGTGGAAGCTGATGATACACAATCTACGGCTGAATTAGCAGCAGCTTTCGACGTTAGCGTCAAAACAATATTGGTCCATTTGCGTCAAATTGGCAAGGTAAAAAAGCTTGACAAATGGGTGCCCCACGAACTCAATGATCGCCAGCGCGAAGTACGCGTCGAGACGTGTCTTGCACTGCTCAACAGACACACTAATGAAGGAATTTTGAACCGCATTGTTACCTGCGATGAAAAATGGATTGTTTGATAATCGCAAGCGCTCAGCAAGATGGTTGGATCCTGGTTCAGCACCTAAACAATGCCCTAAACGAAAACTTACCCCTAGAAAAGTGATGGTCACTGTTTGGTGGTCTAGCGCCGGTGTGATTCATCACAGCTTCTTACCAAACGGGGTGAGCATTACTTCAGATGTGTACTGTGAAGAACTGAACATAATGATGGAGAAGCTGGCACATCTCCAACCAGCATTGGTCAATCGCTCGTCTCCGCTGCTCCTGCACGACAACGCGCGACCTCATACTGCACAGCAGACGGTCTCCAAGTTGCAAGAACTGGGGTTGGAAGCTCTCCGTCATCCGCCCTACTCACCAGACCTTGCGCCTACAGACTACTACTTTTTCCAGAATTTGGATAACTTCTTGGTGGGAAAAAAATTCAATACCCGAGAGGCAGTACAAAATGCCATTGAAGAATTTGTTGCCTCCCGTCCAGCTGATTTCTTTAAGAAGGGCATCAATAAACTGCCACTGCGTTGGCAAAGATGCATTGATTGCATGGGTGATTACTTCGATTAATACAAATAAAAAATGCATGAAAAAAATTCGTTTAAATTTTTTTATACAAGACGGCAATTTCATAGGTAAAGACCTATTATAATTTTGGATATAGGTACATATTTGTGATGGTCATAGGTACATATTTGTGATGGTCATAGGTACATATTTTGCACAACATAATCGAATATAGAACCTGTCATTGACCTGCAAAGTGCAAAAAACGTAAGAAATTTAGAATTTCGTGGGCGACCCTGGTGTTTTCGCCTTAAGTAGCTTGTACTCACTGTGTGCGGGCGGCGCGTGATGTTGGGGGTGGGCGGTGGGGATCGCTTGCGGCGCGTGGTGCGCTTGATGCGGCGCGTGCGGCGGCGCACCGCAGCACGCGCAGCCCGAGTGGCCGCAGCAGCAACGCCGGCAGCCGCCGCACGCGCTCACGCGGACCCTGACACACATCATAATAAAAGCTTTATTTTCCTTACATACTTGTTCCTTATCTTATTAATACTAAGTAACAATATTAACTAAAAAATAGGCATGTATTTAATCGAACCTGTAATCATTCCAATTTTGCTTTCCTAAAAATATTATTGATCACTCTCATATAGCTAATGAATGGCGCCTCTTTTTGTGAACCTCAAATATTTCTTATTCTGGGGTCCTAAAATAATAAATAGCCAAGAAACTGCGACCAACTTGGATGTAGCGCTCGCTAGACTCGCGCGCGGTTTGTCACAGTTCTTAAGGCGAGTAGTAGTAGTAGTGCTGCCAACCAGTGCCACCATTGAGAACAAATAATAAGTCTGAAGATATGGAACATTTTGAAATTTCCTATGCTCACATTTGTGGTCAGATGAGGTAGAATTTTTTGTATCAAAAAAATCAACACTATAATTTTTGCGCTCTAGCATGGTGCGGGTGACACATGTCAGTATGGCATGACTAGGTCAGTGACAATAGGCACAATTCAATTTTATCGTTAACGAGGTTGAAATCTAGTATCGTTTGGCAGGAGGAGGGGGGTGGGGAGGGTGGAGGGGGATGCCCCCACTCCCCTGGTACCACTCCCATGAAAAGGTAATGCACCGTTCTTGAGAAAAACTAATTATTGTAACCTAAGCTCAAAACACTTTAAAGTTGCTTCTGCAACGTCTCCGGCGCTGCGGGAAGTGCAGCCCCTTCGCCCTTACGTAACAAAGGGTAGGCACCCATGCTCACCTCCGCAGCCTCAGCTGTGACGGCTCGCACGTGTACGTACTCTTTGTTACAGCGGGCGGGGGCCGCTCTCCCTCCGCGCCTCCGGTTTTTATAAACACTCTAGGGGTAGCAGCCAAAAGACTACGTGGAGTCGGGGTGCCCCAATTCGGTTTTGGAACAGATTCGACCTATTTTAATTTAACTATGAAGAGGGGATACACTAACTTCCTTCTAAGCAGGATTTCTAGGTAAAAACAAACAAATGACACTAACACATAACCACAGAACACATCACATTACTCAAATGTTTTTATATTACGTTTCGTTTCATCGATTTTGTACGACATTTTACACCACAGACAATATACTACACACTTATATACTATATAGATTTAGTTGTCAATCACCCATTTTAACGTTTCGTTTCAATATTTATCTGATTTGAGGTTAGAAACAATTTTTATTAAATATTGAAAAATATGCATTACCTTGTAATAAGAGTGGTAACGTTATAATCAGGGAGCCAACCCCTACCAGATTTCATCCCTTTTACCCCTTCCTCCTGCCAAACGATACTAGATCCGACCCAATACATACAGTAAACTTCTTTTTCTATAAAAAAAATATCGACTATCGATAAAAACCCATAATAGCAATACATCTCATCACTAAAATGTCGATGGCGTTACGTTACATGCCTATCACTTTGCTTCATTTTCCTTTAAATTTGATTTTATTTGTAGATAATAACATTTTGGCAGGATAATTTATTTAATTTACTGCAGTTATTATTGAATCCGTATTTTTAGCCGACTTCTAAAAAAGGAGGAGGTTCTCAATTCGGATGTTTGTATTTTTTTTTTTATGTTTGTTCGCGCATAACTCCGTCGCTTGCCAACCGATTTGAAAAAATATTTTTTTGTTGGAAAGGGTATACTTCCCAAATGGTCCCATTTTTGTCAAAATCCAGTTCTGATGATGGGATCCTGGAGAAATCGAAGGAACTCTTCAAATATTATAGGCACACCTATAGCGATTTGGGTATTTTTTATAGTAGCTTGTGCATTTGCTCTCGGAAAGCACCACTTGGTGAAGTGGAACTGATGATGAAGACCACAGATGGCTACCGGAACTACTCAATGATAAATATTTCACGGGTTGCGATTCGATTACTTTAATATGGTTGCTAAGCAATTTCCGCTCGTCACACAATGCGTGTGGTGAGTGGTTGTTGAGGAGTTCTCCTGGTTCTTACCAGCAGAACTCCTCAACAATTAACGTCCCAGCATCGGGAAAAGCAATATTTTGTAACATGTGATGAGCAATTGACATTAAACTATTGTAACTTATACAAATTATAAACAGACCCACTAAAAAGTGAAAAATAAAAACTTTTTTACAAAAAAATACAACCGACTTCCAAAAACAACACTACAAAGTGAAAAATAACTTTAATTTCGGAAGTCGGTGGCAAAAACAAAAATACATTTAATCAGACACCGACTTCCGAAATTAAAGTTATTTTTCACTTTGTAGTGTTGTTTTTGGAAGTCGGTTGTATTTTTTTGTAAAAAAGTTTTTTACTATTATGATATTTAGGGTGCAGCTAAAATATTAAATCATGATTGTAAATCGCGGTACCGTTCATGAGTGAAAAAGAACAGTTCGTCAAATGTCACCCGCACCATGCTAGAGTGCAACAATTATAAACCTCGAAGCCTGAGCAGTTAACACCAAAAACACGTTTTTCTTCTACCTCATCTGACTAAAACTGTGAGAACAAAGGAAAAAAACAAAAAAAAAATAATAAACAAATATATAATAATAAACATAGGAAATTTCAAAATGTTCCATACATTCGAATTGTACCGCTTTAAACGCACTATATTACAGACAATGCACTGACAATTTACTGTTTGAAGTGTTCAAAGTTCACATTAAGAAAACTTTTAAACACGCTTTCAGAATAAATGGGGGCCTTCCTGAATAACATTGAAGGAATCTGGTAGATAGGTAGGTACTTACTCCACAAAAACTCAGTGGCTACTATACGAATACATAAAGTACATCACAATGTACCATATCGAGTGCGGCCTGACCGATATCGATGAAATTGATTATCCGCGCTAGCAACTACTCAAATAAAAATGTTCGGAAGAACAATACGTGCTTTTAATACGATTCATTTCCGAAGTAACAAGCATATAACGGAAATATCTAGACTACTGGGTTAGATGCATACTCCGATTTGGTATAAATTGAAATGTCGAATACTCGGAACTTTAGGACTAAAACCCGGCTGAACCGGTACATACTACACATGTTTGGAGTTGGACCTTTAAAAACACTATTTCTCGGTAATTCAAGAGATGGTAAAACGTATTCACTAGGAGATGGACCACTTTTGCCTTGTCTTTTATGACGTAAGCGTTACCCACCTGGTCCGTACAAGATGTGCGTGCGGCGGTATCTCGCTGTGCGTGAGATGCGGCGGGTAGTTGCCCCGGCGTGGCACGCCGAGGATGGTGCGCGCGCTGCCCACCCAGGCCGCGCCCGGTGGCGAGGGGCCCGCGGGCGAGCGCGGTGCGGCCTCTTCCGGCGCGTAGCCCACGCGGCCCGGGGACCCCGTCAGGTCTATTACTTCTTGCTGCTGCATTTACGAAATATACAGTCAAATTAAATTAGCTAGCGAAACTCCGCAGACGTGATTGGTATCGATAGATATCTAAACACGATAAAACAAAAAAAAAAACAAAATTCTAAGCTCATACTATCTCATTACTCAAAGAAAACCTTTGCCCTTGTTGAGCGACCAACACCACGTCACGTTGTTTCCTTCTGATGTTGCTGGTAATTTAAAAAGAATTGCCGGCGTAAGTACGCCGATCTTCCGTCACGTTATTTCGCCAGGTGTCTCATAGCACTTTTTGCGTGACTACGGCGAAGCGCAAAGGAGGGTTATGATTTTGACCGGTATGTATGTTCATCTGTTCCCTCATAATAACTGCTTGCTTTTATCTTTCTTCCTCTTAACATTTAAACTACTTATCAAACCAAAAATATTTAAATCCAGATCCAGGATCCTGAAATACTTACAGCATTAGAGTCGTCTCCTACGAGCATAACGCCATCATCCGAGCTGGAGTCAGAGACCCAATCCAGCTGTAAGTCAGGAGCTGACAGCACGTTACCAGGCGCTGCCGATGGCTCGGTAGCTGGTGTTTCCTGAGTTATACAAACAAAGACGTAACTAAATCATATTAAGTCCATCATGCCATTAAATTGATGTCTAGGGTCACATACCTGATTATTTGTGGGCCTGTTGTCAGTCGCTTGTCGCCCCGAACTGGTCCCCGGCTGTGGAGACGTTTCCTTCGGTCTTCTGTCGCCGCTAGCATCTATTTTACAATATCTCCTTGCATTGTCAAGTTCTTGCTTCACGTCAACGTTTTCAGTGACATTTCCATTAGTAGTACGCGGCTCTATCTTAACTGGACATGGCTCCACAACTTCTGTTTTGATGGCACTCACTGAAGGCATGTTTTCGTCTTTTGCTGGCTCCTGTTTAATAACAGGCTGTTGCGTACCAGGTTCCTCCTTTACTTTTACCACAAATCCTGATGCTTCACCACCAGTGCTTGCATTGCTAGTACTCTGTTTAGGTACTCTACTTGTTTGAGACCCATTTTGTCGGTTGTTATTTGGACTGTGACACTCTTCAGTGTGATTATGAGCAGGCTGTGACAAATCACTGTGGAAATTCACTTTGCATCCACAATTACTACGAGATCCACAACCTGTGTTTTCTTGCTTTATTTGCATCTTCACTGCAGACATATTTAAAGTTTGTGTGTTGTTATTCTGGCTGTTTTGTCTTCGTTGATCTACAGTTTGCAAAAGCAGATTGCTAGCATTTGGTACAGTAGCATTTGTGTTCCTTGCAGTTTGTGTGCCAGGCTCACCTTTGATCTCCACTCTCGGCTCTCCAGAGTGACTGCTGTTTCCATTGCCTGCACCAGTTTCATTGCCATTCGCAGCCAAGTACCCAGCACCATTGTCGCATTGTTTCTTTCTTGGTGTGGACACATTATCTTCTTCTTCTGAACTTACTTCTATTAGATTTGGTACTTCATTCTCTTTCGAGTGTCGTCTCCGAGGAGAGATGTTGAGCTTGCGACTAGGCCGTTCTAAGCCATTCGGTTGAATTGCATTATCTCCTGTGGCAGACCCTTGATTATATGCATTGGACCTTGGGTGTAAATATTCATATTCTGGGTGATTATCAGATATTTGCATTCCATTGGACATTGAGTATGGGAGTGGATGAGGCATAAAGTTTCTACCTTCACTCAGAACAATAACGTTGTTGTGGTAAGGGGCTCCATACTCCCTTGGCGGCTGAATGCCCGGATAATGTGCATAGTTCGGAAAGTAGTAACCATGTTGGTTAAGTGAGTGGGGTTTTGGCTGATAACGAATGTTAATGTCTGGGATTCTCCTCTGGCCAGTGCCATCAGTGCTGTCAGGATTATTAGTACCAAAAGAGTAGTCAAGAGAGCTGGAACTATCTGGTAAAGGTTGATATTCTTCAGGGACAGGAGTGTGTGAATCAGCAGGGTGGGAGAGGGAGGACAGATTTACTTCATAAGGCTGGTTCGGAGTTGTAGAGTTAACATAGTTTGATGAGACAGGTTTTGGCGTTTGTTCATTAGTATTTGTCTCAGTTCCAGTAGAGACGCTTTCAACTGGTTCTGATGTTGTCGGCATCACTTCTACTTCATCATCACTTTCTGCAAATAGGGCATCACACTCCATTTGTTCTGTAATCAAATGAGCTATATTTTATTACTTTTATTTTTAATACGTAATGACGTCATCATGCGGGACAGGGAAAGGATTAAATATTAATTTGTGGTTAATGAGGTCTATGAAGTAAGTACCTACAAATAATTATTACTTAATTTACCTTGTTACTAATTATATCCAAGAGCACTTGTTATTCTTGTGTCCCAGAAAGTAATGTTGTTGCCTTTTAAAACTTACTACTTATCTAAAAATAGAATATTTCCTGTTGAATATTATCCTTATCCATAACCTCATATTTGAGAGAGAATACATTTAAGTGAATATTATTATAGTACAGCGAAAGATATTTTGGGAGAGGCGAAAGGAGAGGGTACTATAGATAGGGATACATGGTGGTGGTCGACAGAAATACAGAATGAATTACAGGATAAGAAGAGAAAGTACAAGGAATGGCAGAGTGTAGAAAATGAGAACATTAGTTTGAAAGCAGAAAAAAAAAGTGTGAGTATGATGCTCTAAAGAAAAAAGCCAAGAAAGCTGTAGCCATAGCGAGAGCAAAGGCCCAGGACAAGCTTTATGACACACTGGATAATCCAGCAGGCCATAAACATCTATACCGGCTTGCTAGAGCTAGAGAGAGGAAGACAAGGGATGTCTGTCAGATAAAGTGTATAAGGGATGAAACTGGAACAGTTCTTTCGGATGATGAGAAAATTAAGAATAGGTGGAAGGGCTATTTTGAAAGACTGATGAATGAGGAGAATGACTGGAGTGGTGTGCTTGAGAATAAACCAGTAAATGAGGGGTTAGTGAGAATTATTAGTATGGATGACGTGAGAATAGCAGTTAATGGGATGAAGAATGGTAAAGCAATAGGTCCGGATGGAATACCAGTCGAAGTATGGAAGTTATTACGGGTAGATGGATGGACGTGGTTAGCTTTATTCTACAATAAGTTGTTGCTGGAAGAAGCCATACCTGACGAATGGTGCAACAGTTCGCTGGTGCCCATCTTTAAAAACAAAGGTGATGTGCTGGAGTGCAACAACTATAGAGGAATAAAGCTAATGTCAGATAGTATGAAGGCTTGGGAGAAAGTTATTGAAAGGCGACTAAGAGAAGAGAGTGAAATTTCGCAAAACCAATTCGGTTTTATGCCTGGTCGAGGAACAGCAGATGCCATCTTTGCTATCCGCCAGCTGTGCGAGAAATACAGAGGTGTGCATAAAAACTTGCACATGGTATTTGTTGACCTCGAAAAGGCATACGACCGAGTGCCTCGTGAAGTTTTGTGGTGGGCACTTTAGGAAAAATGTGTACCAGAGAAGTATGTGCAGTTGATTCGCGCGATGTACAGTCGATGCAGTACCCAAGTCCGGTCTACAGTGGGCACTACTGGCAGCTTCGATGTGGCTGTCAGCTTGCACCAGGGCCTGCACTCAGCCCTTAGCTCTTTGTGCTGATAATGGATGCTCTTTCTTCGGATATCCAGGAAGAGGCTCCCTGGTGTATGCTATTCGCCGATGACATTGTGCTGGTTGCCGAGAGTGGCTTAGAGGTCCAGAGCAGATTGGAGGTGTGGTGGAAAAGACTGGAGACCGTTGGCCTGAGAGTAAGTCGGACCAAAACAGAGTATTTGTTTTGTGATTTTGGCGGTCTCTCCGGTCCTGTGCCCATATCTCTTGCCGGAACGCCCTTACCGATCTGCTCCGACTTTCGGTACCTTGGGTCGCTTGTCCAAGGGGATGACGAAGTAGACCGAGACATAACGCACCGGATCATCTCAGGATGAATGAAATGGCGACAGGTTACAGAAACAACTTGCGACCCACGGATGCCCCTCAAGTTGAAGGGGAAAATTTACAAGTCCGTGATAAGGCCTGTGGTACATTATGGATCGGAATGCTGGGCAGTGAAGAAGACGGATGAAAAAAAATTGCATGCAGCGGAGATGAGAATGTTGAGATGGATGTGTGGAGTGACGAGAATGGATAAAGTGAGAAATTAGTATATAAGAGGAAGTTTGAAAGTGGCGCCAGTGACAGAAAAGTTGAAAGGAAATCGTTTGTCTTGGTATGGGCATGTAATGGGGAGAGACGAAACGCATGTGACTAAAAGAGTGATGAATATACATGTTGATGGATGGAGAGGCAGAGGAAGGCCAAAGAAAAGATGGATGGATTGTGTGAGGAATGATATGAAAGAGAAGGGAGTGAATGATAGCGTGACGGTTGACAGGGGAGAATGGAAGAAGAAAAACGTGTTGAGCCGACCCCAAGTAATATGAGACAAGGGCAGGAAGATGATGACATTTAAGAGAATATTATTGATGCACAAACATTATAAACAAAGCTGTTAAAACTTTGTATCCTCAGTTATCTCCAAATGTAAACCATTGTTGTTCTTACAGCCTCATCTGCATCCCTACCCCCATATATCTGTTATATGCCTCCAAAATTCTACACAAAACAAAATAAAGCTGTCAGAGAATCGAGAGGTCAGAGTTCTGGGTCATCAGCATCTGAAAAACTTCCATAGATTTGGCATCATACTTGGAAATACCACTGTCTGACTTCTGTATCACACTAAAGGCCTATTTCACAATGTCCGAATAGCCACTACTTACCAAATAAATTCAAAAATGGAAAAGAATTTGTATGAAATTATCTGCCAAGTAAATTAATAGGAACTTCATAGTGGGTGGTGAAACAGGCCCTAAAGGTGTAACTTAAATAACGCACTACCTCTGAAGCCATGCGCTAAGGTAGCCCGCGAAATTCAAATTTTCTTGCGTTTTTTTACAATTTATTTAGGTCAGCGTAAGTTTGTATCTTAATCAAAATATGATTCGCGACAGTAAGAAATATGTATTTACATAATTTTAACCATAGAAATCATCAATACATCTCTCAGTTAGATTTTGATTCGTCTGATTTCCGGAACAGCTGATTTTTTTTCGCTATTTCAGGTTTGATCCAACAGTAAAAGTTGTTTATAATGATGAGTACAATGACCCCTTAAGAGCATATATCAAAACGTGGTTTATCTCGGTGTGTAAGTGAAATGGCGTTATGGCTGTCTAATTTGGCGCGCGAGACACGCGCACCGGAATTTACGCGCTTCGTTTAAATGTAGATTTATGACAAAATGCTATACTTACTTAATTTAATATTTAGCTTAGTAAGTTCTTAACATGTTTAAATAGCTTTGATTTAAGGCAAATTTTACTGCACAATAAGGAACTATTTAGTTAATTATGTATAAAACAGAAAATAGACGGTGCTACTTTGGATTTTTTTTCTATCGAAAATATTTCAAGTAGGTAATCGTGTTTCGGTTTTAGTACAGCAATAGACAATATAGTCAAATAACACATAAGGTGCCCCGGGGCAATTGCAACTAGAAAAAATATGGTTCCAACTTTGATTTCGTGCAGTTTCTTTTTTATTGTAAATTTTCTTTATTTGATAATTCTACTTGATTAACAATTTCATTAATATCCTAAATAACCTAGTTCTGAAAAGAAAGTCCGTAAGGAATTGAAATAATAAAACGGTTCTCTACTAGAGGTAGATAAAGTTGCATTTACCCCCGATAAGGGGCAAATGTAACTAATGACAATCGTAGTGTATCTGTTGGTCTTAAAATTATTATAAATAGAGGTTTTCAACGCAATGTGTTATCGTAGGTGAATTTGAAACGTAAGTTCACGTATCTAAGCTCAGTTTGGAGTAATATAAATATTTCTTAACTTCAGGGGCAATTGCAACTATTTCGCTAATAGTTAGTGTAGTGAATTTACTTTTCACGTTTGTCGATAATCGAATTTTATTGAATGTTTGTTAAGAGGAAAATACAAATAAAAGCAGGATATATGACACAGTGTTTTATAATAAGAAAGAAAAGAAACTTACGAGTTGTCAGTCTTAATGAGAAGTAACATTACACAATCAGAGTAACAATGAAAAAAAAAACAAACAGGAATATCTTGTTCCTAAGAAAAAAACTTACGAGTTATCAGTCTATGAAAAGTAATAATTAATAATCACAGTAAAAATGTAAAAAATCAAACAAACATAGGAATTTCTTGTTTCTAAGAAAGAAACTTCAGTCTCTAAGAGAAGAAATATTTAACAAACACAGTAAAAATATAAAAAAATAATACAAACATAAAAATTTCTTTTTCCTAAGAACACAACGACACTACTTACAAGTCAGTCTATAAGAGAAGTAATTTGTCAATCACAGTAAAAAATCAAACAAATATAGGATTTTATTGTTCCTAAGGAACATTGTTACATTTTATTTTACTAAGTACAAAAAAAAATAAAAACTAACTTCTTGTACCGTTAAAGGAAAACCAGTTTTTTCTAGTACGTGAATGTAGCCGGCTATTTTTGTTTCAGTATCTTTGGTGAAAACAGTAGGCCTACCACGATATGATTTTTTCACTCCTCGTGATCCGCGTAATCGGTGGAACAAAGTAGACCTGGGAATTCCGTAAACGTCAGCCGCTTGATAGGTGTTCAATTCATTGGTCCTAACAGCTTCCAATGCTTTTAACAAATTGTCTTGGGTATATTTTATTTCTGTTCTCCGTTTATAATTCCGAACCATCTAAAACAAAAGATTAATTTTATTTTATCTTCATGCCAAATTTCACAAGGATCGGTGCAACAAAGTTGTGAAAGCGTACTTTAACATACAGAAAAAAATACACCTTTAAATACTGAAGATGGATTATGTTCAATGTAGTACTGTACTGTAAGTACACATATCTAGTCTATATCATATCAATATCTAATCCAGTAATTTTTTATTGATATTGTGTAGGTAACACAATATCAATAAAAAATTACAGAATTAAAACATCGACATGGCACAACACTATTGATTCATGGTTTCATACAAACCGACACGGGGCGAATGCAACTAACCTCAAAATTACAATTACCCCATGTTACGTTATTATCAGGGAAAATGTAACCATAGGTACACATATCTTGTTGTAGCTTTAACCAATCCTTAAGCAAAAAATAATAATAGCTACTTACGGTTGTCAACTATGCACTCCACTTGAAACACCAGCAATAAAACACTTTAAAACATATTTTTTGTAGATTTTTTTCACCACGTGCGTTCGTACAAAATTGCTTCAAAATGGCAGTTTGACAGATCAACCTGTTTTACCATCATTTTTAGCTGCAGTGCTTCCATCTATTTTTTTCATGTAACAATATGTTATGCTCCGTAATTTATAGATGGCGGTGTATTTAAAAATCCTGTCATAACGGAGATATTTAATTTAGTTACAATGGCCCCGTGGTTGCTTTAGCCCCGGGGCACCTTATGGAAAATCCAAATGATTTAACCATATACATTTGGTTTTACAGGAATTTTAAAAACTCAAAATTATTGATGTATCCCCTTAAGAGGTTGTGCATTATTTAAGTTACAACTTGTATAGGTATATTATATTAAGATTTCTTCCTAAGTCTAGTCAAAACTATAAATAAGTAGGCAACTACCTAATTAGCTCTGCTTCATGACTTGTCAAATATGGCAAAAAGGAAAACAACATTAAAAGGAAAAGGATACACAAGTTACAGTCACTCATATTATGGTAGGAACATTTTTATAATCTTTCCAAGTATTTATTTTACTTTTAACAGCTTGAGTACTAATCAATTAGTGATGTCCTAACGCGTTACCGATTTTATTTCTCAATCAACTTTATTTATGAAGAAATTTTAATCGATTTAACTTATTAAATTTAATTTTAAAGAAAAATGAAAAAAAAAACCGGGTCCATGAAGTATTGCATTTTTTCATCTATGGTTGTCTAGCAATAAATAAGAAACTTCATATGTCAAAAGTAAATTAAATGGTTGGAAAGAGTATAACATATATTATAACTTTATCTAGATAGCTAATATGCTATCAATACAATGAATGTAGAGATTGTCTAACTTAAAACTGCAGGCTCCTCCACTGCTTGTTGCATACACATTTCAAATGTTTGTTTCTTAGAAATTAATTATAATGGAGGGGCATGTATTTTTAAATTAGACCACCTAACATTTACCAATGTTTCAACAAAATATCCTTCCTTCAACCTTAGCTTTTTCACTATAGATTGAGGACTGTTTATTTTCCTTTCAATCTGTGTCTGAAAATAAAAATAAATGGCTAAATACACACATCAAAAGTGTCTAGGGATCAAGCATTTTTATGCGGATTTCTTGAGATTGAGATGTGGCTTTGTAATAAATTTATGATTTTATAAATTTATATGGATCCTTTTTGGTGCATTTCATAATTTGAATCAGGAACTGTGAATCAAATTCGAGTAAAAGATGAAAATCAGCTGTCAATATTTTCCCTATAAAAACATACAACGCATTGAAGACATTATTAGTGCTACTGTTTCCCTACTACTGATTAAAACCAACGTTATTATGGAGCGGCGACGTCATTTAAGCAGGGAAGAAATGCTCAGAGCCGTGGGAATGATAGAAGCTGGTTCCCGGCAACGTACTGTGGCTTTAGCTCTGAATACAAGTCAGAGTGTTATCAGTCGACTTTGGACACGTTACCGAAGCACTGGTACCGTGGCTGAGCGCCATGGAGGACGGTATCGCTGCACCACACGGAGACAAGACCGATACATTCAAATCTTAACTCGAAGAGCTCCAACTATAACCGCCATGATGTTAGCCGTGAGGTTCATCACTCTTCAGGGAACTTAATTAGCGACCAAACAGTCAGAAACCGCTTGCATGAAGTGAACCTTCATTCCCGAAGACCGCTACGGGTACCACCTATAGCAATGCACAATCGTAGGATTCGATATCAATGGGCTCTTGAACACAGAAATTGGGCAGAAGAACAATGGCGTTTCGTGTGCTTTTCTGATGAGTCTCGTTTTGGTATGAGACCGGATACAAGACGTATACGACACTGGAGAACCCCTGGACGCCAACAGCGATTAAAATCCTGCCAGGAAGTCCATCCTTATAGTGGTGGAACCATCATGGTATGGGCGGGTATTTGGATCGGCGGAAGAACTGAGTTGATTTGGATCAGAGGCAACCTCAACGCTCAAATTTATGCTGAGACGATTGTATCAGACGTCATCGTTCCTCTACAAGTGCAAATCTGTCCCTTATTTCAGTTAATGCATGATAATGCACGACCGCACACCGCAAGAGTTGTAAGACAGACTCTCGCCGCAGCTAACATCAATGTCCTGCCCTGGCCTGCTCAGTCGCCAGACTTGAACCCGATTGAGCATGCATGGGATATGCTACAGAGAAGAGCTCTGCCGAATATGGAGGGTATCCAGTCGCAAGAAGACCTTTTTTTGTTGTTGCAACGAACATGGGCGGCCATTCCACAGCGTGATTTGGATGAACTCATTTTGAGTATGCCAAACCGATGTTCTTGTGTTGTTAGTGTTCGCGGTAGAAACACGGATTATTAATTGTTTAAGTTACCCAATAAAATTTTAAAGAAAACTGTTATTTCAGTCTTTTTTTCGAACTTTAATGTTAGTGGTTCAAATGTCAAAAATCCCTTTATTAGGAAAATGGCAAATTTCTTTATTAATGCAAAGGTGACTTGGTTTATCGTTACTGTGACAAACGAAAACACTTTATTTGATGAATCCTTAAAGAAAATTTTAATTAATATCAATCAGGAGAAAAGTTATTGCAAAAATATATGTTGATCCCTAGACACTTTTGATGTGTGTATTAGGTTGGGGAAAAAGTCTTTTCGCATTATAGTATGTACGAACTTAACATAAAATCTCTTTGGCTATACTATTTGTATCTGGCTGGTTTTGGTATCATTGAAAGTTTAAATTTTAAAGAACATAATTCCAAATTCAAATTAGGAAAATGTGTGACTTTCATTTATTTTTCGTACTGTCAAGATGGGTGAATCTAATGAAGAAATTCGATACATTTTAAAATTTTACTACAAAAAAAGTAAAAATGCAACGCAAGCCGCGAAAAAAAATTGCGATATTTATGGACCCAGTGCAGTGTCTGTGAGAGTAGCACAAATTTGGTTTAAGCGTTTACAATCTGGAAATTTTGATGTCAAAGATGCACGTCGCTCTGGTCGCTCTATTACGGATAAAATGGATGCCATTTTTAAAAAAGTGGAGCAAGATCGGTATATCAGTAGTAACGACGTAGCTGAAGAACTGGGAATTGACCACAAAACAGTTTTGGCGCATTTGAAAAAAACTGGGTACACAAAAAAGCTCGATATTTGGGTACCTCACGAGCTCACTGAAAGAAACGTAATGAACCGTGTACTCATTTGTGATTTTTTATTACGACGTAATGAAACCGAACCATTTTTGAAGAAGCTGATAACTGGTGATGAAAAGTGGACCACGTACGACAAGAACGTGCGAAAAAGGGTCGTGGTCAAAGGCCGGTCAGGCTTCACAGACTGTGGCGAAACCCGGGTTAACTCGCAATAAGGTGATGCTGTGTTTGTGGTGGGATTGGAAGGGCATTATTCATTATGAGCTGTTACCACCAGGCAGGACCATCGATTTTGAACTCTACTGCGAACAACTGATGAGATTAAAGCAGGAAGTTGAGAGAAAGCGGCCGGAATTAATCACCAGAAGGGGTGTGGTTTTTCATCATGATAACGCTAGACCTCACACATCTTTAGCCACTCAGCAAAAATTAAGAGAGTTTGGCTGGGAGGTGTTAATGCATCCGCCGTATAGTCCTGACCTTGCACCTTCAGATTTCCTCCTGTTTCGGTGTCTTCAGAATTCTTTAGGCAGTGTCAGGTTAACAACACGAGAGGACTGCCAAAACCACTTGTCGCGGTATTTTGATCAGAAGTCCCAAAATTTCTATAGCAATGGGATCATGTCCCTACCTACAAGATGGCAAAAAGTTATCGAACAAAATGGTACCTACTTACTATAGATAAATGTAAATATTGTATATAAAAAAATGTTTTGAATTTTCTTAAAAAATGCGAAGAAACTTTTTCCCCAACCTATTAGATTGCCTAATCGCAAAACTCAACCAATACAGCAATTTTTTTTTTCAAATATTTGTCCATGTCAGAAGAAGGTTCTTGTGAAGTATCTAAGGCAGACCAAACCTAATTATCTATGGTACATTGGTTGCTATGATACATATACTTGTTTTGTCACTTATAATAAAATACTATGTGCTTTCAGTCCTAAATATTGTATTTCTTTATTTTGTATTCAATATTTAACAGTTCTTATGAAGAGAAAAAGAAAATTGCATGGAAAAACATAAAACCACATTTTCCTTTTTCCCGTACAAACTGTTCCTAGCTGTCAATTCTAGGAATGCCAATGTACTTCCAATTCCAATTCATAGTAGTGGCTCCATCGTTCTATCAATGATTCTGCCAATGTCAAGGTTGAAAAAACAAAGAGTATACGTTGGGGTTGACCGGTTATACAGCCTGTACAATTTAATTAAAACTCGATCTGTTTGAGTAGCCTGTAAGGACAACACAATACTTGAATGCATCCGGAGATTTGGCGCTTTCTCTTTCTATGATAATACAGTTTGACTTTAACAGTTAAATTTGGACAGTACAATGTCTGTCGGGTCAGCTAGTAAACATAAATGTCATTAATTTGTTATTGATATGACATGCAAGACAATGAGCAAAGTGTTTGAAGATATCATCAAAGTAATTTCAGTTTTAACCTTTTGTATGGCATAAATACAGAAACAAATAAAAAAACTATTGTGTCTAGCTTAGATCTACATTCTTATAAAAACCATTTGAAATAAGTGTTACTACATAATTACACATTCAATATCTTGATAACATAACAGTACTAGAAGAACGAATGATTTACTCACTGTGATTACGCTAGTAATAATAGTTCTATGGTGATAATTAATTTGATAGGAAGACAGTGTAGATATCATCATTCAAGTGAATTACTTGTTAAATAAAACCGCCATAATGTTGAGACTAGCGACAGAATGATGCTGAGGAGCTGAAAGCTACAAAGATGTACTTACCATTCCTCTGTTGATTGTCAGAAGTTGTGGATGTAAACACAGTATCCAGGATGGCTGCCAGAGATGATGGACCAGCTATATCCCAAGACGGCGACAACTGTTCGCCCTCGTAGCCTTTCTCGGTCATTTTATTAACAATAATATCGTTCCATATCGTTCCAACTGAGATTAAACGTACAAGGTACCTTCGTAACTCTTGATAATGTCAACACTAAACATCCGACAAGAAGCAAGTCATATTCACTTAATTTTAACCATGTTTATATTATTTTCTAATTAATTAAAAAGCAAAAGAATACAATCGTCTTGGCTACATGAAGGTTGCGAGAAAAATCTTATAGAAAAACAGAAATAAAACTTCTTCTGAATTGCTTGTCTGTATACCTACCTATCAATAGTACGATTATTTTTTAGTACGAGTGACAAATACAAGTTTGACTTATTCTGTAATTTTTCCTTTTTTGAAGATCGACTAAAATTGTGTTTTAGTCGATATTTTAAAAATTAATTATGACCTTTAATTTTTTCGTAAAACAGTTTTGATCTTATTAATAAAAGAAAATTATTATTATTTCACGTCAAAACAAAGCAACTCTCTTTACTGAATCATTTTGTTAGTCATGCATCAACCGCTCGTGCCTGGAAAGCACAATTCATAAAGCTTCTCTGTAGTCTTATGCGCAGTTTTAACTGCAAAGGTAAAATAGCTTGCGCCAGCTACCTTCTTGTCTGGACTGCAAGACTGCAAGATGCTGGACTGCAAAATGACGGAGAACCGAGTAAGCGCATTATGTAGCCATAAAATCATTTTGTGTACTGTAACGTGTTGTTCGTACGTAGCTAACAGTTTAATATTGCCACCGCCTCTGTCTGAACAACGCCCAATTCAAAATGTTGCGGTTATCCGTTTAACCACAGAGTGGCCAGCACTAAATTGTCAGGTGTTATTTGTCAAACAGCATGTCAAAAATACGTCAATTCAATCAATGATTTCAAAAACACGTCAGTTCAATAGTCAATAAAGTAAAACAAATCTATCCAATTCATTCAGTCTTGATCAGACTTTGGATTGAAGAGACATGCTAATTAGTTAAGCGAACTTGCTTTTAAAAAGTGCTTTATTTGTAGTGTCTTAACTCGTAATATTAAATGAAACTAAACTTGTAAGTTTTTCATAAAAAAACTTTAGAGTATTATCATTATTTACTCACTCTTCAAGGACTTTACCTTTACCGTGTATTTACTGAAAGGTAAACTCCAGCACAATAGGCTGTTTTCTTTTGTATTATCCACGGCGATAAAAGGAGTAAATATGTCACCAAAACACTTACCACTATTTCTTGAAGGAGAAGTAGTAAAAGGCTTTGGAAGAGGATCTAAGGATCTTGGATGCCCTACAGGTAATATAAAAGAACGCTCAAGGCTTAGTAGTTTCGTATGTGTGTTACCTTGGAGCAATTTGATAAATGATTTAAGTTTTTCAACTCTTGTATTTTTATCTATTTAATTTGTATTGCCTTTAATAACATCATCTGGTCTAAGTATCCATTCTAGAAGTAGGGCAGAAGTAGCACAGTGAATTGTAAAATTAAAAACATTTTCTCATCTCTTTTTCAGTATAAATAAATTAATATTTTTCTGTTCATAGTTGTTCATTTTATTGTTTCTGCTTTACCCTTTCAATTATTTGGAATAAGCAGGTAAAGCTGCAAACTATACACATAATCCACAATCTGATTTTGCCCAATGCTCCCCAGCATAGACCTCATTAAATTCCCAGGTTGGGTAAAAACTTAAATAGCTGTGTCCACAACAAATAAGTTATTATGGCTAGAAAATAGTTTCCCTAGTATAATTAATATTTTTAATCATTCCACAGCAAACTACTCCCTGGAAGTAGTCCAATCTTTGCCCAAAGACCTGGAGCCAGGAGTGTACTATGGATGGGCACAAGTAGACAAAAGTAAAATCTACAAAATGGTTGCAAACATTGGGTGGTGCCCATTTTATCAAAACAAGCAAATGTCTGTAGTAAGTATAAATTATAGATTCACTCCTTAATCATTATTCATTTTCTTTAGAGTTCTTGATAGTTATTTACTGTTACGAATTTAGTAGGGACAGCACTAAGCCATTTATACAAAACTAGCTTTTGCCTGCGGCTTCGCTCGCGTGGATGTAGGAAAATATGTCAAGGGAACATACCAAACGTCAAAATACCCTATGTGTTAATCCAGGTAAACAATGTATTAATTCCGAAATACATTGTTTTCATATATATCTATTGGTTTACGCGGCGCACGCCAGAAAGCTCCCAGTCTGCATGTTTTTTTTTTCCCGACATCTTCAACAATCATCATATTTCAGCCAATTTACACAAAACTTTAATGAATTATGCACCTAAATCTTCCTCATGAATCACTCCATCCATTGTTGAAAACCAAATGAAAATCCGTTTGGTAGTTTTTGAGTTTATAGCATTCAGACAGACGAACGCAGTGGAGGACTTTCTTTAGTTAAAATTATGCCCGTCATGTTCTAATAACAAATAACTTTTGACCGAGTGGACCAATTTTAATGAAATAAAGACTTAATGTTACCTCAAGAAGTCAAGATAAAAACTATAACCACATTTCAAATCCCTTAAATCTCTTAAAAAGAGGTACAGAAAAAATTTAATATTATTCGTGTATTTTAAAGTCGACCTCTATTTTACCCCCTTAGGGGATGATTTTTCAAAAAGCTGTACCATGTTATTATTTATATAACATGTTTTATGTTACCAAAAACATCCATTTGAATAATCATATCATGTTGGGTTTCCAATACAAACTCATCCCCTATATCACCCCCTGTAGGATTATTTTTGAGACAAAAAGTAGCCTATGTCCTTCCCCAGGATACCATTTATCGCCTTGCCAAATTATATCGAAATCCGTTCAGTGGTTTAGGCGTTAAAAGGTACAGATAGATAGACAGATATTGTCAGAGTTACTTTCGAATTTATAATATTCCCAAGTAGCATTAGGGGTTCTATAACGGTTGACTAATGGTACACATTTATTCTTTAAGCTGTCTAAGTAAGCTGTATGAGGGCTGTATAGCACGCTATACAGTCCTTATACCACCGGTTTGGGCACAAATTATGCAGCCTTAAGTTCACAAATGGTACACAGTAGCTGAATAGCAGCACTTTAACGGCAGTTTAAGAGAGAACCTGTGGTCTTAAAGCTGATCAACGGCATCATATATGATTCCATGTGGTTCTTCATACAGACAAGAGAGTTATAAGAAGTAACGAGTGAACAATTATACAGCCTCTATCTCATATTAAGCTCACAAGTGTACCCTAAAAACTAGTAGCGGCCGCTTTTTCTTCAAATTATCAACTGAGTACTACACTAATTTGTAATAAATATTACGTATGTCGCCCGTGAGTGTCTATAATCAGCCATATTTTTTAATGTGACTTTATTATTACGGTAAGTACTCTGTGTTTATTATATTCTATTGTGTTAAAACTATGGGTAATGTAAATTTATTGTAAAGTATATACATTTTTAGAGTTAAAATTTTCACGCGCCTCGGGAATAATGCCGTTTTATCAAAAAAATAATTCTAAATAAGCAGAGGCGAACATTTCAATTTTTGATGGTTGTGTTTTTATGGCATTAAAATCAGTCTATGGTTTTTTATTTGAACATTAACCACAAAATTAATCACAAAAACTCCGTAGTATGTGATAAAATCGTAATTAATTTAGAAATATTATAGGTTATGAGTGAAGAAAATGGTGGACATTGTCTCCAGCTACAGTGAACCATTGTAACTCTAAATTATAGTTGTGAACTCTTTAAAGTCTCACATGTGTACCATTATAATGTCGTGAGCTTTTGAAAGGTTCACATTGTGTAGCATCTTAATGTCATTTTCTGTACAACATAAGCTCGATAAGCTCATATTCAGCCCTGGGCGGGTAAGCAGTTCTTCAATGGTTCACGTGAATACCTTTTTAGATTTTTTAGAATACTAAATTTTAGGGATCCGCATACTGCATACATCATGAAATACTTATAAACTTGAGATATTGACTTGAAAAATACAGCCTTAGCGGCGCATGTGTTTCGTTTTATCTCGCCATTTTGTCAGTTCATTTTTGTAATTTTTGTTTGTTTTTTGTTTTTTAGATGCATAATGACAATAATGTGGATCTATCTTTTCAAGCCAACAATGACATGATAACGGATGAAACTTTAAAATTGTTACCTACGCTCGACTGTGATCAACTTATTGGTAATCAAAACCTATTATTACAAAAAATTGATAACCAGGAAAAAACACTCAACAATATTGTTGAAAATATCCAAAAACTCACCCAGAAGGTGGCGATGTTGTCTGTGCAACTCAACGAGGGCTTAGCAACAATTATGGAGAAAATTGACCAACAACCAGTGGCCGTTACTTTATTAAAAGACGCTAACCCAGACGATAATGGGCCGTTCCGTCTCGAACAAATTGACAAGAAACAAGATCTTGAAATTTTAGAAAATAATCTAATGGATAAAGCTGAGAGATCAAAACTTAAAAAACAGCTATCATTTTTGTGTCAACCCCGTGAAGGCAATGGCACAACATTTGCTTACAAATTGCACGACTCATTAATTTCACGCGAGTTTCTGTGTAATTGTTCTTGGTCTGGAGCAAGTCGTAGAAATTTTTCAAAAATCCCGTTAAAAAATTTTAAAAACTTTATTCAGTTCTTTTGTGACATGATACGTTCATGGGATCCTACATTTACCATGGGACAGACTGAAATGTTTTTTAAAATGTGTCTGAAAAATGCTGTCAAAAGAAAGTCAATGATTAGATTAATGTCATCATTAAACCAGTCAAGTCAATTGACTTGACTGGTTTTGATGATGACATTAATCTTGTTAAGACACGAAATAGGTACCTACTTCATAGTGCGTGTGTATTTATGAAAATATTCGTTTCAATAAAAGTGATAACTTTTGTTGAAACGACTATTTTATTAATTTTTTGTTGCTTTTTTTTTTGTTTTCATTTAACTGTCAAATGTTTTTATTGAGACTAATTTTCGGATTGTTTTATTTTGAAAAACAAAATTTATTAAAATTAAGAATTAATATTAAACTGTAAGTGCCTTGATGTTGAAGACCTACCTGTATAAAACTGATAAGACTGATTTGAAATTATAATAGGAGTTATTTTTTTACTATAAAGATCTTTTAGAAACAGATAGCGATAAAAAAACTTTATGGAGACGTCTTTATTGATATAATTATATGAAAAACAAACAAAATCCAAAGTATTGTAAAAATCCTCGCTATTTTTAAGATTTTCGATCCGTTTCAAAAAGATCTTAATGGAGTTGTGAATTTAAATAAATAAGTACAAGATGTAAGAGACTGAAAGTTTACGTTTTGTTATGTGATTTAAAAATAAAAATTATCAAACATTTGTAGTTGTATTATTTATTATTTAAATGTATGTAACAAAGGTATGAAGTATTGGAATTCCTTGTATTCAATGCACACTAATTTACATTTAATATCCTTGGGTTCTAAAACAATGTAAGCACGTTTACTATTATCCTGAGTTCTTGACTTGTATATGGCAAGATGAGACGATTTTATTGAATATGTAAAAACGTCTTCTGTGTTATTTATTCTAATACCTCTGATTGAAATCTTATTCTGGTCATTTGCTATGTAGATAATTTTAACAACCTCTATTCTTCTTGTTAGTACATAACTGTCTTTTTTTTTGGTTGAAATTTTGAAATCTTCATAATGTATTATATTTATTTTATTGGTTCTGGTAACAAACGGATACTGGTTACTTGGTTTTCCTTTTCCAAAGTATATTCCAACTACAAAAGGCCTTATTCTAGGATTTTCAAAGATGTTACACAATATAGGCCAAAATTCATTAGAAGAACTTTTGAATATAGGCAAACCATCCACATTTATGTTAATTGAAATTGTATCTGGAACATCAATCCAATTTTGTAATAAATTTTCAAGTGGTTTTGCTATTCCATTATGCCAGTATTGACCGCCTTCAATATTTTTAATAGTAACTTGTTCAGGAGTACGTAAAATTGTTCTAGAATCTTTTGGTAGTATTTTTGGGATCAGTTCGTTAATGATGACTGATAATTCATTTAGAGCGCAATGACATATATTATTTTTTATAGCCCATATTCTTAATTTTTCACGAAAAGATACATGTTTTTCAAAATCGCATTCATATTCACTTTCACTAGAACTGAAATCACCACATTCAGTTTCTTCTATGTTGTGTACGGAACCGTCATAAATTAAGTTTGGACTCACGCTTGAAACCGTATTGCTGGTCTCAGCTTCAGGCACTTTTACCTCTGTATTATGTACGGAACCATCATTATATGTCGTCGTAGTACTAACAGGAAGCTGTTCAATGTGTTCATTAGATTGATTATTTGGTCTCACTATCTGTAAATATTCTTTTAAGATTTTTCTTCTGAATCCACCGGTCCTCACTCTCTTTTTCCAATTGGTTTTATGCATTTTTATTATTTTGGGTTATTACGTGTTATTAGTCGTCCAAGTGTTAAAGAAAACCACGTTCACATAATTATTTAGCTCAGAGGATAACAATGTTCTACTCGTGAACAAATAAACAGCTGTCAGTGTTACTAGATATCAATAGTGGTGCTTTTAATATACTTCACACGTACATGTGAACTCATTAAACGCTCTTTTAAAGAATAATTTATAGGCTGATTAATATATCAGAAACTAGACCTGCTTGTAGCTACAAGCTGAATAACGCTCCACAAAAAGTAAATATAACAGCTTTTGGCTGCATTTATGTTCACATTTGTTGTATTAAAATGCCAGCAATATAACACCGTTTACGTGGACCTTTAAATAGCCCGTGCCGTATTTATTCACTCTTAAATTGCTCTTGTTCGGCTTTTAAAATGAAAGCTGACTTGAAGGTTAATGTTATCCTATTATAACACCAATAGTTACTTAATAGGCGATTTTTGAACTTCTATACATGCCTTATATAGGTATGTGTGAATTTGTTCACTTTAATACAGCCAATGAACCGTGTGTGACCAATGTTAATACTTAGAGATCACCGGTGAACTAAATGTGAACTATTAAAGAGAACAAAATGCTACTTGGGTTAGTATGGATTAAATTCAACATATCTGTCTTGTTACAGAACTGAAAACATTCAAACATTATTTTCTTCCATTTAGTATCAGAATTTTATTATTCATAGGTTTAAATTACAGGAACTAATAATGTCAGATTAATTTACAAACTCATTTTGTAATATCTGAATAAATTTCTGATCATAATGTTTTATTTATTCAGCTTTGAAAATTATGGTAAATTCATCAAGGATGTAAGTACATAATTAATTAAGCTCTGTTTGACATAAATAGATAAAGTTAAACTATGGAAATTAAGCAATACCTGAATACAATTAATTCCATTGGCTTTACAATAGTTTATCAGTTACCTACGGCTTATCTCCCTACAGTTATGAAATGTTATGATATTATTGCTGTTCTAAGAATGCAATACTATATTTAACTATGAATATGATATTTATGAACTTATATGAATAATATCTAAAATTAAACTGTATCAAATTGATACAAAAGCTAATTACTGAGTTACTTTATCAAACCAGTGGAAAATCAATTGAATATAGAAATTATAAAAAATTTGCGACAAGCGACAATTTTCAACATGCCTGCAATGATAAGACATTAATTAGGTACCTACTTAACTCGACTTAACAGTGTACTTATTATTATCTTTGTCGACAATTCTCGGCATTTCATTATTTTATCATAAAAACAACGGCCGACAATTTTCAGCATGCCAGGCTTATCTACAGTTTAGACATTAAGTACATCAATAATCATTGTGCGACATTTTATGAATACTTTTTTAATTATAATTTTTTGTTAATGGGGATACGCTGTGGTAGCCTGCGAAATTTAATTTTTCTTGCGTTTTTTGCAATTTGCAGGTCCGTGTCAGTTTGTATCTTGATCAAAATATGATACGCGGAAATAAAATATATGTATTTACATAATTTTAACCATAAAAATCATCAATACATATCTCTAAGTTAGATTTCGTGTAGATTCGTCGAACGAACGAAATCTAACGACTCTGCACGAATTCTAACTTAGAGATGTATTAATGATTTTCATGGTTAAAATTGTATAACTACGTATGTTTTATTCCCGCGTATCATATTTTGATCAAGATACAACCTGACACGGACCTGCAAATTGCATAAAACGCAAGAAAATTTGAATTTCGCGGGCTACCACAGATCCTACTTAATAAGTCCATGATGATCGCAACCCACAGAACACTATTATCCTAACCTAACGTCGCAACCATAGCACCTGGAGATCGTTCGCACGTACAGTTTGTTGTAAAGTTGAAAATCTATCAAAGAAATTTGACAGATTGGGGTAGCTTGATGTGCTGGCCTCTGTACTTACGCGATAGTCGATCGGCCTAAGGCCGCGTCCTAATCAAAAGCGATCGTTGCGTTCATATAAATCTCACTTTTTATTCGGGGAACCGGAAAAGCCTGTCCCTTGCTGTCCTCCCACAGCCACTAGGCCACTACATATTCCCTAGAATAAGGAATAATCACGACGTAGGACAGCTTTTTTCAGCTTTATGATGAACTAGCTGACCCGACAGACGTTATCCTGTCCAAATTTCAATAATTCATACAAAATTCCCCATGGCAAATGCACTTTTAGTTTTCCCGAATTTTCCATTTTTTCTCTTCATAAGAACCTTCCTCAGCCTTCAAAGAATATTTCCTGCCATTGTTGAGTTTTGCGCACATTCAGCCGTTAATTTTTATTTATAAAGATCAGACTAATAAAGTTCTAAAATCAGAAGCGGCTACGCCATTTAATCCATTCCATTGTTTTGTAATACCTCCTACTCTAGCTGGTTCGATATTGCAACAAAAGAATAATTGTGATTATAACATGTTTATCTACTATGTAGTAATAGTAAATTAAGAACTTAATTATCTTTGTCAAAGTGACATACTTATTTGAAACTGTTCTAAGTTTAAAGAATTTTTATTCTCATAAGAACTTAAATAACAGTTCACTTAAAATGAGATACAAAGTGCTTACATCTACGTAAAATAAAATAAATGATCATATTTTGCCTCTGGGGTGTTGGTAACGTTATAGGGTACATACATTTTTCTTGAATTTTTTCTTAAATATATTTATACTATCACACTTCTTTAAATCTTCCGGTAAATTGTTGAACAGCCGTGCTCCCTCAACTAATATTGTTTTTTTGCCGTAATTAGCCCGCGCCCGTGCTGTCATTAGTTGAAACTTGTTTTTACTTTTTGTGTTGTATGTTGTTGTATTTTTATGTAGTTGTATGTTTAATTGTACGGAATTTGTGGTGATTTTTTTATGAGAATGCAGGTGTAATATGTGTAAGTTGTGTGAGATTTAGTAAATTAGTTTTTTCGTATAATTTTTTTGTTGGATATAGATAGTTATAATGAAATAGTACTTTGATATTTTTGTTTTGTAATCTTTGTAGTGAGTTTAGATTCGATTTAGATTTTTATCTAACCTGTATCTAACAGAATTATCTATCATAAAACAACGGCCGACAATTTTCAGAATGCCAGCCCTATCTACAGTTTAGACATTACATCAATAATCACCGTGCGACATTTTATGAATACTTTTTCTTATCTGTGATACAGGTTTATCTAGTACAGGCATCATACTTTGTAATACCTAAATTATTTCTAAGATTTATACTGTATTTTACCAATTTTTATTTTTTAATATTTTTTTTATTTTTTTTTTATTATCTGTTTTAAGTACTTAATTAGTTAATAAGTAATTCTAAAACGAAAACGTGTTGAACATTCAGAAACAAAATTTTAGGTAAGGTACACATGGTTTTACGCTGATTTATTTAGTTCGCGGGTTTATCCTTAGAGAATTCTTTTCGGAAAGGAGAAAATTTGGGTTAGTGGCTGAGGGGCCCAATCCCGCAACTACACGTCCCGGAGGGTCACGATGTCTATAAATTTGATAAAAAATTTCTTTGTTATTTTTTCTATTGTTTTCAACTTGTACCGCGTCGACATAAAAAGTGCTTCAAGGTATGATAATGTGTTTGTTTGGTTTCTGCCGGCATTGTAGTGGTTCCAAATATGGAAATTACGTGGACGAAACTAATTGATTTCATAATAAATTTTGTGAAACATAGAATCATAATTTCAATAATTATAATTTAAACATAATGTAACGTAGGTAGATATAAAATTTAATTTAACAATATTACAAAATCATATTTTAAAACTGTGTTTGTATGTTATAAAGAGAACAACAATATTATTTCAAATCCTGGCACTAATCGGGCGTAAAAAGTAGGTACACACAAAAATTGGTTTAAGACTTTTCCTGCTGATGGTATTTATATGCAATATTGACTATTGATTAATCGACTTTTTCGTGATAATTAGAAACCGTGGCCGGGACGTGTACCTTCGGGATCGGGGCCCTCAGCCACTAACCCGAAAATTTACGTAGGTAGATAATTAATACTTACAATTTTTTTTACAAATAATGCTATTAGTATGTATATTATTCATATCATGGTACACATGCTACCTACCTGTAGAAACGTGGGTGGAAAATCATCAAATGACTTCTCCCGCTCTGGGCGGAGCGGGAGGGCGTGTCAAACTTTTACTGACTAAAACCCACCCGTATTCCTTCAGTTTCCTGTGCCAGGGCCACGGTATCTGTTTCGGATAAGGCGGGAGGAAACGCCCGGGTGACAACCATTGTGTGTATCACCCGGAGGACACGGTGGAGCATACAGTGGAGGTCTGCCCGGCTTGGGCGGTGCACCGCCGTGTTCTCACGGAGACGATCGGCGGCGGCGATCTCTCGCGTCCAAACCTGGTCCAGGCCATGGTGCGGAGCGAGAGTGCACGGGAAGCCGTCACCTCCTTCTGCGAAGCAGTAATGCTCGCGAAGGAGGAAGCGGAACGCGTGAGGGAGAGGCAACAGCCGCGACCTCGCGCCCCTAGCCGCCGTAGGAGACGCCCTGGGCGGCGGGAATCGATTGCCGATTCCCGGCCACCGTAGGCGCGGGCTTGCGGACGACGAGTAATGGGCAGCTCGCCGTCCGGTAAGGACCAGACCCGGGTCGACGGCGCGTTGTGTTCCACTCGCGCCTCAAAGAGATGTCAGCAGTGACGGGGTCAATTGGGCCGATGCCGCCAGGGTCGCGGGTAGTTCGAAAGAGATACCGTGGCCCTGGCACGGGCAGCTGAAGGAGCATCGGTGGGTTTTAGTCAGTAAAAGTCTGACACGCCCTGATGATTTCCCATCCATAAAAAAAAAAAGGGCCACGGTATCTCTTTCGAACAACTCGCGACCCCGGCGGCTACCTGTAGGAACTAAGGTGGGAATAGATTCACGATCGCGTAATGGCTCAGCGGTTAGCTTCTACGTCACGGGTCTCGGGTTTGATTCCGCATTATTATGAAAACTGGAATACCTACTTTAATATTTTTTGTACCAATGGCCAAGGCTAGTTTGTTCCGAGTCTGTGTGGTGAATACGAGATTTATTTTTGTTAACAAAACCACAACCAATAATTTAAAAACGGTAGGTTCTAGTGTCGCCATCTATAATTTTTGTATGAAAAGTAACAGCGTCATGTTTGCGTATCTCGAACGAAATCAAGCTACCAATCTGCCTAGCTTTTTCCCAACTAGGTTGGAGTCCAGTCTAACCGGATGCAGCTGAATACCAATATTTTAAATTGGAGCGACTGCCTATCTGACCTCCGCAACTCAGTTAGGTACTGGGGAACACGATACCCCTTGGTAACTGGTTGTCAGACTTGGGCTTCTGTCTGACTACCCATAACGACAGTCAAAGATCTACGAATGACAGCCGTAATCAACTCTAACGTGCTTTCCGAGGCACGAAGGGGTCTTGATATGCAATGGATGGTCACCCATCCACGAAACGACCGCTGCTGGCGTTGCTTAACTTTCAATCGACCCAAGCGGCTGTTATTATTTAGCCACGAAGAAATTGAAAATAAAATAATCTGGGATGTGCATACGTTACGTAAATCTATTTATTGTGATCAAGCTTAGTTTTTTTTTTTTAACATTGTAAAGTTGAGAGGACGGTGCACGTTGGGACGTCCTCAGTCCTCATCTATTCCGTGGTCCTCACACTCCTCACGACAGAAACTTTATCGTAATGCGTGGAGCAGTTCAGCGAGAGTACCTACCCACACCCACTACTTATTCCCAAATGATCAATAACCGCGCGAATAAACACGGTGTAAAAGGAAGTTATGATTTATTTTTATCCCCGTCACAGATTAATCTGTGTCCCCGTATTGTCACAATGCAGAGTAAAGACGTAGACCTCTCTACTCTACACTCTACTCTCTGGTCACTTCTATTCAGCAATATAGCTGCTAAGGACCAGTCTTGAACAACGACGCATATAGTTCAGCTTTATGACAAATCAGAATGATAAAGTTCTTAAATCAGAAGCGGCTACGCCATTTAACTCATTCCATTGTTTTGTAATACCTACACTAGCCTAAGCCTAAGTATCTACAACAAAATAATAAAATGTGATTATATAAAACAAATATAAAATGTTTACAGGATCTACTATTGAATCTAGTAATACTTAGATGCTTAGTAAATTAAGACTTATTTGCCTTTGTTTAAATATCGAAGTCAACGTGACTACATAGGTACTTATTTGAAACTGTTATCTAAATTAGTGTTGTACCTACTTCGTAGCACGACCATGAACGCGTTCATTATAACTTTAGATGGTAATAAAATCCTTTTAATTTGTACTATTTTATACCACTAATTAGGAATTTTATACTTACCTCTCAATTATCGTAGATATGCAGGTCGTACTGGCAAGATTCCTTCCCAGCACGACCACGCTAAAATTCCAGCTGGCATAGAAGTTGATGAAACGGGAGCATGCCTAAAAAATATCATTCATAACACGGTATTACCCGTATACATGCACGATAGATACCTGTAGGAACTAAGGTGGGAATAGATTCACCGATCACTTAGTGGCTCAGCGGTTAGCGTCTACGTTACGGATTCCGCATTATTATGGAGACTGGAATACTTACTTTAATCATTTTGTACCAATGGCCTACAGGCTAAGGCTAGTTTGTTCCGAGTCTGGGTGGTGAATGTGAGATTTAAACCACCCACAACTAATATTTACCGTGCCTACCGTTATAGTGTCGCCATCTATAATTTTTGTATGGAAAGTAATAGCGCCATTAACATGGCGCCGTTACTTTCCAAACAAAAATACGCTCACGCGTATTTCGAATGAAATCAATCTGCCTAGCCTTTTACCAGCTATGTTGGGGTTGGCTTCCAGTCTAACCGGATCAAGTTGATACCTGTATTTTACATGGAGCGACTGCCTTTCTGACCTCCGCAACCCAGTTACCGGGTAACGATACCAATTGGTAAGACTTGGGCTTCTGACTACCCGTAACGACAGTCAAAGATCTACAAATGTCAGCCGGTACCAACTTTTTACAACACATCCACGAAATGACCTCTGTAGGCGTAGCTTTCGATCGACCCGTTAGGCTGTTATTAGCCACGAAGTAATTAAGAAAGAAATCTGGGATGAGAATGGATATTGTAGCGATAATAAATATATTACATACTTAGTAGGTAAATCTATTAATATTATGTTCAAGCTAAGGTGCTGCAAGCACAGTGACGGGGCTGCTAATCAGCTAACTACAAAGGCAATGTTTTTCCACAGTGTTCAAAAAAATAGTTCTCACAGGCACGATCACTTAACAGACAGGATACCATTGACAGGACTTCCTGAGTCCCAATATTCGGGAATTTAACCTGCACTCTTGCACGGAAGACTGCATGCTACACATTCAGTTGGTAACTTTCGCTTAGGTAGGTAGGTGTAGGTATAATGATTCACAAAACCAGAACCTTTCTCCTTTTACTTACGTCTAGGCAGACATCTATATTATTATAAGTTTATATCTCTTGTCCCACTCGGCCACTGTTGGGTAAAGGCCTCCCTCCCCTCATTTTATCAATCGGTCACGGATCACGGTACAAACCTTGCTAATTTTTCCAAGTCGTCCTGCATATTTTCATTGTGGTCTACCGCGGCCATTTCACTGTCTCAGCATACATGTTGTTTTATTTTTCAATTCTATGAAATTACTCTATACTTCGCAGGGTTACCACCCATTGTAACGAATAAACAATCAAACAATCGATTGTTCGAATTTCACAGCCGACCACATAGATATACACTTCTGGACACATCTTTTGGCCCACCTTGTATTTTCAGTTTCGTTTGGTCCTAGCTAAAATTTTATATTAGGTCGAGCAAAAAGTTTTTATGCAGTTTTGAACCTGGCACATTCACAATTTCATTCAATAGTCTTTTTTTGAATTTCGAACACAGAATTTAAAGAAACAAAAGACAATTTGGAGCCTGTTTGTTGATATCAAACAATCGAATACTAAGAAAACTTGGTTTTATTGGTTTACTTGGATTTAATTCTTGAAAAAGTGATTGATATCTTTGGTTTTGCAACAAACATTACTTATTCTTAACATTAAGGTGAGGTTCTATCAATAATCTATGGATACTTCACCTGAAGTCGCCGCCCAAGCTGTGGCACTTATTCAGGCCGGACACAGCCAAAGAAACGTGAGTGCTCAACTTAATTTAAGTCGATCTGCGGTCCGAAATGTTTATCGGAGGTACCTAGAGACTGGCGGCTTTATTCTTCGCCAAGGAAGGCCACGATCTCGGGTCACAACTGAAAGGCAGGATCGATTCATTGTGACGACCAGCTTGAGAAATCGTCACCTTACCTCCATTGAGATACAAAACCAACTTCGCGACTTCCACGGAGTATCTGTGAGCGCTCGAACTGTTCGGAGAAGGTTAAAAGAACGCGATATGGTACCACACAAGCCAGCTAATGGCCCCAAACTAACGCGAGCCCACCGAACAGCGCGCCTTCATTTCGCACGCAGTCATTTAAATTGGACACAGCAAGATTGGAGCCGTGTACTCTTTTCTAATGAGTCTAAAATTGTGTTACATGGCAATGATGGAAGGAAGAAGGTCTACCGACGTAAGGGAGAGCGTTTCGCACAATGCTGCTTTGAAGAGAGGGTTGCTTATGGCGGTGGCTCATGGACTGTCTGGGGCGGTATATCCGCGAGCGGCAAAACTCAACTTGAGGTTGTTACAGGACCACGGCTGCCAACATTAAATGCTGAAAGGTACATTCGTGAGTGCTTAGAACCTCACGTGATACCATACGCGGAATATGTGGGCCCAAATTTCCTTTTTATGCATGATAATGCAAGAGCCCATGCGGCCGGCATCGTCAGGGAATATCTTCGGGATGTGAACATCACAGTTATGGACTGGCCAGCCAGAAGCCCAGACATGAACCCCATTGAGCACATGTGGGACGAGCTAAAAAGACGTGTTAGGGCTCGTCAGCCAGTTGCCCCGACGATGCAGGAGTTGAAAACTGCCATAGAAGAGGAATGGGAGATGATCCCTCAAAATTTCATAGAGCGGTTGATAAACTCTATGCCTAATCGTATGAGAGCTGTGGTAGATGCCCATGGAGGCAATACGCGTTATTAAATTAAACCTTTATTTGATAAAACATGTTTTTTATTCAAAAACCAATTGCCTTTAACAAGGCGCATATCCGACTTGTTAGGCGTAGCTCCATGTCGTATGGTATACTGAATTCAAATTTAAAACAATACGATCGAAAAAGATGGTAAAATGTATCAGGTTTAAAACTGCATCAACAGTTTTTGTTCAATCTAGCAATCATATTTCGGTAGGGGCCATCGAAACCTAAACTCTAAGGTGGGCCAATAGATGTGTCCAGAAGTGTATTTTTTATATTTCTATGGCCGACCATTTTCAACATAATGTAGCCTTTCTTGCCGGGGCCACATTATACGTCAACGCCAAATATATATATTTTACGTTGACGAGATAGTTAAATTCGGTAAGTGGTGGCTACACCTATGTTTATCGCTCTTCAACGCGATAATCAACGGCACATGCCGTATAATGTGGCCCCGGCATTACGCGTGGTACTTTACTGTATAGAACTAAACGACGATGTTTCTTCAACATGTCTGGGTAGTCTCATACATGTGCTCGCCGGCGCGATGATATTTGCTACTTGTTGAAACAGATTACTTAATTATTATAGGTACCCATTAGGGACTTGCACCACTATTTCTTTTTGGCTGTGTACTCCTAGGCCCGTTATACACGGCACGGTTTCTTTACGGTACGGCGCGGCGCTCTAGCCGCACCACAGAATAATCGTGTGCTCGTCAAAGACACGGCAAACACACCACCAACGACCGTGCCTTCACACGGTGAATCATCCGACAAAAAATGTGTACAACGGGTCTTAGGTTTAGGCTAGGCATTCAGAACATGCGTAGTGTACCTACAAGGTATAAAAAAAATTTGCTGTTCCTCTTCCCTACATTATGTTCGCATAACTCGTCAAAAAATGTTGGGAATGATTTTTTTTACGCGATTTCATGTTTGGTCCTATAGTAAAAGTTGTTCATAATGATGAGCCCTAATAGAATGTGCGTTATCTTACACCTTGTATGTTTTATTCTATTTTAGATTCATGACCTACATAACTGTATATCCTATAGGTAGAAAGATGTTCATGATTTAAGTATTATTTTGTTACATTAGATAACAGAGCAATGCTTGTAATCAACACATAATTATAATATATCATGCCATAACTTTTGATGATTTTGAAATTATGTACTTATATTACTGTAACATATTGTAAATGTCACCGTCACTTTTTCAGGAAACCCACATCATACACAAATTCGATGGAGACTTTTATGGGTCACATTTGAAAGTGAGTTTGGTTGGATATTTGAGAGGAGAGAAGAATTTTAAATCTTTAGATGACCTAATAGACGCAATCAAACAAGATATAAAGAATGCAGAAGAAGCCTTGGATCTGCCTGAAGCACAATTAGTAAAGACTAATACTTTTTTCGAAAAGTAGATTGAAATTTACTTCCCAGTTTTTAGACCATTTTTGTAGTATACCACTAGACCATTTTTGTAGTATACCACTAACTGTTATGAATTATGATTATTGACATTGTTGTTTATATAATTCCAATAATTAATGTTTGTTATTTTTATAGAATTACCTAGTTTTAATTTTCCTCCTTGCAGTTTTAATAATTTATTGTAATAGCATCAGAGAAGCTGGATAAGCTGTATTGCAGCAGTTTATACTTGCAGACATCAACATCATAATGTTTCAGTGTAAATTACATTGATTTATAGCAATAAGCTAGCGTGCAATAGAATGTTATCACTAATTCAATCATAAAAAAATATGAATTTAGCCTGAAATAATATAAGATAATTATTCAAGCAAATATATGAGGAATATTCCTTGACTATGTGATATTTTTGGAAAAATGTGAAATGAATTGTTATAAGAAAATTAAAAATATTTACAATAAAAGTTACATTTATTTTAAAAAATCAAACCACAACATTCCCTTTGAAAAAGCCTTTTATTGGTAGTGCTTATCTGGATCCATTTTAACAAATTTTTGTAAAATATCTCTCCTCACATTGGAAATAAAAGAATCTTAAAGTAAATAGGGCTCTCTCTCCAGGATAATTAATGTTGTTTTCTTCTAAATGAACATCCTGGAACAAAATTAAAGTTTTATTAGAAAACATTGAAAGGCTAAATATTAATATTCCAAGTATCATAACATAACAAGAAACACCATTTATAACATAAAAATAACTACATTGGTCACTGACCCATCACTTGGTCCAATAAATAACTCGTCATATGACAGAACAACAAAACAAAATTTGTATACAACAATTAGTATCTATAATGTAGATAAGAGCATCAACAATGGATACAATAATGATTGCAAAATAGGTGTAATGCAAATAAAACTGCAATATTGCACAATTTACATTAACTATTTGAAATGACATTAATAATTCCTTTAGAATAAGCTGAATAAATACCTTATTTAGGGCACAAATATTTAATGATAATGATAGGCATCCTTCCTTTCAGCTCATACAGTATTTGATCATCTTAGTTATATTAGCAATTGTTGTTTCACTTGATAAATGACTGATTGTAGATCTCTATCACATAAACTTATACAGGCATGCATAAACTTTTTTACACAAAAGTCTGACATAGTTATTGAGATAGTTAAATAATATGGCTAAAAAAGGGAGTGAATAAAAGATGACGGCTAATAGAGATAACGTGCCACCCCAAATAAAATGGGTTACAGGTCAGAGCATGATGGTTAAGAAAATCACTCTTGCACAATTTTAAATAAGAAAATCAATACTTCCTGCTGATAGTGATACCAATAGTTTAGAAGCTTTTATGGTTTTGGTTCACAACAGTCCTAAATTAACGCATTGGCGGACAGTAACAACCACAGGCGTAAAGGTAGAAGTCATACAACAGTATGCCTGTCGTCGCAACCAGTGAGTTAGTACTGTCCACCAACGTGTTAAAGCAGTACATGTGCATTGATGACAGGCAACCAGTTAAGAAAAACTTGATCCAATGATGGTAAAATACAATATAGCCTTTCTGCTATAAATTCACTATTTTTTTTTGGGGTCATTATCAGGTTGTATTGAGTCATGGGGTATAAGTTTGGCAATGTGGTGATTTAAGCTGTTTGGCAATATGGTGTAATAATAATAAGTTTCACAACAGTCAAGTTTCTGAACAGAGATGCCCTTGAACAGTTTTGTATGAATGAAAATGAAAAGATTCTTACCCTCCGTTAATCTAGCGCGACCACCGGTGGGCTGGCAAAGGATCGTTGAGCAACCTGCACATACGACCACCCTTTGCGCGTGACTGAATACAGTTGTGATTTTGTAGCAGCCAGGGCACTTGACATCCATGAAGTATGAGTTCGGATGTGGCACCAGCCTCTTCAACTTGTGTTTCCTTTTCTCCGACGCGGGAGAAGGATGCAGTAAATCAATTGCGAGCTGAAATCCCGAAGACGCACATTTAGGTTATTTGGTCACTTTGCAGTACATACATTTTGTGGATGTAGGAACTTAAGCACTGATTGAACTGCACCAGCCTCATTTTGTTAAAAACTGTGAAACAATTGGCTAAATCTTCAAGTTTTTGTTAGTTATTCATCTGACATGTCAGGTACTGCCATGTGTATCCGCTTGTTTGGACGAGACCGAGTTTCCACTTAGGAGTTGGAAGGCACTATTACAAACTACCAGAAATATCAGAAAACAATAACGAACACAGAAAACTTGTGATATCATTGAACACAGCGAGATATTTTACTCAGATAAATAAAAATACACACCGGCATGGTTACAGCTTTGATGCAGAACCGGAAAAGGAAAGGCTGCCAATTGCCAACGACAAGGAAAATATCTTTTATATCCATAGACAAAAAGAAAAGAGTGCGTTCATAAAAAATATGAATCATTTCAATCAATGATCGAAAATATTCGGAGTGGTACTGGTTCCTAATATATTACTATTTGTTTGAACTGTGTGTGGAAGTCCTCCAATAATAAAGTAAAATAACTGCTTAAAAACACAAGTCTGCCATTTTGAAAGAGCACTCTTTAGTATAGAATAATATTCTAGTCGTCCAAATGACACCATTAATATATTATTGTCATTTAAATCGATGTAAACGCAACTAAAAGCATTCCTAAGAAATCCACCTAACTTAGGTAAACACTATAAGTAAGAATCTAATCACCACGGTAACACCGTCGAAAAGTTGAATATCTAAATAAACGATATAAAAAAAAACATTGTTCTCTGGTCTGAGGTCTCTGATGATTCCTTAAGCTGGGCACTCACGGTCACTCCACTTGGATTTAATCACAGATGTACAGACGCCAGCACACTAAGCCACCCAAAACTGTCAAATTTTCCCAATCAACCTTGAACCTAATGCTTTAGCGGTAAAGATGAAAATCTATTAAAGAAATTTGACAGATTGTAGTGGCTTGATGTGCTGGCGTCTGTACGTACACCAAATGTTTGTGCCCATTCATGGTCAGTCCATTTGGATTAAATCAAATGGCAATTGATTCGTGTTACCTTGTAAATAAGGAGCATAATCGTATCAGCGAAAAAAATCCTTAAAGTTTAAAGTATTTTTATTTCCAAAAACGATTGTGCTCCTTGTCTATGGATCGATTTCCTATGCAAGTATTTTCCAGCTCTGTCTGCGCCCGATAGCATCCACAAAATTAAGTTCGTTTGTTTGTTTGCTACTTACGCTTTCACGCTAAAACGGCTAAACGGAATTGGATGAAAGCCACATGGAAAGACCATGACCTTGATTAGGACATAGGACACTTTTTATCCCGGTAGTACGTTTCCGTAGGTTAATTTCCGCGGGCGAAGCCACGGTTAAAAGCTATTAAATACTTAGCAAATACTGTCACACTTGAAAGTTTTTCCTGCCCATACCAGGGCGCCGTACTTTAAAGCAAAACCCTGGTTTACAAACCTCGCATGGTAAATACGCCTCATCCCCACAGCAAATCTTGAGATCTGTCTTACTCATGTTTCCTGCACTGCGAACGCAAATACGAGTACTACAACAAGTTGTGAGATTTATTTCACGTGACAAGTATCTAAACATCTACATGTTGAATGTTTTCTGGTGCAAACGCATAGATAAACATCAGATTTGTAAAATACCTATTCTTTTCTAAGTAACAAAAACACTATTAAAGTAATCATAATCATAAATCTTTATTTATCTCATCATCAGTTTACAGGCACTAGATAGTATAAATGCACAATCTTAAATAGAGAAAGGTGTCTGAAGTAGGAGGGCCCTGAGTTACAGATCACCCGGCTCATTTAGATAGGACATGTTAATTTACAAAATGGTTAGTCAAGATCATAACATAAGTCTGAAATCGCAATTAGGTAAAATAAGAACCTACAAAATTAAAAGTAAAATTAAGAAATTTACATATTAAGTATTGTGTTTGTAAAGAAAATATGGAATTGGAGAAAATTACAAATATTTGGGGTCGAAACGCTCGGGTCATGGGGCCCGAGTGCGCGTCTACTTTTTAAGGAAATTTCTCGCCGACTGGTCGAGGCTTCACGTGACCAGAGGGCTGGCTCGTTCTTTGGCCAAAGAATTAGCATTGCCATTCAACGTGGCAATGCTGCCAGTCTTCTGGGCACGTTTCCGGATGACATCGATGCGGACGAGTACTTCGACGCCTAAGTGTCCTTTTGTTTTGTATTTATTTGTATAGTTAGTTAGTTAGTCATTTACGTTAAAAAATATTTCTATTGTTTGATAAGTTTGTTGAATAAAAGACCATATGAATTATATTGTCTGGTACATAGTACTTTTATTCTATATTATAATATGAAATAAATAAATATAATAATAAATAAATAATAACATTTGTTCTTTAACTTTTTTTGTAATCTTTATTCTTTATTCCCTGTATTTTTCAATAAAATGCGATGATGTTTTTGCGCCAGGACTTTTTTACATCCGTCGGTCTTACTGCGCGGCTATGTACATACCATAGATATATGAAAGAAGGAGATATGCCCGGTAGTTGAAAATGTATCAGAACCCGATGTCGCTAGGTTGGCCCCACCACCGCGCCACTACTACACATGTAGTTCAATAAAAGCAATAGATACAAAGTCGCGCACACACTTGCAATTCATAAATCAGAACATACTACACAATCAATTATAAACCTTAACTCGTCACACACAGCGTGCATTTACCATGCACCGTACAACTTACTCACACAAAAACATCTGGCGCTATTATTGTGTTGTGCAAAAAGCAATTTATTTTACATATACGCTAGTGATTGACTAAATCGGAAAGTTATCGATACTTACTTCCATTTATTACTGTACAAGAAAAATTTGGGGTCCTGAAAATAAAATAAAAAATGATATGTCCAGAAAGTATTATATATTTTAAATAAAAAAAAATGTATATTAAAAAAAAAAACACGAATCAATAAATTAAAACAATCCGGTTAAGTTGGTTTAGGCTATGAAACCATAGGAATTGTTGAACCCTGTTATGATGTGTTTACTCACTGACCTGTAAACTGGAGGTATTTGTTCAGTACTTGACGTACTCTTAATTTTGGGATTGCCCATTCAAAAAGCCTGCGAGTTTTCTTTAGAGGCTGGAACATTTCTGCCTTAAAGTGAATTGAGCATATGGTGCTATATTTTGTTGGGAACCAGTTAGGTGGCCTTCCTGTTGCATCAATCCATTCTTTTTTTGTATTTGTATCTTTTGGGAAGCTAAAAAGGTACTATGAGAACTTATTTATCATTTACATAATAAGTATCTTAAGCTATAGTCTATAGTCTAGGAACTAGTTGGCCGCTGAGACAGGGGTGAGGCGGCGGTTCGCAACGCACGTACTGAGTAATGCGCCCCCGCTCCTCCATCCCACCGCTCACATACCTAAGGCGCGGTCAACTAGTTCCGCGCGGTCTATACTTCTTAACCTCACGATGAGTAAGCAGGTAGCAGGCAACAGGCGAATAGGCTTCTGTTATTAAAAAAAAAAACCATTAGTTAAGAAATAGTTAAATATATGAAAACAAACACATGCCATACTCACGCATAACAAATAAATAGCATGAATATGTTGACTTATTTTAAGCAAAAATCACTAATATTTTATCTGAACCATACCGATTACTACAACGCATTCGAATCTTGTTGTGCATAGTTAAAGACTTTAGCGGAAGTAAAATACCAAAACCAAAAAAAAGTAAGGAAATAGCACGAAGATGCGATAATTTAAACCCAAAAACACTCCACCTAAACATTAATAAACTTACTTTACGACCGTTGGTTATGCATTTCTCAACTAGGTAAAATAATCAAAAACAGTAAAAAAGATTATTTTACATTCTCAAAGGTTTTCCAACCGTACTTAAACGTCATCTTTTCAAGTGTTCCAACCGGGCTAAAACGGTTGACAAATTGAAAAATAAACCATAATAGCAATATAATATTCGTTGGGCAATCGACATTATTATCGATAGCCTACTTTAGTGGATCTTAACCTCATCACTATCTCGCCGCAAGACACAGCGGCTGTACTATGTGACGCTCCGCGTAAATAAAGTATCGTTTTGTTATTTTTACATTGCTTGTCCAGTCGCTTAGCGACATACTTAAGGTAGTGGTTAAGAAGCAATGTATTTGCTGCAAAAATAGTACAGCCGCTGCGATATTTGAAAACAAAAATAACGTAGTAAAAGCAAGAAATATTTTACGATTTGTGGTTTTTTATGATTTTAAAGATAAATACAGTAAAATACTTTTACTTACATATGGTAAGTGATTCCGTGAGATACGAAGTTTTTAATATCACTTCGGTTTTTGCAGGAAACCACTAAACAACACGGCATTTTTATAATTTATCGTGACCACGGTCGAAAACGTACTAATTCGCGGAGACGGCCATTTGGCGAGTAAAGGCGCAGCGTGCGCATAACACGTGGACACAGACACGCCCTCATGCCACTTCTCCTGTTTTTTATATTTCTATGGTACATACTGAACGCGAAATAGATGTGAATTTTCACATTCACGGCCCACGGTTTTCGCACTCACGGACAAACGACGCCAAATGGCGTGAGGCTATGGATTACGGTGCGCACGGGAAATCTGTGGATTGACGTTGCGCCAAAATATGGATTGAAGATTCGACACTCACGGTAAAATTTTGGATGTAATGTACGCACGGCTACAGATCAAGCTATATTTTTTCAGTATAAGCTGAGCTCGCATTGTATAGGATTTCCTTACAATGAGAGGTCGGTGTAACCTGGAAATGTATAGCTTGATGTGTAGCCGTGTGTAAACACATAACTTCATACATCACGCCAATTGCCGTGATGAACCAACCGTGAGTGCCCAGCTTTATTGTGGTGTTGTGTGTCATTTTTGACAAATCATTGACAAGTTGTGAAGTTGACAACATTGACAACAGAAAGCTAACCTCACCTCTACCTTTTAGAGTTTGTCTTGCTATAATAAAATTCCTACAAATATTCGATTTATCTGAAGATTTCGTAACTTGAACATCAGTGAACAATTAATTTGTACTTCTCTGATCTTTTGACATAATGGCTGACGAAGAATACGAGGCAGAAGATGCGGGAGCAGACTATGACGATATCGCTGAGGACGATGATAACATTGAGGAGACAGAGGAACAGGAGGAAGAAGGATTTAATGTGCAGTGCCTCTTGCCCGGCCAAGCTGGTGGAGGAGTTGAGAAGTCTAAGCGCATCACTTCGCGGTACATGACCAAGTACGAACGAGCGAGAGTTCTGGGTAAGGTTATGTTTCGACCTCAATACCTACACAATTCGAATCCTGCTGTTTGTAATATCATTCGCATATTGATTGCTGGTCTTAAGTGCTTTAAAAAAGTTTATCATTTTTAAATAACACAATAATTATCAAATTAAAACAACTGTTACAGGCAAACTGAAGTGTAAATTTTGTATTAATTTATTGTTTAAGTAACTGACTATTTTTCTATTATTCCAGGTACGAGAGCATTACAGATAGCCATGTGTGCCCCAGTAATGGTTGAGCTGGAAGGTGAAACAGATCCTCTACAGATAGCAATGAAAGAACTGAAGCACGGCAAGATTCCAATCATCATCAGACGATACCTCCCCGATCATTCCTATGAAGACTGGAGTATAGACGAACTTATTATCATAGATCATTAGGGAACTGTAGAACTGCAGCCTTTTTTTATTGACGTTTCATCAAACTCATAATTTCAAGGTCTTAGTATCATTTAAGTTATCTGGATCATATTATAATGATATGACAGGTTGCATCCTGTCTACTTATAATCTTTGCGCTCTAGCATGGAGCGGGTGACAGTTGACAAACTGTTCCTTTTCACTCTGAACGTTATCGCAATTTACAATCATGATTTAATATTTTAGCTGCACCCTAAGTATCATAATCGTAAAATACGGATTCAATAATAACTGTAGTAAATTAAATAAATTATCCTGCCAAAATGTTATTATCTACAAATAAAATCAAATTTAAAAAAAAAATAAGCAAAGTGATAGGCGTTTAACGTAACGCCATAGACATGTTTAGTGATGAGATGTATTGCTATTATGGGTTTTTATCGATAGACAATATTTTTTATAGAAAAAGAAGTTTACTGTGTGTATTTTTAAATGTTTGTTGTTAGACATTTATAGAGTTAAATTAGCCGAAAAAATGATACCATATGAAAAAAAAATTTTTTTAAGTAAATATTGGTAGTGCTTTGAATGGATTTTTTAATGTTTCGTATTAAATACATATTTTAAAATAAATTTAATAATAATATGATATATCAAAGACATTTTTAAAATTATTAGGAGAATGAGATTTATGCTGTAAGAATCGTTATCGATAAAATTGAATTGTGCATATTGTCACTGACCTAGTCATGCCATACTGACATGTGTCACCCGCACCATGCTAGAACGCAAAGATTATAAAAGTATGTCAGGAAAATTAAATACACTTGCGTGCAAAAAAATTGGCCCACCCCATGCTCTCTATTTGAGAGACGATAGCTCAGAGATATTAATGTATATTTTAATTGTTTTATATTGTGTGAAGGTAGGTAAGATAAAGTTTATTTACAAATACCCTATAATTTGATAAAAAGCAATATTCTTGACAAGATCGACTCGATTCTTCAGATGTTCTCATCACTCAATTTTGTTTGAAAAGACTGCGTGACTTTTTTTAACCGACTTCAAAAAGGAGGAGGTTATCAATTCGTCGGAACCTTTTTTTTTTTAAGTTTTTTTTTTATGTATGTTCCCCCGATTACTCGAAGATGGCTGGACCGATTTGGATTATTTTTTTTTTGTTTGAAAGGGTATACTTCCCAGGTGGTCCCATGATCATCAAGTCAGGATCTCATGATGGGATCCTGGAGAAATAGAGAGAACTCTTCCAATTTTATAGGCACACTTGAAGCGATTTGGATAGTTTTTGGAAGAGTACTTTCTTGGAGTGGTCCCATTTCAATTTGGTGAAGATCTGATGAAGAACTTCTGAGATACGCAACGGAACTCCTCAATAAATGATAGCAAATGGACTGGGATTGCTGAAATCTCATGTCTGTTTGTTGTTCACACCAGTTCATAACATAACATCACGCCAGTACGCTGTGAAGCGGTAAGCACATGTGAACCACTAAAAAGTGAAAAATAAAAACTTTTTTACAAAAAAATACAACCGACTTCCAAAAACAACACTATAAAGTGAAAAATAACTTTAATTTCGGAAGTCGGTGGCAAAAACGAAAATACATTTAATCAGACACCGACTTCCGAAATTAAAGTTATTTTTCACTTTATAGTGTTGTTTTTGGAAGTCGGTTGTATTTTTTTGTAAAAAAGTTTTTCACTTTGTAGTGTTGTTTTTGGAAGTCGGTTGTATTTTTTTGTAAAAAAGTTTTTATTATCAGTGAAGTTGACATTAGCTTAATTTTGTTTATTACTGTTCGTTTATTGATCATTTAACCTGAATTTTTAACCGACTTAAAAAAAACGGAGGTTCTTCATTCGATCTGTATATTTTCAAGTTCGCGCTTTTACAATACACAATATATTAGGTTATAGTTAATTAAACTTATTGAGTTATCTGTTTCAAATCGAGGAGAATGGAATGGGGTGGATCGACTTTATTGCACGCAAGTGTATTAACTAGCTGACAGGTTATGTTTCAGGTATTTTACATTAATTTATTAAGGGGGATGCGCTGTGGTAGCCCGCAAAATTCATTTTTTTTGGGTTTTTTGTAATTCGCAGGTCCACGACAGGATGTATCTTGATCAAAATATGATACGGTAGTTATATATATTTAACCATGAAAATCATCAATACATCTCTCTAAGTTAGATTTCGTGCAGATTCGTTGAACGAACGAAATCTAACGACTCTGCACAAGTTCTAACTTATAGAGATGTATTAATGATTTTCATGGTTAAAATTATATAAATACATATGTTTATTCCCGCGTATCATATTTTGATCAAGATACAACCTGACACAGACCTGCAAATAGCATAAAACGCAAGAAAATTTGAATTTCGCGGGCTACCACAGCGCACCCTCCTTAATGCAAACTCGTTCCTTGGTACTATCTCTTGGCTATGGTCTTGATTTTATTATCTTCATTTTCTTTAGAAATCAATACATTTTAAGAATGTCATATTGTAGGTTAATAGTTTTAAGAAATAAATTAAGATTTTGCAACTATTTTGTTTTGTCATTGTTATTTTTAGAACTACCTATATGTAAAAAAAAAAACCATTTACGCATGCAGTGTTGTTTTTATAGATTATTTACCAACAAAAAAAAAAAAAAAACAGAATAACAATGTTATTTCTACGGTTGTAACTAGCATTGCAAAACTTCGGAAATATTCGTAATAATTCGCAAATATTCAAAAGAATACTTCGATTTGAAAGAATACTACTAGTAAAAACTTATTACGTAAGTAGGTACTTATCTAAGTAGATGAAAAGAAATATTCGGAAGTTTTCAAATAGAATAATACTCAGATTTATGAATGATCGCGTTATTGCGTTCATTCATAAATCTTATTTTTTTTTTTCGGTACCTACATGTTGAGGCTTAGAGGTTTATGAGTTTCATAAAGGGGGGCCAAATTTTCATTACTTATTTTTGCGATAGGACACACCGTTTTCGAGATATAAGCAAAAGAAAAAAAAAAAAAATTATCTACTTTGTAATCTACCTATGTATTTAGCTCTCTATCACTTTCACACCTAAGCCGCATACAAAAACTTATTGCATAAGTACTAATCTAAGTAGATGAAAAGAAATATTCGGAAGTATTCAGAAGTTTTCAAATCGAATAATAGGTACCTACTCAGATTTATGAATAAACGCGTTATTGCGTTCATTCAAAAATATATTTTTTTTATTTGGTACCTACATGTGGTTTAGGGGTTTATGGGCTTTATAAAGGGGGGCCAAATTTTCATTACTTTTGCGATAGGACAGACCGTTTTCGAGATATAAGCAAAAGAAAAAAAAAACTATTTTATAAACTCAGTAATCTACTTATGTATTTACCTCTCTATCACTTTCACACCGGGACCGCATACAACAACTTATTACGTAAGTAGATGAAAAGAAATATTCGGAAGTATTCAGAAGTTTTCAAATCGAATAGTACTCAGATATATGTATGTATGAATGAACGCGTAGTAACATAGTCTCTGGTATTAGTTTATAATTTTGTACCAATCATTTGTGTATTTTATCTATGGGCTCTAGTAGCCTGAAAATAAAGGAATTATTATTATTTCCTTTATTACATTTACATACATATTAATTACATTATTAAATATTTTTATAAAAACAAAATAAAAAAAAATAAACATTTAAAAATATAAAAAAATAGTAGCCCACCGGTATCGGGAACAGGGTCCAAGCTACCGGTGGTCAGGGCTCTAGAGAGAGGAACCTCCTCACTATGCGTGCCGTGTCCAGGAGTACTGCTTCCTGAATCAAGCCCTTGACCCAGCCGCGCAATGAGAGCCTCCTGAGGTGTTGGTCGAGGCTCTCCGCTATTAAGCCATTAACCGTAACGATTATCGGTACAATGATTACAGAGTCCACGTCCCACATGTCGACAACCTCGTGTGCTAAGTCAAGATACTTGATTTTTTTATCTTTCTCAGCTTTCACGAGATTCTCGTCATGAGGGACAGCGATATCAACAATCATTGCACGGCGCTCTCGTAGATCTATCACCACAATATCAGGCTTATTGGCTTCAATAGTCCTGTCAGTGATGATAGATCGATCCCAGTACAATGTGACGTGATCATTCTCGAGAACTGGGTCGGGCACATACCTGTAATATGGTACTTCGGACTCCACAAGGTTGTACTGCAAGGCAAGTTGCTGGTGGATAATCCTAGCCACTAGATTGTGTCTGTGTAAGTACTCGCCGTTAGCAAGACGAGAATAACCGGAAACAATATGTCGGATTGATTTACCGGGACGGTGGCATGCCCGACAGATGTCAACCGTACCATCCTTGACAATGTATTTCCGATAATTATTCGGCATGATAACTTCATCCATAATTGCACAGACAAAACCTTCGGTTTCCCCGAAGAGGTCGCCGAAACGTAACCAGGATACAGACGCCAAAAAGTCTACATCAGGCCCATGGAGGGCCCGGAAAAAGCGTCCGTGAAGCTCTTTGCTTTGCCATACTTCCTTACGATCGTTAGTATCAAGTACTGCAGGTTTGCGCCAGTTCTCTTTCGACATGGAGAGTGGGGTGAGGCCCTTGTCCACCGCGACCACATCTCGATGCATCCCCACGTCGGCTTCTAGGAAATATTCCCTGAGACTGCATATCTCGCGATTGTGGAGGGTCTTAGCATTTAAAAAGCCTCGGCCTCCACACTTTCGCGGGATATACAGTCTCATTACCGATGACTGTGGGTGATGCATTCGATACGCAGTCAGTAGCGTACGGACTCCTATCCAGGGCGTCGAGTTCGGTCTGAGTCCATTTGAGTATACAATCAAGACCGGCATGACCCAACCGTTGAAGGCGCGCACTTTGTTTCCGCCTGATAGAAGGCTATTAAATACTTTCTTCAGGCGGCCAAAGAAGCGGTCCTTCAACGAATGCTTCATGTCAGTAACATTGATGCCCTACGCTTCCGACATACCCAAATATTTGTAGGTTTCGGTTGAGGAGAGGGATGTATGGAATCCGAGAGTTGGGTTCCCACGGATTCAATAATCTCCCCTCGCTTTACATGCATGACTGCACATTTGTCCACACCAAATTGCATCCTGATGGCGCTACTGAAGGTTTCTGTTACCATCAGTAACTCCATCAGTCGCAAATTGTTGGGGGCAATAAGTTTGTTTCGGATAAGGCGGGAGGAAACGCCCGGGTGTCACCATTGTGTGGATCACCCGGAGGACACGGTGGAGCATACAGTGGAGGTCTGCCCGGCATGGGCGGAGCACCGCCGTGTTCTCACGGAGGCGATCGGCGGTGGCGATCTCTCGCGTCCAAACCTGGTCCAGGCCATGGTGCGGAGCGAGAGTGTATGGGAAGCCGTCACCTCCTGCGAAGCAGTAATGCTCGCGAAGGAGGAAGCGGAACGCGTGAGGGAGAGGCAACAGCCGCGCCCTCGCGCCCCTAGCCACCGTAGGAGACGCCCTGGGCGGCGGGAATCGATTGCCGATTCCCGGCCACCGTAGGCGCGGGCTTGCGGACGACGAGTAATGGGCAGCTCGCCGTCCGGTAAGGAACAGGCCCGGGTCGACGGCGCGTTGTGTTCCACGCGCGCCTCAAAGAGATGTCAGCAGTGTGATACCGTGGCCCTGGGACGGGCAACTGAAGGAACACGCGTGGGTTTTAGTCAGTAAAAGTCTTACAGGCCCTCCCGCTCTGCCCGGAGCGGGAGAAGTCATTTGATGATTTCCCATCCACAAAAAAAAAAAAAAAAAAAAAAGGGGGCAATAAGTTTCAAGTCATCCATGTAAAGGTGGTGAGATATCACCTGACCACCTCTTCTCAACCGATAGCCTAGACCTGAGTCCTCCAGCAGTGTGCTTAGAGGATTCAAGGCTAAGCAAAACCAAAGCGGAGTCAAACTATCGCCCTGAAATATTTCCCGCTCAATCCTGATCGGTTCATCGATCCCTCGAATCTGCTGACATCCTGGATAGAGAAGGACCGTCCTCCATTGCCCCATACACGACATCAAAAAGGTGCGTAGAGTTGCGTCTATTTTGTACAACTCCAGCACCCTAATGAGCCATGTATGTGGCACCGAGTCATAGGCCTTCTTGTAATCTATCCAACATGTCGACAGATCTTGAATACAGAGAATTATTATTATTACTATTTGTCTTTGGCTTATCTCGGGACCCTGGGGTCCCGGACCTTTGGAAGGCGTACGAGGGGCCGAAGCCAACTCGCAGAGGCCCCTTAGACAATTTCAAATGACGAGGAGGCACCAGCCGACGATTATCCCTGTATGCACTATGCAAGTGCACCCAAGGACAACCCCCGGTTGGTGCAGGACTATTGCAGAACATGGAAACAAAACACATTGGGCCTATGGGTTTGGGTGGCTATAGTGGATTGGGTACCTTGAACTATGGAAGAACTATGTCCCCTGCCTACCCAATGTTATATAATATACACAGATAAATTGGTAGGGGGTGACTTGCACACTCAATAATGGGCCCCCGGAAACGGTCGCTAGCACATAGTGACGTAGCAACAAGGGGCAACGTGTCCTGAGGTGCTTGAGGAGTGGCGAGGTATTCCACGGCTCTCAGAACAATCCCAGAGCCCGGAAGATGGTCAAAATCCCTACAAGCACTTACTGGAATACTTCCTTCCTCCGAGCACGTTTACTCTTGCGAATCTCCACTCAAGCCGGCCAATAAAGGCAAGAATGAGGTGGGAGCTCTGTTCCCATCAGTGTTCACTCCAGCCGGCCAATAAAGGCAAGCCAGAGGTGAAGAACAAGACTTCTCCCGGGAAATAGGGTCCGTGGGGTCGCTACTGCCCAACAGCTCGCCACATGCTGCCCTGCAGGTTCACGTATCGCTCTTGGTCTGGCTCCTCACCCTAGACCTATTTCGGCAAAGTAAACTCCACCGGCACAGACCCAGAGTTCGGAGCGCACAAGCCCCACCACGACGTCAACGTAGAGATACGGCGGTGGGGTAATGCAGTATATTATTATTATTATTAACGCCATCTAGCGGTGAATATCAAAATTTAATAGATAAGTACTCTATGCGTGACCGAACATGTCCTTAGCTCGGCGAATAATTGCGAATACTACTCAAAACTTCCGAATGCTTCCGCGAATAATACGACGGGAATACTTCGGAATATTACTTTCCGGCAACGCTAGTTGTAACTGAAAATATCCACTAAGTGACTTTGTTGTTTAACCCCTCAAACGTCTTTATGTACTAATTTATGAACCCAAAACCCCAGGGGGATTGGTTGCAAACCCCATAGCTTCACAACTACTGATGATGATTTTATTTCCATCGGATTTTTACGTTTATATATAATATGATATAAGCTTATATATAGGTATATAAATATATATATATAAACGTAAAAATATAAAGGATTTTTCCTTATGCACACATGGGGTGCAGCGACACGTCAGAGGTCAATAGTGAAGCAGCAAAGTCGCTTAGGAACATCATAATCTTGCTTTTGCCTGCAAAGGAAAGCGTAAGTAGGTAGTGCATTTAATGTAATTTTCATCATAACATTTTATTTACAACTAGCTTCTGCCACCCACAGGATAGTCCGGTTAAGCAGTCTCGCCCTCCAACAGTATTGTTACGAGCTGGGGTTCGGGATAAATATATGTATACCAATTTACACCAATAACACACTATATTTAAATAATTACAAATACAGTAATCAGAAACTTTTCACCTGGATCACTTGTAGTTCGCTGTTAGTTCGCTGTAGTTTACTGGTGTTCACTATATCGCGTTCTAAACTGAACTGCCGTACACCGTTTCGTTTTTTTTTTTTTGTTTTTGTGAATGGCATCTCGTAGTTGACCATTGGAGGTCGGAGACTGCTTAACCGAGCGTTTCCTGTGGGTGCTTTAAGCGAAGTTAAAGCCTCCGGCCAGGGCTTACAAACTAAGGTATATTAGGCGACTGTGCGTCGCTAATAGGAGAACAGCCAGACGGGGCAGGCTGGATCATAATGGGGTGCCGTACACCGCTGGCAACCCTCTATTTATATGATGAGTGTAAGTTCTAGAAAGTTCGAGGACATAATTCGAGAACATTCTAGTACTTATAGGAATGATCTAGAATGCTGCAAAACTACACTAAAACTTCTAGAAAATTCTAGAAGGGTTTAGAATGTTCTAGAAACATCTGCCACGAATCGACGTATCGTGTAGTTCTGCTACTCGATAATAGATGGTGTTAGCGTCTACGTAACACTGCCCCCTCCTAAGACATGCTCGTCCCGAGCATCATTATTCCCGTAATATCGCGCCAGTCGATCAACATGAACAATTTTAGGCGCAGTTCGCGTATTCTTTTGTATTCGGTAGGTATCTCCACTTGCCAGTAGCCACTTTTTAGGTCTAAAGTGGTAAACCACTTCATTCCTGACAGCGTGTCCAGTGTGTCGTCAATCCTGGGTAGTGGATAGCTGTCTTTCTTTGTAACGTCATTCAGTCGACGATAGTCCACACAAAACCGCATGCTGCCATCCTTCTTTTTCACCAGGACCACAGGAGAACACCATGGACTAGCTGAAGGCTCTATAACTCCATCCTTTACCATTCGTTCGATCATGGCATCCACTTCCTTTTCTTTTGCCACTGGTAGTCTTTTTGGTCGCTGACGAATTGGTAACTCGTTTCCCGTATTAATTCTGTGCTGAACCAATCCAGTCTTCAATATGTCAGCATCATTTGCAGAGAAAATGTCAGCGTACTGAAGTAGCATCATCTTAGCCTTCTCCTTTTGTTCTTCAGATAAATCTTTGCGACAGTCTTCCAAAAGATTTGACATGCTAAATCTTGCACTTTGGGACGTTATTCCCAGAAGGCCGATCTTGGCATTTACGCATCTAAGCAACTTCCTCACAGCCACACCCATCAACGTACCCTTCTTGATTACTTGTTCCTTTTCAATTGGGTTCAGTATGCGTACAGCTGCAACGTTGATTGCCCTAAGGTGCGCGCCATCTTCCATGGAAGGTTTTCGTCCAATCGTTCAATGAGAATACATCGATTTTTCTGTCCAGAATTCTGTGGAAGGCTAACTGGAACTATTGTTTCCGACCGGGGAGGAAGAACAATCCTATTCAGGCAGTACACTTCGCCCGATGGTGCACCTTCCAAGAAGACTTCTTCTGAACCACATTCAATACTCCTTGTTTCACGTCGATCTCACAAAAATGTTGTCGCATGAAGTCCAAACCTAGGATGCAGTCGTCTACTATGTTAGCCATGATGACATATAAGCCTGTAAATTGTGTTACCCAGTTTAAACTCCATCTCCTTCTCACCTCGGACGGGTATGTTCTGAAATCTTTGGGGTTCTTTTGACACCAGCCAGCACCCGCCCCGCAGTCTTGGCTATTACTCCTTTCCTTTTTTTGATCCTATTTTGATATAATAATAGATACTTACCGACTTATATTATTGTATCAAAACTTTTTACAATAAAATACAACCGACTTTCAAAACTAAGACTACAAAGTGAAAAATTACTTTAATTTCGGAAGTCGGTGTCTATGGTTAAATGTATTTTCGTTTTTTGCCACCGACTTCTGAAATTAAAGTTATTTTTCACTTTGTAGTGTTGTTTTTGGAAGTCGGTTGTATTTTTTTGTAAAACAGTTTTTATTTTTCACTTTTTAGTTGTGGTACCTAACCCACACAAATTCTAATACCAGTACCTGCAAAAGAAACTGGAAAATCATCCTTATAACAGTGGGAAAAAATACGTATTTTTGAAGCTAACTCAAAAACTACCCAAGCAAAGTTAATCAATTTTATCCATATAAAATTGATTAACTTTGCTTGGGTAGTTTTTGAGTTAGCTCAAAGTTGGTCCCATTGAGGTATACCCTCTCGAAAAAAACATTTTTCAAATCGGACGACTCTGTAAAAAGTTATGCGTGGTCATACATAAAAAATAAACATACGTGTCGAATTGAGAACCTCCTCATTTTTTTTCGTCGGTTAAAAATGATTGACATTAATTTGGGCAATCGATAACGCTGCCACTTGCGCCAAGTATAGTTAATTTGTTTCAAACTTAATGACGGCTCGGAAGTTAGCTGCGAGTGCAATTAAAGATTAAAACTTAAAAGAGCTAAATCTTTAAAAAATCTTAATTCTTAAAAATATAATCGAGCTGAACCTACACCGCCATTATGTATTAGCGGTCGCCTGTAATAAATTCATAGTGGCGCTTTAAAACATGATTGTTTTACGAGTATTTGGGCTTCTTCACTCTGTAAATAATAGGTTTTTACCTATGAAATTGCCGTTTTGTATGAAAAAATTTAAACGAATTTTTTTCATGCATTTTTTATTTGTATTAATCGAAGTAATCACCCATGCAATCAATGCATCTTTGCCAACGCAGTGGCAGTTTATTGATGCCCTTCTTAAAGAAATCAGCTGGACAGGAGGCAACAAATTCTTCAAAGGCATTTTGTACTGCCTCTCGGGTAATGACTTTTTTCCCGCCAAGAAGTTATCCAAATTCTGGAAAAAGTAGTAGTCTGTAGGCGCAAGGTCTGGTGAGTAGGGCGGATGACGGAGAGCTTCCAACCCCAGTTCTTGCAACTTGGAGACCGTCTGCTGTGCAGTATGAGGTCGCGCGTTGTCGTGCAGGAGCAGCGGAGACGAGCGATTGACCAATGCTGGTTGGAGATGTGCCAGCTTCTCCATCATTGTGTTCAGTTCTTCACAGTACACATCTGAAGTAATGCTCACCCCGTTTGGTAAGAAGCTGTGATGAATCACACCGGCGCTAGACCACCAAACAGTGACCATCACTTTTCTAGGGGTAAGTTTTCGTTTAGGGCATTGTTTAGGTGCTGAACCAGGATCCAACCAACTTGCTGAGCGCTTGCGATTATCAAACAGAATCCATTATTCATCGCAGGTAACAATGCGATTCAAAATTCCTTCATTTGTGTGTCTGTTGAGCAGTGCAAGGTACGTCTCGACGCGTACTTCGCGCTGGCGATCATTGAGTTCGTGGGGCACCCATTTGTCAAGCTTTTTTACCTTGCCAATTTGACGCAAATGGACCAATATTGTTTTGACGCTAACGTCGAAAGCTGCTGCTAATTCAGCCGTAAATTGTGTATCATCAGCTTCCACAATCGCCTTTAATTCGTCATTGTCGACCAGTCTTCGGACGACCGCGAGGTTCATTTTTCAGGTCGAAATTTCCAGAACGGAAGCGAGCAAACCAATAACAAGTGGTGCGTTGGTTTGTAGTGTTAGCTCCGTAAACGTCGTTGATGTTGCGTGCCGCTTGTGCCGCGTTGCTGCCACGACGGTACTCATATTCCATAATTACTCGAATTTTTAACGTATCCATGATGACGAAAAAGATTGAAATGCGATGAAAATGTTACACTAATCAATAAACAAATGACTACTTTTGGAAAAAAAATCCATGTTTTTAAAATAAAATTAATTTGAAATTAGAATTCTTAGCCAAACAAAAATTATTTTGATTTGAAATGGCCAGTACTGCAGAACGGCAATTTCATAGGTAAAGACCTAATATTAAGATTTACCTACGTATTTACATCTCTCCGATTTATGTGCGAAATCATGTTTTATTATACGAGTAGCTAGCTACTCGTACTAAAAGAATCTTATCATCTATCTTGACTATCTATCTATCCAGGTGGGCAGCATCCATCTAGGTCGCAGGAAACTAGGAATCCTTTCTTTTTCCTTGCATTGCACTTTTTCCGACAAAGTTTTTAGGGATCGCCATCGTAAATTTTAGTTTGCCTAAAAATGGTGGAAATCAGTGATACGAGTATCCAACCTTTTTTTCCCTACTAAGGTGATACCATAATCACCTTGGTAACTTAGATTTGTACCCATCATAAGATCTGAAAACGTTTACTTTCTGAAATATCCGTCGTTCCTCGTAAAACGTAGGTTATAGGTGTATGGTATACACCTACCTAAATGTGTTGTTATGGCGTTTCGGTACAAGGACTATCTGTAAATAGCTGCGAATGAAAACTATATTTGCGTAGGCACTGACTTTGGGGATGTCACTGCACCAAGTGCAGTAATTTCGAAAGCGACATGCTGATGTGTTAAAGCGGGCGGCCACACCGGCAGCACGCTACTTCTGCCAACAGATCGTGTATGACGACAAGTATTAATGCTTCGTGAACGTTACTCCAACATCTCGCTTGTCTTATTACGTTAAGAAGATACATCGAAGCGTAGTTTAGCTCGGGTGTAAGTGAAATGGCGTTATGACTGTCTATTAGTTTGATGTGCGAGATAGAAGACTCGCACGCGCACTGGAACTAAACGTGCTTCATTTAAATGTAGATTTTGACTTAATGCTCTACTTAAATCAACTTTTAGCTTAGTAAGTTCTTAACATATTTAAATACCTTCGATTTAAAGCAAATTTTACTGCACAATAAGGAACTGTTTACGTATAATCGTATAAAACAGAAAATAGACGTTGCTATTTTGGATTTTTTTTCTGTCGAAAAAATTTCAGGTACTTAATCATGTTTCGGTTTTAGGACAGCAGTAGAAAATATAGTCAAATAACACAAAGCAAATCGAAATGATTTAACTATATATATATATACGTTTGGTTTGATAGGAATTTTAAAAACACAAAATTTATCGATGTATCCCCTTAAGCAGGTATTCATAGCCATTTGGCGCGTTCCTATTATATTTATTATCTAATCTTGGACAAAATCAAACCACTATTAAAATGGGAAGACGTCATAGAAGACGGGGATACAGTTTCCCTAAAATACCTACGTGGAGCAGCCTTGAATTACATGTGGTCTGTTACAAATTAGAAATATTAGAGTCAGTTTTGGATCACTTTGAAAGTGTAGGTACTGTAATGGGAATCTCTATGTTATTATGTTGAGATATACAGTAGACACCGCTTCTAACGGATGTTAAATGTCTTGACTCAAACTCCACAGAACTTCATTTGGATGGATAAGTACCTAATTCGTTGTAATAAATCAGTCTCACTACATTCTTAAGCGTTTGTTTCTTTTAGTCTCGTTATGATAGTCGAGACGTTACGTATATTTGAAAAACCTGTAGGTTAGAATAATATATAAAACACGTGGATTATAAACAAAATGAGCTTTATTGAGGCGAGGAGGTTGTGATGTGAAGCAGGTTGGTCGTCGCGGGCTGCGCGGGCGCCGCGCGTCGTCGTGGGCTGCGCTTGGCACGCGCACCGCGCTGAATATCGCTGAAAGCTCCGGCGCGGGGAGAGCCTCGCGCTCACGCCAGTACCCCTCCGACCAGCGATGCTGTGCTGTCTCCGGAAATAGAGTACGTCCGACGTCCGTCGTCTTTACGTGCAGTGTCGCGTACCGCTTGCCGCTGCAGCCAACATTTTAGCCATTGAATCGCGGTTAATAATAGAGTTGTCGTTCAATAATTTATTGCTTTCGCACTCTTATAAGATTTATTTCGCTAAGTTTTTCGGTTTGATCAACTCCAACCGCGATTTAATGGCAACGGTTTTGACCCGAGTTGCATTCCTGAGGGGATGCGAGTCGTGTTGAGCCGACGTATTAAGTGGATTCGCTCATTCAGTGTAGATGTGTACAACGTCCTTAGATCGGCCGACCAGGTGCGCGAGTGTGTGTGCAAATGACTGATAGCCCAGCGTAGCGGGCTTAACTTGAACAACATGTGGAGCAAAGGATTGACGCTATGGAGGATAACGTTGTGCATGTTGTTGGTGGCGTCGGCGTGCGCCGCGACGGTGCGAGGTGAGTCCAGGCCGCTGCCGCTCGCCGAGTGGGAGCCGGCGGCACAACTTCGCTCCCACTCTGCGTCACTACATCGTTGCTATTTTCGGCGTAACTTGCGCTGAAATTATGTAAAAAGCTCACGTATGTGCTCTATTTTTGGCGATAACCTTAGGTGAAGTTTTGTATGACAAAATGATCTAGTGACCGAGTTATTAACAGGTTTAGTTTATTCTCTACTGTGTTTATCAGACAGAGTTGAGTGAAGGTAGAGCGCCGGCCGCCTCGCTACATCGCAAAGCTAGATACGTAAATAGAAATACAGGGATTTGTCGTTGTGCGTCGCCATCTTGTGAAAAACGATAGGATCGTGACGACATTATAAAAGTATGACATGGATCTAGGTCACGTCATAATTGCATGTTGCCCTTCATCGTTAATCGCTAGCGTAATGCCTAAACTTAAGAACTAATGTCCCTCTTTAATTCCCATTTGTGGACGGTAAACCAATATTTGATTTGCGTCCAACTAGAGCACCTAAACCCTACCTAAACCACCACCTAAACTAAAGTGTTACCGTTAAATTTAAATTATGCGGCAGTACAGCAAACATATTTTTTGTCTGCTAAGCAAATTAGACAGAAGTTTTTGTTTTTAATAAAAAGATACCCATGTATGCACAAAAGTCACAGAAGTAGATGGCTACATGCTTACATGCATTTAGTATGGTAGAAAGCATTTAGTTTGATATAGTAAAGAGACTAGACGTAGAGACTGTCAGCTCCACATGTAAGTCAATGTCAGGCACCATAGCATGCAACATAAAACACAAACCGCTCTACTTTGTAGAGCGACAGACCAAGGCCGGCCATAAACCGCTCGATGAAAATACTACACATGACAAGATCCAAGACTACTCAAAAATATTTCTAATCTCTCATTTCCTTTATGTGCCTATTAAATTTCTTCATAAATGTAGTAACTATAGGTACTTGAATGGCTCCCAAACTATGATTGAAATGGTAAGTTTGTGGGTAGTTATTCCAAAGTTTAATAATTTTAGTTCTTACTCTTTACACGTAGGGTCCCTAATTTAAAGGTTAGGTGCAGTGTGTATAGCAGCAAAAGCTATAAAAAAATAAAAACACTATTAATGAATCGATACTTTTAATCATTGATACACCAACGGATGGATTCCTTAAAAACTGAAAAGATGAAGCGCGACAGTTTAGCGTAAGAAATGGAAATGTATCGAATTGTCCAAGAATGGCAAAGAATAAGCAAATAAAAAAATATAAAAGATAGAAGGCTAATAGGAATGAAGGTGATTCATATTTGACGTATCTACAGCTGGTAATGACGCAAGAGCACGTGATGATAAAATTATGATTTGATGATGACCACAAAACATTCAATGAAGTATTATTATTAGAATAATCTTATAGATTTCTGTCCAGAAGAACCGGGTATTGTGGCGCTAACTAGAAGAGGCCTATGTCCAGTAGTGGATTGCAATAGATTGAAGAGAGTTATAGTAGTTTCTAGTTATCGATGCAATAAATAATAATGTTGAATCATCATCTTCTGCCTAGCATTTTCCCAACTATGTTGGGGTCAGCTTCCAGTCTAACCGGATGCAACTGAATACCAGTACTTTACATGGAGAGACTGCCTATCTGACTTCCACAACCCGTTACTGGGTAACACGATACCCTTTGGTAAGACTGGTTATCAGACTTTCGGGCTTCTGACGACCTGTAACAACTGTCAAAGATCTACAAATGACAGCCGGGACCAATGGCTTAACGTGCTTTGCGAGGCACGGAGGATTCTTGGTCTGTAAATATGGTCACCCGTCCACGGACCAACCGCGGTAAGCGTAGCCTGATTGATCGACTCGTGCGGCTGTTATTGCTTAGCCACAAGCCCCTCTACTAATGTAACAAATCTAACCCATTCAATTCGAAATATGACGACAACAGCAGACTACGACTACGAGCAGAGATATTTAAAACACCTCCTGTTATAAACCATGTACAATGTATTAATATTAATTACCCATGTTTGCAAACCAATAAATGATTTGATTTGATTTTAAACTGGAGGCAGAAACAGATAGGTAAATACAAGATCTTGAATAGAATTTTAGACGCAACGTGGATGCGCAAGGTTGACTCACGTTCCTTCTCTAATGCGGAGAGTATTTGACGGACTACATGGGGATTTAGATGCTATTCTGAATAGACTAGAAATGTATATATAGTCAGCCAGTAATAAGGATGGTTAAATAAAAGATAAAGTATACAATAGGTCTTCAATGTTTAATAGTTAATACGGGCTGGTATCCGCAACTTCATATCAATGCGCGTATTTTGCGTACGGAAGAATGTTTAATTCAAGATGATTGCAAAGCAAACTGCTGATCGATATTTGGATCTCTAATTTCCATTTATTGAATGTAGGTATTACCTACAACGTTTTTAGGAATATCATGTTTAAGGTGGTTAAACTGGATTTTACGTAATGTTATAAATTATTTTCAGCTGACGACGAAATACCATCTGAGTCACAATGCCGGCCATACATCGAAAAAGCTCTTAAAGAGCTCGAGTCAGGAGATGTGGAACCAGGTAAAAGCATTTTAATTGCTTTTCAGTAATTTACTACCTAGGTACCTACATACCTAGTTATTTTTAATTCCTAGTTTTTCTTTACATCCGATCTCTTTAAAATAGATTTATTTTAGGAATATTTGGCATAAAAACCAATTAAATTAGCTAAACGGAAGATTTTGAATGAAAATTACTTTAGAATCGTCTGGTATTTGGGTAACGTCACTAAGATACGTACTTATAAATATTGTTATTACTAACAAAACATATCCAACCGTGGAATCATTGCAACGGTTTTTCTCAAGAATTAACTGTCTGAGGACCTACACAGATTAATTTCGACAATTGAAACAGAACAAAAACAGTACGACCAGGGCCAGATTAAAACCTAATAATTATTTATTTGTTTACCAAAGGCATGATTTGTAATCACATTCATGTAAAATATTCCGTTTTCGAACGGTTACTGTACGATATACGTTTAACTCTAGATTAAACGCTATTAAACGTGACCTCAGCGGAACCAGGAATAATCTCGGATTGACACAAGTTTGCTGGTGTTGAGATGTCGGATCTATTTTAATTGCGCGGACGTCGGCGCGTCATCGATTTTAACGTCGGCTAAATAATAGATCATCCAGATATTTTTTCCATTGTAGTTATTCTTTATTCATCTAGGTTACGAGCACAGATTATAAAACAGTCTTTAGGTGGAGTTAGTATTTAATTTCTATTTTATTTAATTTCTTTATACATCAGATTTATCCAAGAACAAAATAGTTGGATTAGAGTAGATCATTCAATAATGACAACGACAGACCGGCTGTAAATATGATTGAGCATCGTAGTAGCGTTTCATTGGGAAATAAAAGCATCACACAACTTTGTGATATCTAGGTTTTGTAACAAAGTTGTTAAATTCCAGACATGCGCTGAAATATTATAATGTTGTTTTATAGTCATTGTCCTCTAAAACGTATTGAGGCTGGGCCATCTAAAATTAAACTTTTATTTATATCCACGCAACGTAGAAATTCACTTGAGAGCGACAAACTAGAGATGTGAGGGACTGTTAATAAGAAATTATGACTTTGAAACGACTGCACGGATACTCAAGGACGGACAAAACGGATAAATCATTACGTAACCCTAGTGCTAGAGAAACTTGTAAGAGTGTTTCTGAGGAAAATTACATTAAATTCCTAGAACTGATGGATGTAAAGCAATATCTTTCGGGAACTAGGTTATTGTATCGAATATTCCTAACGATATGAGCCACAATCCAAACAACTTGAGGCGAGAATGACGCATGTATAGCACGCATCATTAGTAACACTGTTAGTTGACGTTATGCAATAATATAATAGTATTTTTCGATAGTGTACGCCATATGCATTTATATCAAAGCAAATATTGACAAACAACAATACTTATGTTCACAGATTCTGCCGAAAAAAACGACAGTAATGAAGTGAGTGTCGACGACGGGGACGATAACAAAGACGTTGATTCAGCAGAAAGTGGTGGGGAAGCAGTTGATAGTGGAGAAGACGATGCGCCATCAGTGGAAATAGCAGACGAACCCTACGTGCCCCAAGCATCCGTCGAGGATTTACAAGCTGGATCTGACGACACTGACTCAGGAGAAGCCGCGGAAGAAAATACCGACGGGGACAGCAACGAACAACAGGCTGGTGATGCAGACAGCAAAGAAGCATCTGCTGATGAAGAAGCAGCTAACCAAGGTAAACATAAGTAATAGTATTTTGCTAGTACACTCAAATAGGCCTCTACAAAAAAAGAGCAAATAAAAGTCTTGTTAAATCAATTAACTATAGGTAAAATTTCTTAATTTTAGAGAGTGGAGAAGCAGAAGACGAGACCAAGGGTGAAAGTAACGAAAAATCCCAAGAAGGATCCGAAGAAGACAGTAAAGAAACCGATGCTAGTCAAGAATCAGTAGATGATGATGATGATGATGACAAGTCTGCCGAAGCCGCAGACGCGTCCGATGAAAATAAAGACGATGATGACAAGACAAAAGAAGATGACGATGGATCTCAAGAAAAGGCTGATGAATCTCAAGAAGACACAGACAGTAAACAAGACGACTCTAAAGAAGGTAAAGATGACGAATCCGAAGAAGGAAAAGCTGACGATGAGTCCGGAGAGCAAGAATCATCGGTAGAAGATAAAGATGAATCTAAAGAAGACAAAGACGACTCAGCCGAAGACAAAGATGATTCAGGAGAAGTAAAAGAAGAGTCTGGAGAAGAGAAAGCCGATTCTGGAGAAGAGAAAGCTGATTCTGGAGAAGAAACAAAGGAAACAGCTGACGACAAAGAATCAGCAGAAGAGAAAGGTGAATCTGAGGAAAAAGAAGAAGCGTCTGTCGAGGAAGCTGCAGGAGGGGTAGAAGAGAAGTCAGAAGAAGAGGAGGAGTCTGCAGCAGATAGCAAGGAGGATGGAGATGGGGCCAAGTCCGAGGAGGCATCTGAGGCTGTCGAGGAGGAAACTGAGGCTACCGATGAAGAAGCTTCAGAAGAAGAGGGAGCGCCAGAGGAAGATTTATTAATTGTAAGTGAAAGAAAGAAAGAAAAATGCGTTTATTGGCATTAGAACAAAAAACACCTTACAATTATTATAAAAAAACAATGTACAAGTACTACATGATTGCTGTTACGAATCTTTACTTACCTGTACGATTCTAGAAATAAATCCATAATTCCATACTAGACAACATGAAACTCAATATGGGTCTAAAATTCTAAATAATAGAAAATGCATTTCGATTTCCCTTTTTACCACTGCGCTTTACGTAACTTCGTGGTGATGGTGAAGCTACACAGCATGCATATAACTATTAATGTCGTGCTCTAAGAGTAACAAATAGTTAACTAATACAGTGTAATGCATTTTCTTTTCGACGATGTTTAGTTTTACAGATTTTTAATAATATTTGGTTTAATTAACAATAGCATTTTCCTCATTTCAGACCATTGATATTCCCGAAAACTTAAGATCACGTGACCATATCACCAAAATCCTAAGACTAGATGAAGACGCGAGTCAAGATGAGTTAACCGTTGAAAAATCTGCCGATATTGTACTCAGAGATTTGAAGAGGTTATACGAGGGCTCCATCAAACCATTAGAAGGTCTTTACAAGTACAGGGATCTAAGTAACAGACATTTCGGTGACCCTGAGATCTTCTCCAAGCCTTTGGTACTCTTCATGGGTCCCTGGAGCGGTGGAAAATCTAGCATCTTGAACTACTTGACTGGGCTTGAATTCACTGAATGGTCTCTTAGAACTGGTAAATTATTTGAATTTCGTAAATAACTTACAGAATATTCACGAAAATATCGTTTATGTTATAATTTTTCTTTTATATTTTAGGGGCGGAACCATCACCTGCGTATTTCAACATTCTTATGCACGGTAAAGAACCACAAGTGTTAGATGGCACTCAGTTGGCAGCTGACTGGACTTTCTCGGGACTTCAGAAATTCGGTCAAGGTCTTGAAGAGCGTCTGAGGGGCTTGAAATATCCCAGTAAAATATTGGAAAAGGTACGTACAATTTTGATGCTTGAAGAAGTTTAAAAACACAAATACAAAATGGAAAAGCAGCCTGGCAAACTTTAGAAGTTCCTAGCCGAAATTGTAAAGAACGTAATGCCATGCATTCATTAAAAAGAAACCTAACGACGACAATGCGCCTAAAGAGGGAATCGGATAAAATACGTGTTAAATGTCTATTTCCAGGTGAACATCGTAGAAATTCCCGGAATATTGGAAGTAAGGAAGCAGGTTTCTCGAGTGTTCCCCTTCAATGACGCCTGCCAGTGGTTCATCGACCGCGCCGACATCATCTTCCTAGTATACGATCCTTCCAAACTGGACGTGGGTCCCGAGACAGAAGCTATTCTCGACCAACTCAAAGGCAGGGAGTCTCAGGTAAATATCAAACCTAATATTATAGCATGAAAAGATAGACTAAAAGATCAGCTTGACCTTGAAATTGGGACACAAATAGAACAGATTTATGTATCCATAAATCTGTTATTTTTCATTACCTATCGGTAGACACAGAGAAAGAAGAACGAAATGTCTATTGTAAACCTAGTGCCATGCCAATCGGCAGAGGAAGTACGTCTGCATCATCTGCATGCCAGTATTCGTCCTATAATACCGAGTATGAGTGAGTACTTTATGTCATCGATTGTTGCTCAGTTCGGCCTAGGTGCCAGGTATATTTTGATCGATACAGGAATTAATTGTTGGGATGCGTCGGATTGTGTAAGTAACGGTTATAAATAGGGGCAATAATTTGATAAGATCTAATTATAACTTTCTAAACAGAAGTAATTTATGTACTTTTCCGTAACAGAATACGACTATAGTATAGTTAAAATCTCGCTGCAGACTTGGTCATAAATCATAATCGGAGTAGGGATGTGCGCTAGTTGCGCGCGCTCAAGGCCATTATCGATAACAGAATCATTAAGGTTATCACGTAAACATACTGCATTCATTAAATTAAATATGCAGGGTAACTAATGAGTACTAATGTGTTTTTACGAGACTTCCTTCTCGTAAGAACACATTAGTATTCATTAGTTAATTCTATAAAAACTAATATGTTTTTACGTTGTTAATTACATAAAAAAGGGTAATTAACAAATATGTTTTTGTCTCCTTTGTTACCCGCTAGTTGTGCCGCGCTATTTATAAATATATAAAACTATCGATATCACTCATCGACTGCAGTAATGCACAGGACTACGTGTGGGCGTGGCCTGCCCATAAGGCCCGTGAGTGGGAAAGAGAGCGAAACACTCGAATGATTTATGACCGAGTCTGCAGTGAGATTTTAACTATACTATATGTCTACAAATCTACTGTAACTTTTCTTAATCTTGGATTCAAATTCAATACTCAAGTCGTTTTATGTGATTTCCAATTCCAATTTTGTTTGAAATTTTCAATAAAGTACTTTTAAATACTAATTTATATTATAGGTAACAATTCCTTACTTGATGATGATGACGTGTCAAGATTTCTAACAAAGTTGTTTTAATGACGCTCTATTTCCAATCTTCCTTTAGACACGCATCCTGCTGAACAAGGCAGACACGGTGAAGCCAGAGGAGTTGATGCGCGTGCAATCCGCGTTGATTTGGAACATCTCGCCGCTGATGAGCTCTGCACAGCCACCAGTCATGTACACGGCGTCGCTGTGGTCGATGCCGTATGAGGTGGGCGCGCCCGTGCGACTGCTAGCAGCCCAGGAGAGGGAGCTCCTGAGAGACTTACGGCACGCCATTGACAAGCGCATTGAGAACAAGATTGCAAGCGCTAGGAGATTCGCTGTAAGTAGATAAAATTTTTATCGTTTTAGGTACCTACCGGATTACAAAAAATTACATTGCGCACTACATGATCGAACTAGATCTAGGTGATATAGGATTTGAAAGACAGGCACCTGAAATGGTAGCAGCTACAACAGACAGTGATGTTGATTGTTTTCGTTATGGACATTGATAGGACTACCCTATAATATGTAAAAATTAGGTACCTACTCACCACAGCCTGAAAATTGTTGGATTATTTTCTTGATAACTAAGAAATTTCTTCATTTGATGTACATGGAATCTTTGTTTCCTCATAATTTTCTTCCTACAGGTTCGCGTGAGGAACCACGCGAAGATGGTTGACTGCTACCTGACAACGTATTACAACCACAAGACGATATTCGGCAATAGGAAGATCATCGCCGACGCCATCATTGAAAACCCTCAGAACTACCACATCTATGAGGGTCTCAGCACACTTACGAATATTTCCAGGTAGGTACCTATACATTGGCTAGTCCCTAACAGAGCAAATCTAGTCGGTGAGTTTGTGCTCTATTCTCCGTTTTTCGTCTAAGTGGTCTATTGGTCGTGTTGGTCTCAAGTACAAATGGTCAGCCTGAGGCAATTATTTTTTTTTACTACCAATATTATATAGATGAATTACGATTTTTATATTGATGCCCGACAATAACGATTGTCTGTTCACGCGACTCACTTTGAAACAGTAAATAATAGTAACATTATGAATGCATATAACGCACGTGTTTGCAGGTACGACCTGCCCGACCCCGAGACGTACCGGGACTTCTTCCGGTTGAATCCCCTGTTCGAGTTCCAGCAGCTGTCGGCGACGTGCACGTACTTCCGGGGCTGTCCCATCACGCGGCTCGACGTTGCCATCGCTTACGACCTGCCCGAGCTCGTCGGCAAGTACAAGAAGATGGTGGAGTCCGCCACGCCCCAGGGCATGCCCAAGAGTTGATGCCTCCGCGAACGAACGAACCCCACACCACACTACACACCCGCTTTTTAATTTTAGCCAATTGGATTGGACATTTATTTTGGGCACATTTTGCATTTCTTCATCTAATCGGGCATCAAATCACTAGTTATTTTTCGTTACATCGCATTTCTGTATTTATCTGTAATTAATTTTGCTTAATACTCGCTTGTTCCTGTTTTTGAGATGAATGATGTCGTATCGTATGTTTTATTGTGATTTTCTTCGTGCGTTTATTAGTGGTGATGATAGAAAACGCAGACAACTTCCAATCCTAATTATCAAGGTGTTTTTATACATGTTTCAAAAATACAATAAATTACTAGTCATTATTGATGAAGTTTGTTAGTTACTCTTGTATCTATTCTAAGGTATGTAAATGTAGGTATTCCTACTACTAGGTCTATATAATAAATCCCGTATTTGAGCGGTGTTTGCCGTTATTATTTCTTTGTTAGTTATTAATGAGACACAATGTGACTATGTATTTAAGTAAAAAATAAATAAAAATCATTGGTGTTTTATTTTCTCGTCATGATAAATCATAAGGCCTATTCTTTTACTTGTTATTATTGTGTTAAATATGCTTTCCTGAGGAAATAAAAGACGTTAGAATGAACTCAACGGCCGAGGTGCTTTGAACACAAGTTCAATACTTTAGCTTTAGCTTTGAGCTGATAGTACAGTAACAGTACATACATTTATACCCTCATCGTTTGTCACTAATTGCGATGTGTGTTATGTTCAACTTGGACGATTTGATCACTTCTTTTGAACACGCCATCTTTGGACTATGATGAAGCGGCTATACTTAGCCTTCGAAATTCAAATTTTGTAACGATTTTTGCAATTTGCAGCTAGCGGGTCAGTGTCAGGGTGTATGTATATTGATCAAAGTACGATTCCCGACCGTAACAAATATGTATTTACAACATTATAATCATTAGAAATACAACTCGGTCTTCAGCCATCATCATCATTTCAGCCGTAAGACGTCCACTGCTGGACGTAGGTCTTCTCCAAGCACCGCAACTTCGACCGGTACTGTGCTTCCCGCATACAGCGGATTCTTGGGGCCTTCACAAGGTCATCGGTCCACTTTGTGGGAGACCTTCCATTTACAACGTTACATCTTCCATGTGCCCTGGCAGTAGCCACATGCTGCTGCTGTGGGCTGGTGTAGCAGTAGCTACATTAGTTTGGCGATTCTTCGGGCTATGTCGGTTACCATGCGGATCTCTTCATTTCTGATTCGGTCACGTAGGGAAACTCGAAACATATCCTTCTCCATTGCCCTTTGGGTGAATTTTAGCCTTCTAATAAGCCCCATTGTGAGCGACCACGTTTCAGTGCCGTACATCATCACTGGCAAAACACACTGGTCAAAGACTTTCTTCCATAAAATAGTCATTTATAGAGTTATATGAAATTAGAGTTGTATTGATGATTATATAAATACAGATTTGTTACGGTCGCGAATTTGCCAAAATTGCCGGGGTTGGTCAGTGGATGGGTGACCCCCACACATTTACATACCGAGACTCCTCCGTGCCTCGGAAAGCACGTTAAGCCGTTGGTCCCGGCTGTCATTAGTGGATCTTTGACAGTCGTTACGGGTCGTCAGAACCCCGAAAGTCTGACAACCAGTCTTACCGAGGGGTATCGTATTATCCAGTTACTGGGTTGTGGAGGTCAGACGGGCAGTCGCTCCATGTAAAATACTGGTATTCAGCTGCATCCGCGGTTAGACTGGAAATCGATCCCACCATAGTTGGGAAAAGGATAGGCAGATTGATTTACGGTCGCGAATCATATTCAGGGGGTAATACTATGAGCTCTTATAGCAGGGCAGAAGTTGAACGGTTCCAGTGTGAGAAAGAGACGGGGCTATATACGACCTATAGCACCATCCTTTTTTCTCAACGGGTACATGATCTTTTTTCACGATATAGGACGGCCCCTGATCAACATACAACCTGATACATAAGAAAATTTTAATTTCGCGGGCTAACCTGGCGCTTTTGCCATAAGGGAGCTGTTACCGTGCACCACACATATACATGAAGAGAAAATAAATTCAAAGATCTTTGGCCTAATCGACCATGAAGTTCTTGTTCGACCAGGTTTTTTTTTTTTAAATTTGGCAATACATTCTCAGTTTTGTATATCTGTGCTGTCAGTCAACGTCAATGAATAAAATGTCAAAATGAATGTCAAAAAATTGACATCGTTGATCAATCGTAATCTTGTTGAACACAGGTTCTGTAGGACCGTTTTGAATTAATTAAACATTTTAAAAACCTACGTTTGTGTTGATAAATACATAATTCCCATAAAGACATCTGAAAAAATACTTAGTTATGCACACAGACTTGGCACCCCATTTACATACCGATGAATGTAATGTTTTCATACGAAAGTTGATGGACTGTCACACGGAGGTAGGTAAGAAGTAACAATTTAATTGCATAACAAATGAAATATTATGTGTAACAATAGACACATTTACCGCAATTATTTATTGATTATGTTGTTTAACTCGCGGATACTGATGTCTGGTAATGATTATAACCTAATTTATACCAAGCATGCCAAGTGTTTTTTTTTTCAGACCCATATTAATCATGTATGTTATTTTGTCTCCAATGAAGAATCTAGAAGGACCATTTATTTAGAATGTGATTTTTGTTCCAGCATCCATTTAGAAAGTTTATCGGATATTGCAACGATTATGACCGGGATATGAGAAAGTGTTTGAAAGCAGAGCGCATTGCACGGCAGACAGCTAATTTGGAAGAGTCCCGTAAACGCCACGCTGAAATCCGGGCGCGAATACTAGCACAAGAGCGCGCTAACCAAGCCAGTTAAAATAACCAAACTGCACATAAAACAGCATTTATTTTTATTACTATGGAGGCAAACATACTAGATTCAATACCAGACCTAAACAACCTAAAGACTTTCACAGAGAGATATTTTAGTAAGAGATATATTACAGATGTTGATGGAATAAAGAATAATGACATTATGATAATGTTCCACTCAAACAGGATTGCTCTCTTGAGCCTGGCGCCAAGTCATTTCTTTTTCAGTAAGAATGAAGAATACAAAGTGAATTATACTGTAGGAAAAGTAGACAGGTTGAAAAATTCTGTCAGGGGCAAGAGCAAGAGGGGTGGTCAGCAATTGGGCCCCAAGTCCGTCATTTGTAAAATAGAGTTTAAAGATGGCACAGATTTCGAGATACCTTGCTGTATGAAAGGGACGTTAGTTGAAGTAAATGAAGAGTTAGTAAATCAGCCCAAGCTCCTGAAGGAATTACCTGATGCTGATGGTTATATCGCCATTATTTTATCAAGTATTGCTATTTCTGAAGCTACTAAGAGTGAATTGTTAACTCATGAAGAGTATTTAAAAGTATTGGATAGTTGTGAAATAAATGATTAGAATAGACTTTTTAATGTAATAATGTTGTTTTATGTTTACCTGTGTCATTTAACACTTTCAAGGACAATGAACAAAAAACAATAGATTTTTTTTATTGTTGTGGCTACTATGGTCGTTAAGTGTTAAGCTGAAGTTTTAAACCAAAATGTTCCTCTTCCCACAATGCTATATCAGCAAGTAACTATCTTACATTGAAAAGAAATAAAATTATCGAAATTGGTTCACATTTTACCATAGAGTAGAGAAAGAAGATGCCGCAAGGCAATTAGGTCGTGCGCCTTCAATAAGGTCAAGACGTCACAGGTGGGCGGGGACACAAATCTTAGTTTCGAGTGAATCGTCATCGCGTTCGGGTCCGTTGTATTTTAATGGTTTTTTATTTGTTATATTGTTTTTATAATGAAGTGCGCTGTTGTTGTTACAGTTATCTACATCAAACTCGTCAAAATGTACTGAACAGCTGATTTTTTTTCGCGATTTCAAGCTTAGTCCCATAGAAAAAATTGTTCAAAATGATGAGTACAATGACCCCTTTTCGGGTTTAGGGTAAACAAAAACGAATGTTGTATACCGGATACTCCACATGACACTATATTTTTTTTTAAATTTCAAACAGGGAACACATTACCCACCTTTTGGGCCTCACCCGCAGTTGGGTAATAAATAATGTGGTCCCGCCATATTAATACCCGTAGAATGTTCTAAAACAATGTGTCGTGATGTTTTACGCCATGGTGGCCAGTAGACGAACTAAAATAAAAATAGCTAGTTCAGTTTCACTGTAATAATTCCTTTCACCGGTAGATAGCGTTACAAAAAATGGGCGGGATTTCCATCGTGGGGCGTAGCCATCGCCGTACCTCGTCCCCCTCTCACCCGCACTCAGGCAACGCTTGTTTCTAAAGAGATTAGGCCTTGCGGCATCTCCGCTTTATTCTTTTCTCCATGCATTTTACAAATTAACAATGTTTCTATTTTACTCATTATAGTCGCAATTTTTCGCCACATCACAGATTTAGTCGGGTCTTAGTTTACAAGATATAATGAGTTCAATTTTTAAGTATAGTCCAAGAGCTAGATCGAAGAGTTTATGATAAAATCTTTCTCTCTTGCTCTATACTTACTAAAAGCAGTTAGACTATACTTAAAAATTGAACTCACTATATCCTCTAAACTAAGACCCGACTAAATCTGTGACTTGGCGAAAAATTGCGACTAAATTTGAGAGAAAACAGATCTTCGCTAGGTGGTGTAGTTTTTGAGATATAAATGTGGCCAAGCTAGGGAGACGCTCTAGATCGGCCACCTATGTACCCTTATAACTTTTGAACCAGTGGCCGACATTTTCTGATATTTGGCGGCTGATTTCGACAATTTTTTTAACCGACTTCAAAAAGGAGGTTCTGTATTCGACCCGTATGTATGTAGGTATGTATGTATGTTTGTTTGTCCGCGATTTTCTCAAAAACTAATGAACCAATTTTGATGATTCTTTCACTAACGTGATCTACATACTTTTAGAAAGGTTTTAGTATATAATACATTATGTAATTATTCTTATGTACAAAGTTATATGCATAAATGCACTGTATCTCCGGCATTTCTAAGCGGATTTTGATAATTTTTCTTTTCGTTCGTCTTGGGCTTACCTTCTTACGTAATTGTATATTCAACTAAAAATGGAAAAATTAATTTAGGTACTTCAAAAAAAGTAAAAACCGACTTCAAAACCAAAAACGAATAAAATAACTTTCATAAAACACTTAACAGCTTCTGAAGTCGGTGTCAAGCTAAAGACCATTGCAGAATTGAAGACACCGACTTCAGAAGCTGTTAAGTGTTTTATGAAAGTTATTTTATTCGTTTTTGGTTTTGAAATCGGTTTTTACTTTTTTTAAAGTAAATTTTTGTGTTATCAAAATTAAAATTTCTGATGGTGGCCATGCCAGTGTCAGTCACATAATTATTGACTCGCTATTTAGTCGAAATTTATCGCCAAATGTCAGAATTTGTCGGTCACTGGTTCAAAAGTTATAAGGGTTTATAGGTGGCCGATCTGTGGAGCATCTCCCCAGCTTGGCCCAATTTGAATCTCAAAAGCTAGGGCACCTAACGAAGATCTGTTTTCTCCCAAATTTAGTCGCAATTTTTCGCCAATTCACAGATTTAGTCGGGTCTTAGAAGATATAATGAGTTCAAACCCTTATAACTTTTGACCCAGTGACCGACAAATTCTGATATTTGTCGACAAATTTTTTGTGCTATCAAAATTAAAATCCCTGATGGTGGCCATGCCAGTGTCAGTCACACTTATTACCCATCACGTCTGCAAGGTTTCTCTAATTTAATTTGACCCTGTGTGTTGACTATCGTGAATACTTTCCACATATCCAAAACCAATGGAATACAATGCCTAAGTATTAAAGACGAGTAAATTTCAAAAGTTTGTAGGCGTGATCACTTTCTTTGTATAACCATGCCAAATTACAGCTTTTTAGTACCAAGGGTTTGAGTTAGGTACCTAAACCGCGTACAGACAGACAGACAGACTTGGCGAAAATTTAAGGGCTAAAGTTTACTTGTTTCACTACGGAACCCCAAAAACACAAAACATAATGGGTGGTAACGACACAAACGTATAATGGAGCAAGATTTATTATCATTAACTCATAATTTATTTTTCGATAGCGTAAAATGTTCCCAATAAACACTTACCCCCACTACCGACGGAATGTAACATAATTACTTATCAGGACTTTACCGATTGACCACTGACCTTTTCTTATAACCATAGTAGATATTGTTTGGTCAGATGTTGTAATTATATTGAAATAGTTTCGACTGTGAAAATGTGTTCAATAGCAATTAGCCGAGTTCTGTTTGTTCCAAGAGTTGTTGTTCCTAAGCAAATAGCCGGGACAGTATCCTCGCGGTGGTATAGTGAAGAATCTAAAGCAACGAAGACGCCACTGTATAATTTACACACGAAATATGGAGGTAAAGTGGTTGATTTCGCCGGATTTCTCCTGCCAGTGCAGTATTCGGACCTGAGTCTATCAGAATCACACTTGTTCACAAGAAAAAGTGCTTCGGTTTTTGATGTGTCTCACATGCTACAAACAAACGTGCGGGGTAAGGATTGTTTGTCCTGGTTTGAATCGATATGTCCAGTCGATTTGAAAGGAATGAAGGATGGCTCTAGTTCCCTTACCGTGTTTTTGAACGACAAAGGTGGAATTATAGACGACTTGATTGTAACAAAAGTGAATGGAGAGACTTTGTACGTGGTCTCCAACGCCGGGCGATTGGAAGTAGACAAGCAACACATGATGGAAACGTCGGAAATATTTCGGAGACAAGGCAATGACGTTAATGTTGAGTTCTTAGAGACTAGCCAGAGAGCCCTGATAGCCTTACAAGGTCCTAAAGCAGCGTCAGCTTTACAGAATCTTACCGACATACCAGTCGCGGACTTAATGTTCATGACATCCAGACTGGGCAAAGTTGCAGGAGTAGATTGCCGTGTAACTCGATGCGGATACACTGGTGAAGATGGCGTGGAGATATCAATACCGGCGGCCAAAGCGGAACATGTTACGGAGGCTTTACTGCAATCAAGTGACGTAAAACTTGCAGGCCTCGGTGCCAGAGACTCGCTACGTCTAGAAGCTGGACTATGCCTTTACGGCAACGACATCGACGAAAATGTAACCCCAGTTGAAGCGAACTTAACATGGTTGGTTGCTAAACGAAGGCGCACCGATGACAACTTCCCGGGATCATCAACAATTCTGCGTCAAATTAAAGAGGGCGTTGCTAAGAGGAGAGTAGGTATCAGATTGGAAACCGGACCACCGGCAAGGAAAGGCGCAGTTTTGAAAGACGCGAATACTTCAGAAACTGTGGGTACTGTCACTAGCGGATGTCCAGCTCCATCACTTGGCGGCAATGTTGCTATGGGTTACGTCAACGAAGCCCTGAAGAAAGCAGGCACTGAACTTTTCGTAAACATTAGAGGCAAAGATGTCCCCTGTGTTGTCGCCAAAATGCCTTTTGTCCCTTCAAAATATTACATAAAAAAATAAAAAACTAATTTACAAAATGATACTTTTATTTACAAAACTTTTTACATAACAGATAGTCCGGTCAATTTAGACATCCGAGGGTACAAAAATTCGCACCCAGCTCAAAGTTGGTAGGATCGTTTAAAACACCATAAATTAAATCTTAAAAGTCCTCATCGATCCGATACCTGGAAAAAAATTTACTCGGGGTCAAAGGTCACAAAAACGAGTTTTTCGCGATTTTCACAAAACGGTTTTATCATAAAATTAGTTCAGACAAAAATTATCGATCAGCTAATTATCATTAAAAAATACTTTTTTGCAAGAGCCACCGTTTCTGATATTATATTATAACGATTTAAAAGTTGAATGGTTGAATTCAAGAGTAGAAAATGATAAGAGCGGAATTAAAATTAAAATAGGGTGTGGTATCTACATCGCCACATACGAACTACGCGTCACACTGACTTTACGCAAAATCCAACATTGCGCAATCAGAGTTTACCGCGCTACTAGCATATACATGTGGCGTAAATAGTGGTCCAACGTGAAGGGGTCGATACACCGTATAATTAGCTATCACATACCACAATTTGAACCATTTTTCTCCAGTCTCAGAATAAAATATTTTATATTATTAGTTGAAAAATTTACACCTTACTTTACTAATTGGCTGTATTTTCTATAAATGACATTATTTTTTAATTTTGTTTTTTGTTTATAACTGTGAAATGCATGTGCTATCATATGCAAATGTAAAAAAAAAATACTATTAAACAAGTTGTCAATTTAAAAAAAAAAATGTATTCCGAGACCTAGGAAAAAAATTGGTTCAAATTGTGATATGTGATGCTGAATATACGGTGTATCGACCCCTTAACGTTGGACCACTAATTACGCCACACCCTGTATACAACGTCCCGACATCAACCGTTGGGCAGTTGGCCACCAGACACAACACCCGTCTGGTTGGAGAATCCTCACTTTTATATGGAGGATGAGTGAACTTTACACCCTGTTCCTCATGCCTCTATATTGGTGACCCCGAGTATGAATATTATGACAATTACCTACAACTCTTCCATCTTTTTTAATCGTTGTATCTCAGAAACGGTGGCTCTTAGGAAAAAAGTATTGAAACATTTTTTAATGATCTGATCGACAATTTTGTCGGAACTAATTTTATGATAAAACTTACCGTTTTGCTGAAAATAGCGAAAAACCCGTTTTTGTGACCTTTGACCCTGAGTAATTTTTTTTCCACGCATCGGATCGATGATGACTTTTTAGATTTCATTTATGATGGTGTTTATAAACAATCCTACCAACTTTGAGCTGGGTGCGAATTATTTTACCCTCACGCCTATTTTTTGGTCTAATTTGACCGGACTAAGATATAATGCTCCATTCTATAAAATATAATTTCGTTATACATCCTACTTTCAGGAGCTTTAACGAAAACAATTCAAATTTATATTAGTTAGGTACTATTTAACACAATAATAATTGAAAATTAACATTAAATTCATTTTAACAAGTCTTTTTATAATAAAAGGCCATATATAAGAACAGGTACACATGACGACACACATCAAGATTTATATTACCAGTATACTCTGATCTCGCACAATGAGCGGCCGTTCACACGACGCTGTTAGTAAAATATCGTAAAGTACAAAGGGCTCAAGGGATCATACAGTTAAAAACAAATGCAGTATAAACCTGCCATGTGATCCCGAAGTACTTGTAAGGGCGGGAAATAACGGTAATACACATGCACCATAGCTTGTACAAAACAATGCAAGTAGCTGGCATGCCATTCTAATGGCTGGTTTACAGAGTGCGAGCTGCTGACTAGACAATAGACAGCTGCTCGCACTGTGTACTCGCGTGTTAGTAGCTCGGCTTGCCTCGGCTGTTTACATAGTGCGAGTTGCTGCACTACAGCTACTCGATAGATCGACTCGCACGCTAGCTCACTCGAGTCCAAAAAATCTTGATGTTACTCGGCTGCAAGCTATTGTTCAACTCGCAAGTGCGAGTAACTCGTATGATACATCCACACGAGCGTACGAGTATGCGAGTTGCTGCACTGCAGCTACGCGGTAGGCAGACTCGCACGCTAGCTCGCACAGTGTAAACTAGCCATGACATTCACCAATCAATAGTTGTTATGGCACACTGCATGCAAGTTACTTGCATACTTTTGTGCAAGTTACGGGCGTGAGTATTCTCGCCATAAGGTCCGTTTGCACCACGAATTACTAAATGCTTTTATCGCTAATCGTATTTAATTGAATATGACAGACACAGAAAGATTATTTAAATTCGTTTAGTGTTAAATGTATGTATAGCTTGATGTGTCGCCGTGCATACACACTTAATTACCTGAAGTGTTCACATAATCATACAAGTAAAACTGGACATGTCACAAGGAATGTGAGATACTTTTGCACTTTGTCGTGTAATACTGTTGCTCGTTTAATTATTCTACAAAGTACTTAACTATCACAGGAACAATTCACTATATGGTTAATGGAATGATCTGGTTATATAAATTTAATTAATTGAAAAAAATATTCTATGAAATTATTCTATTTATGGGGCTTGAGCGATTGTCATAGTTTAAACGCAGTCTTAACGTTACCATATCAGTTCTCCTTGAGAGATATGCCTTGCATTGCATTACCCTTTTTAAAACTTTTTATAATACTTTTAAAATAGGGATGATGACTAAATATTGTGTTGTCCGTCATGTAGGTAGATTATTAAAAAATATTGGACACGTATTTCTTCTTTTTTTGCATTAAAAAATTACGGCGATACATGAGCTAAAATTGTGGCAAGACGTCACTCCTTGCTAGATTTTATACGTAGTTTGTTATAGTTGTGACGTAGCAAGTCCCCAACTTTATTGCGTTTTATCTAAATATTTTTTTATTAATATGTTGAAGCAAAAAATACACGTCAAATATTTTTTTATTATCTGACTAACGGGCTAAATAGATTTTTTTTTTACCCACTCATCATCCTTATTGCTTACATACATTCTACATTAAGTACAAACACTGGGGCCTTCGATTGTTTTACTCTTAGTTTTAACCAGCCGTTTAGTGTGAGAGTTAGTTGCAGACGCCGCGGTTTAGTTCGCCATCACTTGTAATCTTTCAGATAATCCCGGAAGTTGGACTGCGTCAATCGAGTAAAATCATCGTTGAGCTTATTTATCTTATCTGTATACTGAAAATAAAAGAACACTTTGATTTTTCACCAGTCTTAGCCAAGAAGTTCTTACCTCAAGCACAGGTTGTTTAATTTCGGTAGGTATACTTATCTTATAAAAAACTTATTTTATAATTTTCGCATTTAAGAATAGCTTTTCTTGCTCACCGTTTTCCAACAACACATTTATTAGAAGGAGCTTAAGTAGAGGCCTGGGATTTATAATAAAGAAAATAAATGAGGAAGGGAGCAAGTACAAAGGCTCTGCTTGCGTCGCGTCGCGTCGTAAGAAATCTCTTCTGGTTGACTTGCTGTAGGAGTTGAAATAAAAAGAAAAAACCGGCCAAGTGCGAGTCGGACTCGCGCATGAAGGGTTCCGTATCTATAAAACCGCCAAAAAAATCATGTCTGTTGTATGGGTGCCCCCTTAAATATTTATTTTATTGTTTTTTGGTATTTTTGTTATAGCAGCAACAGAAATACATCATCTGTGAAAATTTCAACTGTCTAACTATCAAGGTTCAATAGATACAGCCTGGTGACAGACGGACAGACAGATGGACGGACAGCGGTGTCTTAGTAATAGGGTCCCGTTTTACCCTTTGGGTACGGAACCCTAAAAACGGCCAAGTGCGAGTAATACTCGCGCACTAAGGGTTCCGTTACATTTCGTACCACTGGAACTAATTTCAACTTACTACCTATTACAGACTTGTTAAAGATATACAGCCCTATGACAGATAGACCGACAAACAGACAGATGGCGTAGGCTTAGTAACAGGGTTGCATTAACAAATAACCCTAAAAAAAACCGGCCAAGTGCGTGTCAGACCACGCACAATGAAGGGTTCCGTAGCTGGAATGAATTTATCCAAAGAATAAACTTAACTTTGTATGTAGTTGAAAAAATGTTCACAAATAATAAAAAAAAAATGAAAAAATGTTGTACATCGATATACTACTGTATTATCACATCAAAAAAATTTTTCTTGTGATTACAATTTTACATTTGCAGTTGGAGAATTGACCGTCATGTAGGTAGATTATTAAAAAAAAAAAAAAAACAGAAAATCGTTACTTAGTAAAGTAACGATTTTCTGACTGTTTCCTTTACTTGTGCTGTAAGACCTTGCTTCTTGCCTAATTTCGTGATTCTAGGTCAATGGGAAGTAACCCTATAGGTTTTGATTTATTTGCGAGTATCAAAATATATTGCATAAAAGACTGCATTTTTTTAATGCTTTGACTTAGAAGCTTGATTTTTTTAGACCGCAGAAGTAGATCTGCAGTCCCTTGGAGCTCTATAGTATTTGATATTAATTTCAACTTGATATCTCCACGCGTTCTTGTGAAAAAGGGTTTTGATAGACAGACAGACGGACAACGAAATTACCCTTTATGGGTTCCGTTTTTGTTTTTTTGATGTACGGAACCCTAAAAATGAAGTTTTGATATAATAAGGAGACAACAATTTGGTGTGAGCTTTCAAGAAAACATTTTGGTATAACTTACATCGGTTTGCTGCGAGCTCTGCGGCTGTACTCGTTTCCCTTTCCTCTCCTCCTCCAGCCTAAGGTTGATGTAATAAGTCAACTGATTCTGCAACTTTACGAATATCTTCCTGTATTCATCTTGTATTCTATTCATTTCGTTGTTCACATGACAATCTTTTTTCGACACGTAATCCTGAAAAATTAATCGCCTGAGTAAAAAAAAAAGAAACTATATTTAGTCCGTCAGTGTATTTAAAAAATATTAGACACGTGTTTTTCGCTTTATAATGTTAATAAAAAATTACTTGGATAAAACGCATTAGAGTTGGGGAGTGGGGGCTCGCTAGTTGCTATGTCACTACTATATCAAACATATACGTATAAAATCTAGCAAGGAGTGACGTCATGCCACATTATATCTCAATTGTAAGACCACTCGTTAATAAGTAATGTTATTGATTCACCTATTATTGTTTTGTTACTCGAATTTTATTACGCAGTACCTAAATTGTTTTATAATTAATGTTGTCTTGAATAAATAATGAATTTAAGAATTTGCCATATTAATAATAGTTATTACATTACATTTTGTTTAGATTAATTTAGTTGACTTCCTATGGTAAAGCAGTACTGAATTAGAAAGTCCGTTAACAGATGGCGCTTAGTGCGCCGTACTGCCTTACCATAGTACGTAGTTTGTCTCGTAACGAAAATGTGAGACAGGCAGTAGCCAGTAGTCAGTTGTCGTGCAGCTTTTTCAGTGTAAAGTTCTCCAAGTGGAAGTTAACAAATATATATTTGATTGTGTTTATATCTACAGTGTTTTATTTCGATCAGTGGTTCTACACAATGTTTTACCGTAATGTTTTGATTACGAAAAAAAATACTTGTCCAATATTTTTTAACAATCTACCTGACGGACAAAATAATTGTAGTCATCATCCACATCATATTTGTGAAGTTTCCTCATTCAATTTATTAAAACTTTTTATTAATAATAATACAGTATATTTTTATCTCACAAAGCGATGCGCACTTTACTTGTGGTTACCAAGTATATAAAAACACGCTGTGAAAGCGCAGAAGCTTCCGGTACCGTCTGAAACAACGGTCAAGTCGGAAGTGTGTGTGTATGTGCTGACGCTACTAGTCTACTAACTACACGCAGACATTCACAGCGTATTAATTTGTACACTTGGTTAACACATGGAAAACGCGCGTCGTTTTGTGAGAAAAAAATACTATACCAGCCAATAGGGATGTTTCCTGGGTAAAAAAAAAAAGAAATTCTATTTAGTCCGGCAGTCAGGTAATAAAAAAATATTAGACACGTAATTTTTGCTTTATCATAATAGGTTGGGGAAAAAGTTTCTTCGCATTTTTTAAGAAAATTCAAAACATTTTTTAATATACATTATTTACATTTATCTAAAGTATGTAGGTACCATTTTGTTAGATAACTTTTTGCCATCTTGTAGGTAGGGACATGATCCCATTGCTATAGAAGTTTTGGGACTTCTGATCAAAATACCGCGACAAGTGGTTTTGGCAGTCCTCTCGTGATGTTAACCTGACACTGCCTAAAGAATTCTGAAGAGACTGAAACAGGTGGAAATCTGAAGGTGCAAGGTCAGGACTATACGGCGGATGCATTAACACCTCCCAGCCAAACTCTCTTAATTTTTGCTGAGTGGCTAAAAATGTGTGAGGTCTAGCGTTATCATGATGAAAAACCACACCCCTTCTGTTGATTTATTCCGGCCGCTTTCTCTCAACTTCTTGCTTTAATCTCATCAGTTGTTTGCAGTAGAGTTCAGAATCGATGGTCCTGCCTGGTGGTAACAGCTCATAATGAATAATGCCCTTCCAATCCCACCACACACACAGCATCACCTTGTTGCGAGTTAACCCGGGTTTCGCCACAGTCTGTGAAGCCTGACCGGCCTTTGACCACGACCTTTTTCGCACGTTCTTGTCGTACGTGATCCACATTTCATCACCAGTTATCAGCTTCTTCAAAAATGGTTCGGTTTCATTACGTCGTAATAAAGAATCACAAATGAGTACACGGTTCATTAGGTTTCTTTCAGTGAGCTCGTGAGGTATCCAAATATCGAGCTTTTTTGTGTATCCAGTTTTTTTCAAATGCGCCAAAACTGTTTTGTGGTCAATTCCCAGTTCTTCAGCTACGTCGTAACTACTGATATGCCGATCTTGCTCGACGTTTTCAAAAATGGCATCCATTTTATCCATAATAGGGCGACCAGAGCGACGTGCATCTTTGACATCAAAATTTCCGTATTGAAAACGCTTAAACCAAATTTGTGCTACTCTCACTGACACTGCACTGGGTCCATAAACATCGCAAATTTTTTTCGCGGCTTGCGTTGCATTTTTGCCTTTTTTGTAGTAAAATTTTAAAATGTATCGAATTTCTTCATTAGATTCACTCATCTTGACAGTACGAAAAACAAATGAAAATCACACATTTTCCTAATTTGAATTTGGAATTATGTTCTTTAAAATTTAAACTTTCAATGATATCAAAACCAGCCAGATACAAATAGTATAGCCAAAGAGATTTTATTTTAAGTTCATACATACTATAATGCGAAAAGACTTTTTCCCCAACCTAATATTAATAAAAAAATTGTTAGATAAAACGCATTAAAGTTGGGGCTCGTTACGTCATAACTACTCATAACTATAACAACCTAAGTATAAACTCTAGCAATGAGTGACGTCAGGCCACATTTTAACTCAATGTAATGCTGTACCTAATCTTTTGATTACTTACGTAAAAAAAGAAAAAATACGTGTATAATATTTTTAATAATCTAATGACGGACAAAAAAAACATCCCTATGTCTTAATGCAGGCCTCTTCTCAAACATTTAGGGGAAAAAGCGGCTACAGCTGAATACCAGTATTTTACATGGAGCAACGGCCTATCTGACCTCCACAACCCAGTTACTAGGTAACACGATACCCCTTGGTAAGACTGGTTATCAGGCTTTTTGGGCTTGACTGCCCGTCGTTACTGTCAAAGATCTAGGAATGACAGCCGGGACCAACGGCTTAAGGACGCTGTTACAAATGGGTAGTCAAATCATTACTTTTTTACACAAAAGTATGTTTATTAAATAAAATGCTTTGCATTCTTATAATGTTTTTGGCCGAATTGTTGATAGATACGATTCTGAATTATAAATATAATTTTAGATAGGTACAGTTTCTTAGTAAATGTACCAAAGTGAAAATTTTTGCTTCGGTACATTTATTGAGAAAATGTTCCCATCTAAAATTTTACTTATACTTCAGAATTGTACCATACACAGAACAGATAGAGATTAGAAAGGAAATAGTTCCTGATTTGTACTAGAACGCGTGTCGCCGCTTGTCCCCCACTCTGTAACTCCACTACAAGCAATAGACCAATACGTACGCGCATTACGCACACAAATAAACCACACGCACTTGGATCGCGAGTTTGCTATTGGTTCTCACACTCACACAAACACTGCGCTAGACGTACACTCACACACGCGCAAAAGCAATTTATTTCTCATTCACGTTACGGCTTGCATTAATCGATATTGATATCGATAAAATATACCATAATTTTGTTACTTTATGTTTTGCTATATTTCACTTTAATTTCGGGATCAGGACGGGGTATGAACAGTGTAGACTTCCAAAAAAATACTACAAAGTGAAAAATTACTTTTGTTTCGGAACTCGGTGTCTTTGGAACTGTATTTAAGTTTTTGTTATAAGTTATTTTTCACTTTGTAGTATTTTTTTGGAAGTCTGTTGTTTTTTTTTTTAAAAAAAAGTTTTTTATTTTTCACTTTTTAGTGGGTCAGTCTGTAATTTATCTAAGTTACAATAGCCTAATGTCAACTGCTCATCACCTTTTACAAAATATTGCTTTTCCCGATACAAGGACGTTAATTGTTGAGGAGTTCTCCCAGTAAGGGACCAGGAGAACTGGAACTTATGGTGAAGTCACCATCAGCTCCTCTTCAACATATGGTGACGAGTATAAATTGCTTACCAATAAACAAATCGCAACCCGTGATATATGTATTATTGAGTAGTTCCGATGGCCATTAGTGGTCTTCCTCATCAGTTCCACTTCATCAAATGGTGCTTTCCGGGAGCAAATGCACGAGTTACTATACTTTAAAAAATAAGAAGAAAAAATAAAATTTGAAGGTTCCCCTCGATTTCTCTGGGATGCTATCATCAGATGGTCTCTGGTACCACCCTTGGAAGATCTCCTTTCCAACAAAAAAAGAATCATCAAAATCGGTTCATAAACGATGGAAGTTATCCGCGAACACACATAAAAATATATATATAAACACGGTCGACTTGAGAAACCTCCTTTTTTTGAAGTCGTTTAAAAATAATTTAAATCATGTCAATTATAAAAAATCATCGTGTTGCTCGAAAAAACAAGTTTTTTTTCTTCGGAAATAATTATATTTGTGAGTAAACCTAGAAAACTATACTTACGACTTTGATGAATACTGAATTTATTATTGAGTAACCATTACGGGCGCAAATCGCATTTTCAATAACAAAGCTGCAATTTGCAAAAATCCAAAAACTAATTTCACGGCTTTATCGAATGTTTTTCATTAGACGTATATTTTTATAAATAGAAACATAATTTGTGTACACATACTTATTATCGACATTGATTACAACTTGGTACACCCCTATCGATACGCATGGATTTCGCAGAATTCAAGCTCGACTCGGCGCACGTGACTTTCGCACTGAACGCAACATATTGCGCGATCGCTCACGTAGTACAAGACGATACCCATGCATTGCAAGCAATGTATAATTGTGCATATGTTTGCGATTGTATCGCTTTTATCTACAAACTACATAATACTATTGTAATAATTACAAATATCACTGGTATTTTAAGGTTTTTGGACTTACCGATGAAAATAAATCCCTTGTCGGGCTACACTACACCACTTGCTACTTTTCCGACACGTTACAACAGCGCAACAAGGCATAATTCTTGCTTTTTCGCGGAGCGTCGTACGTTGTCACAGTGAGAGCACGATTACTGGCCGGTAAAACAAATTTCGGCTGACTATGTGTGTCTACACATACGTGCGGCCCGCCTGCCCCGCCCACAAGGCCCTTCTAACCTCTTTATCTTTTCTGTGGTACCATACACATCTATCAACAATTTGGCCAAATAACATTATAAGAATGCAAAGCATTTTATTTAATAAACATACTTTTGTGTAAAAAGTAATGATTTGACTACCCATTTGTAACAGCGTCCTTAACGTGCTTTCCGAAGCACGGAGGGGCCTCGATATGTAATGGATGGTCACCCATCCACGAACCGACCGCGGCAAGCGTAGCTTAACCTTCGATCAACCCATGCGGCTGGTACTATTTAGGCACGAGCACCTCTCTTTTTATATAAACGAAATTGTGTACCTTGTAAGTTAAAATAGTCTTCTTAGCGTTCTTGTACTTTTCTTGAATTATCTTATGTGCCGACTGTAAATTCTCATACTGCTGTTCTAGTTCCGCCAGTTTAGTTTGTAGTTCTGCTGCCTTCGCTTTCATCGCCATACATTCTTTAGTGGTTGAACTACTTTTTTGTTTAAATCTTTCTCTTTCGTAGTTCAAAAGTTCCTCTAATGTCTCAGCTCGCAATGCTTTTTCTTTGTATTTCTCGGCTTTCTGTTTCCAGTCCAAAATTGTTTTGGATTGGTCTGAAAGAGTGTTGTACTGGTCCTTAACTTTCTGACATTCTTCACGTAACGCATTATGTTCTTTAATAAGTTCTGATACTTCATTCTCCTTTGCTTCAAGTATCTGTGTTACTTTTGACCTCTCGTCGAGTATGAAATTTTTCAAAGCATCAACTTCTTGCGCTTTTCTTTCGAGGAGTTCCTTTATTTTTGTGACAGTTTCCATTTGTTCGTTCTCAATCTCTTTAATTTTTCTGGCGCAGTTCATTTCTACGGTCTTCATTTCTAACGTGAACTTTTCAGCTATTTGATCTCTAATAGCTTTTTCTTTCACCATGAGAGCCGTCTGTAAAAAAATATGAATCTATACTTAATATATAATAAAGTTGGAAGTGTTTGTTTGTTTGAACGCGTTTTTAATCCAACTGGTAGTTTCAGAGATTCGCCTCTGAAACTACCAGTTGAATTTGAATGAATCTTTTTTTGTTGGCTCTTCCGTGCCGGTTCCAATGCTGCGTTGTTCAACAACTATTACAAACCTTGGCAGCGAGCGCGTCATCACAGTCCTGTACGAGCTGCTCGATGCTGGACCGTTCCGAGCTCGGCGTGTGAGTCCGTTCCGTTGGCTCCTCCGTGTTGGTTCCAATGCTGCGTTGTTCGCGGAGTTTGTTGAAACGGTCTATTATATATTGTTGGAAGAACTCCGCTTTGGTTTTCAGCTCTTTCATTAAAGTTTCGTTACTTTCTTGTGACGCTGATTGAACAAAACAAGAATAATATGTAGGTAAATTTTAAATACACCTAATTTATCTTTTGGTGGTAACATTAGGCGGTTATGCACAAAAAAAAATGGTGAACTTACCTAACTTAATAGTGCATTTGCTAAGTTGATCATCTAAGTATTTGATATGTTTTATATTCTTTTCACATTGTGCACACGGTTCCCTCTCTTTTCGCATCGCAGACTTTTCATCTGTCAAATAAAAATAAAAAATGTTGCATAAAATAAAACAAAAGAATATTGAATCCATAAATAGTATAAAAACCTGTCTGTTTGTTCGCTTATTTCTTATCTACACACTAGATTTTGATGTGGTTTTCACCATCATTTAGAGAATTTATTCCGGAAGGTTTAAGTGTATGTTTGTAACACGTACTCATAAACCGGAATAGCATAAGCATAATCAGCCTATAATGTTCCCACTTCTGGGAGACACGTAATCCACCACGCAGCCCAGTGCGGGTTAATAGATGTCACAAGATTGTTTCCTCCTTCCTCACGATGTTTTTCTTCGCCGTTTTGAGAGCAGTGGTGATGAAATAATTTACATAAAGTAAAGCGCCTGTTAGGATTCGAACCTACGACCTACAACTCGTAAATCGCGGCCGTTACCACTGGGCCACCACTGCTCAACCGGAATAAATTGCTATATCTATATTTATTATTTTTAGCCCGTTTTCCCACTGCAGCGCAAAGGCCTCCCTTTCTCCTTTCCACTCCTCTCTGCCTTGAGCTAGTGTGGACCAATCCTGTCTGTAGGCATCCAGCTCGTCTAGCCATCTTCTCCTGGCTGCCTCAATGTCGACGGACATTTTCTGGGACCCACATGGTGGTATATTTGGCCAACGACTCGTTTGACATATGGTAAACGTGTCCGGCCGAGTCCCACCCTCAGCTTGGCTGCTTTTTGGGTGACGTCGGCGATTTGTGTTTTGGAGCGTAGCACTCTGTTCCTAACACGGTCCGTTAATCTGACTACAAGAATGCTGCGCTCCATTGCTCGCTGGCAAACCTCTAGCTTGAGCCTCAGCTAAACCGTCAAAGACCAGGTTTGAGCGCCGTATGTGAGTATAGAGAGTATGCAAATTTCCATTAATTAGCATTTATGGCAAATTGGTAGGTCTTCTTTTATGACGTTTTTCATCGAGCAATTAACTCTACCAAGTGTTTTCGGTGCGTCTAACAACCTTTTTTTCTTGTCTCGCCTGGAATGAGACTATTTGGCCGAGGTATTAAATATTTATGTGCACACTTATTAAGCACATAAATATTTAACTTATATATACTTAGGGTGGGTTGCACCATCTTACTTTAACAATAACAAACATCGAACTGAAGGTGCGATGTTTGTTAAAGTTGCAACCCACCCTTGTTAAAGTTTCTGTTAGAAAAAAAATTGGTTGTTCCATTTGACAATTTGTTAGCTGACATCATAATGTTAACTGTAACCTTAACCGCACACGCTTCGCTGGTTAAAATTATTGTTAAATATCTGTCACTTCTGTCAGACGCGAACTCCGCGCGCCTGCTCCGAACTTTAGCTATTTCAATTGACATGACGGTGTAACAGCAGGTAATTATTCTATGGTGATATTAACTTTGACTGAAACTATAACGTAGCCCTTGGTACAACCCACCCTCAGCAAAGCAATCTCGATGTTTTGTCAAGTCGCCACATAAGTAGATCCCACCCAGTGTGAACCAGGAGCGGGTCGGTATTATTTTACTAAAACATAAACGTGAAAGACGTACCTTGTAAGTACTTATCGAGTTTCTCAGTAAACTCCCTCTGCTTATCAGTAAACTCTCGTTGCAACTCCGATATTCTCTTGTTAGCTCTTTCTAACTCCTCTTTCGAGTGACTCAAGTCTGACGACAACTTCTCAATCTGCTGTTTTTGCTTCTCCAATCTCTCTACATAGTCTTTCTCTTGTGATTTGTAGAGTTCCTTTTCCTTTTGTATTTTAGATTGTAAGTCTTTAAATTCTCTTGATACTGTGTCACGAGAGCAGCATGCCTGTAAATAAATAATGAATTACCAATATTATTCTGGTGGTAGGTGGTAGAGAGGACAAAGAACAAGCGATCTAAAAGAACAGAAGTCGGGAGGTGTCGTGAAACACCCGGTTGGAACGAAGTTTATTTCGCTGTATATTATGTATTTATACAACATCTCCAGGAATTAACGCACACTGTACACACACAAAGTAGTTTGTTCAGAATCGTTTACTGTAATCGATTTCTGTAATTTTTAATATAGGTATTATTTTTACCCAAAAATAATGACTACGTAAATTACAGTCACACTTCCACTGTACAGTCAAAAACAAACCAAAATGGACCGTAAATCAAGGCAATAAGACTTTTTCAAGTGTAATTTTATACAAATTCCGTCATTCAATACAAAATAAAGAAAAATGAACCTAACTCCATGCAACTTAAAGTCTTTACAAAAACAGTCAAGTAAACTTAGCGATTGCACACACGCACACACTAACAGGCACTGGACTAAACACAATGGATCGCGTGCTCGGCGGCGATGAGCGAAGTACAAACTACGCTAGATCTTTATATGTGTGCGTGCGTGCGTCGATTTGTAAAGTGACCACATTTTTCTCCCTCAATCAGTAGGTATACTAATTTAATTAATAAACAATGAATGTATTATGAATTATAATTATAATAATTAATTATTTTTTACGCCATTACGAAGTTGATCCCATGGAGAAAGTTGGTCAGTTCGATGGTCTGTACCACACCCTTAAATTTGACCACACCTCTCTGATACACTTTGTATAGGATTTATTTATTTACCTGCAGATACAAAGTCTTAAGCTCTCCATTCTCCTTGAGCGTGTCTTTTAGCTGACCGCTATAACGTTCCAGTTCACGCAACAAGTCCGCGTTCGCTTCCTGCACTATGGACGCGCGGCTGCCTTTCTCTGACTTTAACTTGTCGTAGTCTAACTCTAGTTGAATGTGTTTGAGATCCAACTGTGAAAAGAGAATATAATAAAGGAAATATAGTATTATGAATGATAGCTGAGGAATGATGTGATAAGGCAACGGAGCGGCTTAAAAGAAGATATATGTATTCTGTTTGCGCTGTAGCATGCTATGGGTGACATTAGACAAACTGTTCCTTTTCACTCTTGAACGTTACTGCGATTTACAACGATGATTGAATATTTTATCTGCACCTTAAATGTCATAGTCGTAAAATACGGAATCAGTAATAACTGTAGTAAATTAAATAAATTTACCCTGCCAAAATACACATAAAATCTACTACAAATACAAATCAAATCAAATTGAAAGAAAAATGAAGCAAAGTGTTATTCGTGTAACGTAACGCCATAGACATGTTTAGTGATAGGATGTATTGCTATGATGGGTAGTCAATACTTTCTAAAGGAGGAGAAGTTTACTGTATGTATTTTTAAGTCTTTGTTGTTAGACATATCACTCTTACTGGCGCAAAATGGCTGCCGACGCACCGCGCCACATGGCAAAATTAATTGCCACGAAAAAAAAACTAAATATCGGTTGTGCTTTGAATGTGTTTTTTTTTTAATATTTTGTATTAAATACATATTTTAAAATTAATTTCATAATATTAACATAATATATCAAAGACATTTTTAAAATTATAATAAAGAGAACGAAATTTTAAGAATCATATTGCATAATGTCAGTGACCTAGACATGCGATACTGACATCTGTCACCCGTACCATGCTACAGCGCAAACAGTGTAGTGACAAAAAATTTAAAAGAGAATGCATAGATGGTTTGGTCATATTGAGTGGATGAATGAAAAGCGACTAACAAAAGGTATTTACAAGGCAAATGTGAGTGGAAACGCCGGGAGGGGACGCCCTAGGAAGACATTAAGGGTGAACTAGTCGCGGGCTCGAACTCACTAGTGGGGTTGGTCAAAAAGCACGCTGTCTCACCTGACGTCGTTTCCGACAGGGATAGTATCATTGATGAGCAGTTAGACGTTAGTAAAATAATAAATAGTAAGTAGTAGTAAAGTAAAACTAGTAATAGTGAAACGAACGCGTAAAAATTTACGAAAATTCCTTTGGAAGATCGAGTTTTCTGATAAAACCACTGCTTAAATCAATTACAAATAAAGTTTATTGAACTTTTCGATGATTGAGCTCTGTCGGTACCGACTTTGTTTTGGAGATTTTCCACTTCTTTTGTTACTTATTTACGACCACAGTTGCGTTAAATTAGCAAGAAAAACGAATCTTTGTTGGCTCATAACTTTTAAATGGATTTTTATTTTACTATTCTGTTTCCACACAGACAACATTAATAACAAGGCAAAACGATACCATGTTTAATTTAGGATGAACAATGTCAAACAGTGAAGTAATACCCTCCCGAAATGTTTATGGAAAAAATATCGACTAGTTCCACCTTAAGTGACCTTATTGGTTATGTTCTTAAGAAAGGTCAAACCGGCGTGCGTGTATGACCAGATGTATGAACGTAAACGAGGCAAAAGGAAGGATCGAGGTAAGGATCGTAGCAGGTGTCGTTCTGTAGTTTCTGCCTACCCCCATGGGAAGTAGGCGTAAGTTTATGTATGTATAGTATCATAAGGAGGTAACAAAAATACTTGTATAATTTTTACCATCATTGCGTATTCATATGTGTAAGTAGTTGCTTTAAAATCGCTCAAAATGAGCTCCTTACCAAACTGCACATGACAATTTGGTAAGCGAAGTTGAGTAGTACCGATTGCTTAGTCTGCACACCCGCCAACAAATGTTTAAGGACAGTGGCTACTGTGTGCAAAATAGTAATCTAATAGGTTGGGGAAAAAGTTTTTTCACATTTTTTAAGAAAATTCAAAACATTTTTTAATATACATTATTTACATTTATCTAAAGTATGTAGGTACCATTTTGTTCGATAACTTTTTGCCATCTTGTAGCTAGGGACATGATCCGATTGCTATAGAAATTTTGGGACTTCCAATCAAAATACTGCAACAAGTGAGTTTGGCAGTCCTCTCGTGATGTTAACCTGCCACTGTCTAAAGAATTCTGAAGAGACCGAAACAGGTGGAAATCTGAAGGTGCAAGGTCAGGACTATACGGCGGATACATTAAAACCTCCCAGCCAAACTCTTTTAATTTTTGCTGAGTGGTGACATGTGTGAGGTCTAGCGTTATCATGATGAAAAACCACACCCCTTCTGTTGATTAATTCCGGCCGCTTTCTCTCAACTTCTTGCTTTAATCTCATCAGCTGTTCGCAGTCGAGTTTAGAATCGATAGTCCTGCCTGGTGGCAACAGCTCATAATGAATAATGCCCTTCCAATCCCACCACACACACAGCATCACCTTGTTGCGAGTTAACCCGGGTTTCGCCACAGTCTGTGAAGCCTGACCGGCCTTTGACCACGACCTTTTTCGCACGTTCTTGTCGTACGTGATCCACTTTTCATCACCAGTTATCAGCTTCTTCAAAAATGGTTCGGTTTCATTACGTCGTAATAAAGAATCACAAATGAGTACACGGTTCATTAGGTTTCTTTCAGTGAGCTCGTGAGGTACCCAAATATCGAGCTTTTTTGTGTACCCAGTTTTTTTCAAATGCGCCAAAACTATTTTGTGGTCAATTCCCAGTTCTTCAGCTACGTCGTAACTACTGCCGATCTTGCTCCACTTTTTCAAAAATGGCATCCATTTTATCCGTAATACGTAATACGACCAGAGCGACGTGCATCTTTGACATCAAAATTTCCGGATTGAAAACGCTTAAACCAAATTTGTGCTACTCTCACAGACACTGCACTGGGTTCATAAACATCGCAAATTTTTTTTCGCGGCTAGCGTTGCATTTTTACCTTTTATGTAGTAAAATTTTAAAATGTATCAAATTTCTTCATTAGATTCACTCGTCATGACAGTACGAAAAACAAATGAAAATCACACATTTTCCTAATTTGAATTTGGAATTATGTTCTTTAAAATTTAAACTTTCAATGATACCAAAAACCAGCCAGATACAAATAGTATAGCCAAAGAGATTTTATTTTAAGTTCATACATACTGTTAACGCCATTACTTTCTTTATTTTATATTTCATGCCTAATTACTGGCAACTCTAATTAATTAGTATCTGTGTAACATGAAGTTCCTTCCGCTTTCCTTCTCCCTTCCACAACCCTTATAATGCCTAAGTGAGAGCGAGAAGGAAGATCCGCAATGGCGCGCATTCGCTGCCGCCAAGAAGATCCGCCAGTTCTCAACCAACATCGACGCCTGTGGGTAGAATTAATCCCAAGTCGAAAAAGGACTCATATTTTCACCGCGAAGAACGAAGATTGCTATTGAACAGTGCAAGTGCGTGTATGTGTGTTGTGGAAAGTGCAGATTCTCGTCCGTACGTGATATCCTGGACGCGCCAGCCACGTGGCTAAGGAAACCCTTCTCGTCGTGTCGCCATAGCTCACCAGGCAGGTACCATCATCATTTTCCCACACCACCAAAACACCTACTTGTGTCACCGAACCGCCCCTCATACAGTCCACTAAGAAAATTTCGATTTTCACCCCAAGGCTTTAGGCCGCCGCAACATTTTTTGGTCCTTCGAGACGGATATCCGACATTTTTTGGTCCTACGATCACGGATATCCAACAGTTTTTGGTCCTACGATCACAGATATCCAACAGTTTTGGTCCCATGATCACGGATACCTATTTTTCTTTATCCTCTTGATAACGGATATCAATATTATATCCGTATATCATCATCCCGCAACTATATTTCATTTCAATCTTCGTTCCTTATACTCTTATACTAAACCGCTTTCATTTATTCATTTATTACAGTACCTACTTGTCATTGCGTACATTCACAGGTATTTCGCATCCCGCTCAACTTAATATTTTAATATACGTAGGTAGAAGCAAAATCTACCGCTCGCTCGCTTCGCTATCGTTCGGTACTATATTCGTAGGTACCACCTACCAATCCCGCACCGCGCGCAACTCGTTGAAGTTTGCGATTTATTTTAGCTATTATAAAAACCTACAAAAATATCGAAAATGCCTAAGAAAGTGACCATGGATTCGGATGATCAGATAGAATCCGCGATTCAAATAGCACTGTCATGTCGTAATATGATTTTTGCCCGCATGCAAATCATTTACGATTTAATGGAAAAAATGAAGTCCGGTATGGAACCGGTAGAGAAGTTCTTGTGTGCGTGTGTCAATGTTGATGCGTTGCGCACCGAGTTCCTCGAGGCATTTAATAAATATAACTCGCTTCTTCTAAGACAAGACCCGGAAAATAATATTGATGATCAGTCGTGGATTAGTTTTGAGGAATTATATTGCTGCGTTAAATATAATTATTCAAATTACTCAAAATCATCAGCCACAACGGCTCCTACTTCTAGTGGTAGTGGTGTCAATAAGCAAACAGTTCGCTTGCCTCCCATTGAAATTATGTCATTCGATGGCGATATTCGTAACTGGCCCCTGTTCTATGCTAATTTTAAAAGCACGGTACACGAAAATAATACATTGACTGATTCGGAGAAATTATATTATTTGATGGGGAAATTGAAAGATAAGGCTCAAACCGCGTTCTCAGGAGTTTGCCCTAATGGCGATAACTACCAATTAATTTTTAATTCACTCATAAACAAATACGAAGACAAACGTATGTTGGCTTCTAGTTACCTTAATCGGATGTTTGAACATAAATCTTTTAATACCGCATCTATTCAAAATTTCGAATCCTTTTCTGATAATTTTGTTTCCGCCGCAAACGCATTAAAAAACCTTAAAATAAATGATTTATCAGATTTGATTTTTTTCCATGTCGCTATAAAAAAGGTTGATTCTGAAACCGCTCGACTTTTTGAAATGAACTCAAAAGACGAAATTCCTAAATTCGACAATTTAGTACAGTTCATTAAAAATCAATCTCGCATTTTACAAAATACTAAAGCTTTAAACAGCTTGAGTTTCACTCAGTCTAACAACAATCCTGTAAATAAAAAAACGTCTAAAACTCCGCAACCGCAATCTTACACTGTAATTGATAAATTCGCAAAATGTTTGTGTGATAGCTTTGTTCATAAACATTTATTTAAATGTCCTGCCTTTTCTAAAATGACACCAAGTGATCGTTTCAAATCGGTGAAGCAAAACGATGCATGTACTAACTGTTTAAGTATTAAACATAAGGCCAGAGTCTGTCAGTCTGAATCTAGATGTAAATCTTGTAAAAATAAACATCATACGCTTTTACACTTTAATCGCGAATCGCACGCGACTGTATTATCGAACGGTGTTGATGATACCGCACGTACACAATCGGGTTCAAACTCCACGGCTTCGAGCGAGCAAGATGCTCACGCCGCCGCCGCGCCACTCGCCGCCACCGCTCAGAGCGCCCCGCAATGTAATGCATCCATTGCTGCGTCGATCTTTTACGACTCGAACTCCCGCGTATCAAAGCCGCAATGTAATACGAATACTACTATTTTGTTGTCAACCGCTACTGTAATAGTTCGAGATTCATTTGGTAAGGAGCATTTTATTCGCTGTCTATTAGACAGTGGCTCACAAATTAATTTTATTACCGCAGAATGTTGCAAACGATTAGGTTTGACTAGACATTCATCTGATACGCCTTCCGTTAAGGGTATCGGTGGTACGGAAAAATCCGTTAAGGGTTCCGTACAATTCGCTTTCTTTTCCCGTTTTAATCCGAACGTTACTTTTAACGTTAATTCGCTAGTTGTCGATGCAATCACCGATAATTTACCTACCGCTCCCGTAGATACTTCCGCCTTGCCTTACTTAAAAGGTTTACCGCTCGCCGACGAATCGTTTGGCAAACCCGGTCGCATCGATGTGTTGATCGGGGCTTCGCTTTTCCCGCATCTTATGCTGCCCCGCGTAGTTAGCAGCAACTCCTCCGCGCCGCCCGCCATGCAGACGGTACTCGGTTACGTCATCATGGGCACTGTGCCCGCGCTGCCTGTACGTCGTAATAAGCCTCCACAGTCTTGTTACTCACATATTTCGCAACCATCCGACAAAGACTCGTTAGAATCGGCGTTGAAAAAATTCTGGCAGGTCGATGAAGCGCCCGTCACTCTTTCGACGAGCAAATCTCTCGACGAACTTGAGTGCGAGTACTTTTATAATTCGACCACGGAACGCGATGGGGACACAGGTAGATACTCTGTAGCCCTACCGTTTCGCAGCGATGTGTTCTCATTGGGGAACTCACTCGATATCGCGAAAAAACGTTTTTTCTGCCTAGAAAAGAAATTAGAATCCGCACCAGAGTTACGTACTGCGTATGATGACGTCATTCGCGAATATATTGATAAAGGATATTTATCTCCTGCTCCGCTCGATAGTTCAGACAGTAGTTGTCCTGACTATGTAATTCCGCATCACGCAGTTGTACGTTTAGATAAGACAACAACAAAACTACGCTCCGTGTTAGACGCTAGTGCTAAAACGAGTACTGGATTATCTCTCAACGATATTTTACACAGTGGCCCGAATTTACAGGGTGACTTGTTTACTATAATTCTGAATTTTCGATTGTTCGCATTCGCGCTCTCGGCTGATTGCCGACAAATGTTCTTACAGATTGAAGTAAGAGAAAGCGATCGTCGCTTTCAACGCATCTTATATCGTTTTAGTCCAAACGATCCTCTGGTTCTATATCAGTTTAACCGTGTCTGTTTTGGTCTCCAGTCAAGTCCCTACCATGCGATCCGCACAGTACAACAGTTGGTTCAAGACGATGGTCATCACTTCCCGCGCGCCAGCGCTATCATCGCGGATTCGCTGTATATGGATGACGTAGTCTACAGCGTAAGCTCCGAATCACGTGCAGTCCAGGTTTCGCACGAACTGATTAAACTCTTTAGAGGAGGTCAGTTCGAGTTGGTCAAGTGGACCAGCAACTCTCAAACTGTACTAAACAGTATTCCCGCGTCGCATAGGTTGACCGAACAACTAGAATTCGACAAGTCGGTAGAACAAAAGGTTCTCGGCTTGCGCTGGTGTAGGTCAAATGATTGTTTTGAATTTCTTATTTCCGCACCGCCAGACACGTGTACTAAACGTGCTATTCTGTCGGCCGTAGCTAGACTGTGGGACATCATGGGGCTTGTCGCGCCTGTAGTTCTCTATGCTAAACTACTTATCAAAGAATTGTGGTTACTGAAGCTCGATTGGGATGACACTCCCCCGCGTCACATCATAAATATTTGGCAAACTTTTCGCTCTGCCCTGCCGCTTTTAAATGATTTTAAAATCCCGCGCCATTTAGGTATTTTTGAAAATTGTATTCTTCGCCTCATTGGATTTTCCGACGCCAGTGAAAGCGCCTACGGCGCTGTCATCTATGCGCACGTCACTCGCAACGATGACGTAGTCGTTCAGCTGGTTTGTGCCAAGTCGAAGGTATCGCCGGTTAAACCATTGACTATCGCTCGACTGGAGCTCTGTGGTGCCGAACTCCTCGCTAAACTTCTTCGCCGTGTTCATGACACTTATAATCCGCGTTATAATGTTACCGCTATTTACGCATTCACCGATTCTAAGGTGACTCTTTGCTGGATAAATTCTTCTCCGCATCGTTGGCACACGTTTGTGGCCAATCGTGTCGTTCGCATCGTAGACAACGTCCCCGCGGAACATTTCTACCACGTACCTGGTACTGAAAACCCAGCGGACTGTTTGTCACGTGGTTTAACACCTGACAAATTCATTGAGCACCCATTATGGTTGCACGGACCCGCTTGGGCTAAGCGCGACCCTTCCGAATGGCCCATACATAAGGTTACAGACTTGAATTCGGAACCCATTCCGGAAGAAAAGGTCCACGCGCATCCCATAGTCACGGATTCAAGTTCGGAAAATTCGCTTCTACTCGCACTCGCAGAACGTACGTCGTCGTGGACTAAACTGCTGCGTATTGTTGTTTTCATATACCGCTTCATGAAAAAACTCCCGCGTCGGACTGACGCCGTTACCGCTAGCGACCTCGAGTTCGCTGAAACCATTTTGTTGCGTCATGTTCAAAGAAAACACTTCATGGATGATTATTCCGAGTTAAAAAATAATAAAATTTGTTCACCCGCTCTTATTAAACTCAAGCCATTTGTAGATGGTGATGATTTAATCCGCGTTGGGGGTCGATTAACTCATTCGGCTGAGGCCTATAGTACTAAACACCCGGTAGTGTTACCCCGTCATGATCGCATAGTTGAAATCCTCGTAGACTATTATCATATAAAATATTTACATGCAGGTCCAGAACTCACTATGTCGTTATTGCGCCATAAGTATTGGATTTTGTCCGCTAGACGCATTATTCGTCATAGAATCCACAAGTGTAACGCATGTCACAGGTGGAGACCGCGACCTCATGGTCCGCCGATTATGGGCGATCTCCCTAAATCTAGAGTAAATGTTGCAACCAAAGCTTTTTCTCATACAGGGTGTGATTACGCTGGCCCTATACAGTATGTGCCCGTACGCACTCGAGGTGCGAAGAGTCGCAAGGGTTATTTATGTATCTTTACCTGTATGACTACTCGCGCTGTTCATATTGAATTAGCTACAGATCTTACGACTGCGTCGTTCATAGCCGCGTTGAAACGGTTTTTATCCCGCCGTGGACCGGTACAATGCTTGTATTCGGACAACGCGACCAATTTTCGAGGAGCTAATTCGTTTTTACGCGACTTGTATACTTTCATAAATAAAGAATACCGCCCGCGCTTTGAAGAGGAGCTCGCTGAGCATCGCATTAATTGGCATTTTATTCCGCCCGCGTCACCGCACTTTGGTGGATGTTGGGAGTCCATGGTGAAGGCCGTGAAGACTCACCTTTTCAAGACAATAGGTCAACAACTCCTATCTTATGAAGAATTAGTTACAATTCTCTCTCAAATAGAGTGCCTGTTGAACTCCAGACCTCTTACTGTTCTTAGCGCTGATCCGGAAGAGCCTAAAGCTCTTACCCCTTCGCATTTTTTACATACTGTACCGCTTAACTCATTACCCGCTGCGGAAGTAGGTTTACTGTCTGATCACCTGCTTCAAAGACACTCTCTTATGGATAAATTAGTCCAGTCGTACTGGAAAAGATGGCGAAGCGAGTATCTTCATAGTTTACAATCACGCTTAAAATGGAATAAACCTGATGGAGACATGATTAAGGAAGGCACTGTAGTAGTGATAGTAAATGATAATGCGCCTCCTCTATCCTGGCCTCTAGGTGTTATTGAGAAGTTGCATACGTCTATAGACGGTAGCACGCGAGTCGTTTCAGTACGCACTTCTAATGGGATTCTTGTGCGACCTGTGGTCCGCTTATGCCCCATTCCTACTCAGTAATATCTTATTCAGTCCATTCCCTCTTTAGTTAGATTTAAGTGTAATTTCACTGTATATATTATTATATTATTCTCTTTAAAGGTGACCCTTTAAGGCCGCGAGGAATGTTAACGCCATTACTTTCTTTATTTTATATTTCATGCCTAATTACTGGCAACTCTAATTAATTAGTATCTGTGTAACATGAAGTTCCTTCCGCTTTCCTTCTCCCTTCCACAACCCTTATAATGCCTAAGTGAGAGCGAGAAGGAAGATCCGCAATGGCGCGCATTCGCTGCCGCCAAGAAGATCCGCCAGTTCTCAACCAACATCGACGCCTGTGGGTAGAATTAATCCCAAGTCGAAAAAGGACTCATATTTTCACCGCGAAGAACGAAGATTGCTATTGAACAGTGCAAGTGCGTGTATGTGTGTTGTGGAAAGTGCAGATTCTCGTCCGTACGTGATATCCTGGACGCGCCAGCCACGTGGCTAAGGAAACCCTTCTCGTCGTGTCGCCATAGCTCACCAGGCAGGTACCATCATCATTTTCCCACACCACCAAAACACCTACTTGTGTCACCGAACCGCCCCTCATACAGTCCACTAAGAAAATTTCGATTTTCACCCCAAGGCTTTAGGCCGCCGCAACACATACTATAATGCGAAAAGACTTTTTCCCCAACCTAACAGTCAATATTTAAATCTACAGATTTTCACACGCCTGTTTTTAAACCTCTCCTAAAATACCACGGACACGGAGCATATAGGATTTTCAAACTAATATTGCGTAATGTAAATTATTTTGCGTACTATTATTCAAGTTTTTCTAACTAAACAGACAGTTTTCTGCTGGGGAGTTTGTTACGCCACTTCTTCTTCCCAGCTAAAGCACTAGAAGTGGTGAAGGGCGGGCGTTTTGGGGGACTGCATTATGTAGTTTTGACGTTCGAAAAGTTCTGATTCTCATCCTAAATAAATGACTTGATTTGATTTGAAATATACAGGGTGTAAGTGTAAACAGTTGCAACGTTTTAAGGTCATTGTACCCATCATTATGAACAACTTTTACTATGGGACCAAACCTGAAATCGCGAAAAAAAAATCAGCTGTTCAGTACATTTATGTTCGCATAATTCGTCAAAATGTAGGGAACAGCAGATTTTTTTTCGCGATTTCAGGTTTGGTTCCATAGTAAAAGTTGTTCATAATGATGAGTACAATGACCCCTTAAAAGGTTGCCACTGTTTATACTTACACCTTGTATATACGATCACTTCTTAAACTACTGCATTTTTCACCAAAAAATGTACAGTAACATCATTGTTTTCAAAAGAACAAAATTAAATACTTTACTTACATTTTTCAGTTCACTCCTGACTCCCTCAAGCTCTACTTGCAGAGCTTCGTTCTGTTGCTTATAACTCTCCAACAGCTCGCTGTCAGAGTTACTACCGAGAAGTTCCAGCTTATTCTGTAGCACTGCCATGCGAGAGTTTAACTGCATCTCTAGGCCTTTCTGCTCTTCTAGTTTTGCTCGGAGGTCTAACTCTTGTTTGCGATGCTGTTCTATCTTTTTGTCCCTAAAAATAAGGTTTAATGACATTGAAAATGCAGAAGCTCTAAAAATATGAGGCCTGCGGGCTAGATGGAGCGACGATCTTCGCATAGTGGCTGGTAGTAGCTGAATGAGAATAAGAAGCAGAGGATTTAGTTATACATACGGCAAGCAATTGGCTCTCCAAACGGCGATATTGACAGGATATACGCTGACAATGATATTATTTTTAATAACCAAGGAAGTTATCCATGAAATCCTATTTAAGTTTTTAAGTAAGTATAATTTTACAATAGGGAATATGCTTGTAAAAATATTCAACACGAAAAAAGCAATTGAAAGTACTTAAAAAAAACATTTTTACAAAAAAATACAACCGACTTCCAAAAACAACACTACAAAGTGTAAAATAACTTTAATTTCGGAAGTCGGTGTCGGTGTTAAATGTATTTTCGTTTTTTGCCACCGACTTCCGAAATTAAAGTTATTTTTCACTTTGTAGTGTTGTTTTTGGAAGTCGGTTGTATTTTTTTGTAAAAAAGTTTTTATTTTTCACTTTTTAGTTGTGTACCTACCCCACACAAATTGGAATACCACTATCTGCAAAACAAACTAGAACATCATCCATATAAAAGTGGGGAAAAAATACGTATTATTGAAGCTAACTCAAAAACTACCGAAGCAAAGTTAATCAATTTTATATGGGACCAACTGTGATGTATACCCTCTCGAATAAATGAAAAAAAATCAAAATCGGTTCAGCCATCTTCGAGCAATCGGGGAAAAAAAAATAAAAATAAAAAAAGGTTCCGACGAATTGAGAACCTCCTCCTTTTTGAAGTCGGTTAAAAAATAGCCAACCGATATGTGTACTTTAAAAGCCCTCCACTTTAGCGAGCTTGATGTGACGTCATAGTCTATGACAACAAACAAACAAATAAGAAATCGCAAATACTCCAACAAAACATTTATTGTTGTCATAGACTTACCGTCACATTCGCTGTGAACAATAGCGTCGCTTTTCAAATATTTGAATTTCCCACAGTTTTCAGCACTTTTTAGTAATTAATTTCTTATTCAAAAAGAAATTATAATCTAAAATATTGATGGAGGCATAATTCTGAAGTAATACAGTTTATTAAAATAAAAAATTGACCCTTATTTAAATCTCATGCTTATTCCCTTTTGTATTTTGTTACCTTTTGCCGATTTCTTCCTGTAACGACGACAATTTTTGCATCTGTATTTTATGTCGACTCAAAACTTCTTTGAGTGTTGATAACTTTCCTGGCGAAGGAGGTTCCCCTAAAAACGATAAAATAATAAAATTATTTATGGACTGCCATTATGCGATATTTAAATGTTTATGGTTGTAATCCCCCAGATTGTTTTATTGATTGACAATGGTTTGTGGCCAAGGACTTACCAAGATACGTATTTTCTGGTAAAGACTCCATTAAAATCTGATGTAGTGTTGTTCTCCAATGTTCATATTCTTTCTGAGTGCCAGCCAATTTGTTCCTGAATAGAACTAATTCGTGTGCAGTCAATTCTAGCTTGGACTGAAATAGAAAACCTTCTTACGTTAAATTGAGAACCTTCTTTCTACTTTATGGAATTTTGTTAAAAATTACATGCAGATCAGAGGCTTCAGAAAAGAGGCTTCATAGAAAACTGTAGTAAGACTATTTAAAATTGTCGTAAATATCACATCAAATTCTATTGGGCTATTTATTAGTGACCGAGTAGCGTCCAAGGACTGCACGACGAAGTGTCGGTCGTCCGGCGGCGAGATGGGCGCACGACATTGTTATCATCGCGGGTAGAACCTGGATGAGGCAGGGACAGGAGCGTGGGGATTAGCGCAAGAACAGAGACGCCTATGCTTAGCAGTAGGTGAAGTTGGGATGATGATGACGGTGATGACTCTTTTTTCTTTGTATTTTCTTCAACTTTCGACTTTCAGTGGTTTAATTAGAATATTGTGACTTTGAGGATTGCTAGATTAAATATAAAAAATCGTTTAATTTTATTTAAATGTTCATATTTTATTGTCTGTCTAATAAACATTTAAAAATAAACCTTAAAGTATTCTTTATGTTAACTAACACAATTATTAAGGTTAATGTTTACTAACAAATTTTTTCATCTTTGACATTTCTCGGGACCCTGGGATCCCGGACCTTTGGAAGGCGTACGAGGGGCCGAAACCAACTCGCAGAGGCCCCTTAGGCAGTTTTAAATGTTGAGGCACCAACCGACGATTATCCCTGTTTGCTGTATGCATTTGCACCCAAGGACAACCCCCGCCGGTTGGTGTAGGACTATTGCAGAACAAGGAAACAAAACATATTGGGGTATGGGTTTAGCCACAGTAAATTGGTTACCTAGAACTATGGAAGGTCTATGTCCCCAGCCTGATAAAAATGGCCCCGAAAACGCTAGCACTTAGTGACGTAGCGACAAGGGGGCAACACTTCCTGAGGTGCTTGAGGAGTGGAGGTATTTATCTCTCTTGGTCGGGCTCCTCACCCTAGATCTGTTTCGGCAAAGTGAGCTCTACTGGCACAGACTTAGGGTTCAAGAGCGCGCAAGCCCCACCAAACGGTAACGTAGAGATACGTCGGAGGGGTTATTATAACTGATGAACTTACGCCCAGCTCCTTCACTTGTTCTCTCGCCGCATTCCTCTCAGTGGTCAGTTGAGACACCTTTTCTTTGAGCCGCGAAGTCTCTCCATTGCCGAGCCTACTCTGTGCCGCCTCTAGTTCGCTGGCTAACCTGTTGATAGTGGCCCCTTTATCTATCAAAATATCTTCCTTTTCTCTGTCTTTTTCCATACACCGTCGTTCTAATGTTTTTATTTCGTTGTCCTGTAGATTTTAATATTTTAATTAATATAAGGTTTTAATTAATTATATGAATGTTTGAAGAGAGTCAATATGTACTTACTTTATCGCCTAATCTACTTTTCGCTTTGGTCAAATCGTTTTGTAATCTTTCCACTTCGTCGCGATGCCTGAAATGAGAAAGCATCTTAATAACTTAATAAGATCGGATATTCGGATGTATATTTACCTAAAGTTGAGTGGTTGGCTATTACGGAATGCACTTTTATATCGAAAAAAATCCTGATTGAATGTTTTTAACCGACTTCAAAAAAGGAGGTTCTGTATTCGACCCGTATGTATGTATGTTTGTTTGTCCGCGATTTTCTCAAAAACTAAAGAACCAATTTTGGCGATGCTTTCAGTATCGTAATCTACATACTTCCAGGAAGGTTTTAGTATATAACACATTAGGTAATTATTCTTATGTACGAAGTTATATGCATAAATATACTGTATCTCCGGCATTTCTAAGCGGATTTTGTGATGATTCTTCTTTTCGTTCATCTTGGGCTCATGTAATTGTCCTAATTGTACATTCAAATAAAAATGGAAAAATAAATTTACTTTAAAAAAAAGTAAAAACCGACTGCAAAACCTAAAACGAAGAAAATAACTTTTAATAAAAAACTTAACAGCTTCTGAAGTCGGTGTCTTCCATTCTTCAATGCACCTTAGCTTGACACCGACTACAGAAGCTGTTAAGTTTTTTATGAAAGTTATTTTATTCGTTTTAGGTTTTGAAGTTGGTTTTTACTTTTTTTAAAGTAAATTTATTAAATAAATAATACCACATATTTAAGAAAGCGTTTCCATACCATGCATACGATTATTTGTGCATTCCCGGATTTTCTGGAATCCCGGTATATGTATATAATAAGAAAAAAATAAATAAAGAAACCGCTTCCAGTTTCTTAGCAAAAATTAAATTTAGGTAAATATGCATCCGTTATCCGATCTCTGTTAATAACACACAGTCTGCTTTATATCGTATTTTATTATGTGAACCACGCATTAATAAATAAAAAATGCAATCATAAATAAACATACCTATCTTGCTGCTCTCTAAATAATGCATCAGTATCATGTGTGTGTGCAACCTGCAAGTAACATACAATTCGTTTTTATATTTTAAATTCCTTAATTCACTGACATACTAGACACAGCCTAAACTGCTGGGTCTAAAAGCGAGTTCCTAATATAAAATTCATCCTCTAAACTCAGACCAAATAAAAACCAAGACAGCGCTAGCAACAGCCTGTCCCTTGCAGCGACGCCCTAAGCCGAGGGCCGTACCCACAGGGTGTGCCCTTAACGAGTAGTTTTAAATTATTATGCCCTGGCTGGGTGCCTTAATTTATTGAGGCATTGTCAAAGATCCACGAATGACAGCCGGGACCAACGGCTTAAGGTGAGCGTCCACTGGTCCGCACCGGCCGCAACACACGCACGGCACGCAACGGATTTCGGTTTGCTTTGTGTGAATTCACATTATATCCGGCTCGTGGACCAGCCCAACTAACAAATTAATGTTTTATAATAGTCAAGATAACGTTTTACATTTTCATTTACGTTTTTAAGATTGGTCGCAAAAACGTACATATAAACGTCTAAAAAACGCGAAAAGGGCCCAAATTATACGACATTAATATCGTTTAGTAGGTATATAGAAGTCAGCCAATGACCGTTGAACGTTACATAAAAGTTAAATAAAAGTACAAAGACCGACTTTTTGGTCCAATACTTGTTGTGATGAGACCATTATGTGACCGCGTATGTCACATTGCAGTTGTAATGACGTTGTACAGTGTCAAACAATACGACAACCGTTTTGATTCGCGTGTTTAATATTGTGCGTGTATGAAAGAATAAGAGAAAAAGTAAATGAAGTTAATTTCCATGATTTCAAAATACTATTATTGTATCTACATTATTTAAGTTAGTGTGATATAATACTAATTGTGATAGGTATTTCTTCAGGGAACTTTAGTTTTATGACAATGTATATATCGTCGTATTAATGGGAAAACCGACTAAATGTCCAAAATATCAAAACGAGATATTGCATTTTGAAAGTTAGATAAAGAAAATCGCCAATGAATTAAACTATATTGTACGTTGTGTCCAAATTATATTTAGAACAATTATTTATCATTTCAGATCACTAAATGTTGTGTTCTGCAAGTCTATAATAATATCAGAAAACGGAAAAAATATCGTAAAACCCCCCAATTAGTTGGTTTTACCTGTATAATCTTAAAACATGAATATTTAATTAAATATGGCTTCTCTCAAAGTGTTATCTATTGTTTAGATTGGCCTAGAATAATTAATTAATAGTTAATCATTATTGAGGTACCTAAAACCGGCATAAATCTAATTATTTATAAAAAACGGAAATTTTAGTTGGTTTTACCCGTCTAGTAACAAGAATATATATTAATTTATAGTTTAACTAATAATGACCTATAACTAATTATTGAACAATAACATCGATTATAATTTTCTTGACTCTTTACTAATTAATGTATGACTATTAGTCTGTTTTCTGTCAGTGCAATGTATGTGGGAGGGTGTTTGTGTGTTTTATTAATTTTGTTGTTAAACTACTCAGAAATTAAACCAAAAAGTAAGTATAATTTTTAATTTTTATTATTTAAAAAAGTTGGGTTCCATAAATTGTAGGTACAGACAGAAGCGCGAAAACATACCTACAAACAACATAGACTTAAAACTTAACAAAAAGAAAGAGAACTAAAAAAACTTAATCAACGTTCTTACATGCGTGAAATTTATAATAATTATCCTTCTCCTTGAACATTTGCTGCCTCCGTCTATCCTTACTCTTCATCCGAGGTAACATCATTAGACACAGTAGCATCTGGTAATCGTTTGACGGTATCTTCGGTCTCCATTTTCTCATACCAGTCATGGTACTCCTCTGGGATTACTCCTTAGGAACATAGTTTTAGGAGATCCGCTTTTTTTGCTTTAGTAATTGGCAGACGCTTACTGTATAGTTTTATCAACTCGGCAGGAAATTGAGGTTCAATTGTTCTAACGTTTTGAATAAATGCATCGTCAGCACGCATCTTCCTTTTTCGGGTGAAGTAGTGATGTACTGGTGGATCTAAATCAAAGTTGGCTTGATTGGAATTTGTAAGTGCGAAGTCTATAAAGAAAAAGTTTTCTGACATGTCATAATTATAATAAAATTTCATTTCGCCTTTCACATATTTCATTCTTTTTATTTTTAGCCAAAGTACACGGTTTCCTTCTGCATTCTTTGACATTTTCTTTCCCATCACACTCGCTGCTAATTCTTTTAAGTCTTTGAACTCGCTAAATTTCAATTCTCGCACATTGTATGGCTTCTGGATCTGTTTATTTGTTTTCTTTGAAGATCTTGCCCGACGAAAAATATTAACCCACTCTATCATAGAATATACTGCTGTATGTTTCTTGGCGGACTCAATGCTGCTGTGCATTGAGTCCACTTCCATAATGAGTGCCCACTCTCTAGGAACTTGTGCTCGATGACTTTGATGTGATCAATCTTCTGAACAGCCCAAAATAGTAATGAAGTCTGCTCTCCGCAGGTGTCCGAAAAAAAGCCACCTCTTCAACATATAGAGGTACTACATACTCAGACAACTACATAAACAAAATCGAACCGATTTCCGAACTACCCTTCTTTCCGTTTAGCTCAGTCCACGGAAAGCAATAGGCTTCATTCGGCAAAGCATTTTCGTAGATACATAAATTATAAACTGTTAGTTTTCGGGAATAATATAAAAGACCCACTTCGCCACTAGGTATTTGTAAAATGAACTGTAGATCAAATGTAGCTGAAATTAATTTATTCTCTTTGTTTGCTCTTTCCTTGTCTTTTCTTTTTTCCTCATTGCAAGCTTCTTTTCTGGCGATGTGTTCTTCATATTCTTTCTGAAAACTAGGATTACCTTCAGCTTTCGTGCGTTCATATTTTGTACAAACAAGACATTGGCCTTTTTTTGGAAGAAAAAACCTAAATTAAATTCTGTACCAAACACTTTGCGATAAATGGGCTCTGAAACTGGATCAGTTTGTCTTCTCTTACAATCATCAACGTAAAGCTTGTACATTTTTGCCAAGGACAGGTTAGAGTCCAAGTACTCACGTCGAATAGTTTTCCGAACGTAATGACTTTCCATTTTAGGAAATGGATTAATATGATTTCGCACTTCCTGTATTTTTTCATTTGGTATTTTGTTAGGAGGTGCCTGACGTCCACGCGGATCTTCTTTAAGTGCGTAAAGTCCCAAATGATTCCGATTATTTACGGCTTCTGTAATTAACGGAAACCGAAATGCACAGAGTTTTTCTAAAGAAATTTTGACAGATTAGCCTTCTTTCTTCTTTACTGTTGTACGGCGGTTCAGAAAGTAGTTTTCCCTCCAAAGAACTCATGATTAACCTACAAAAGTACCTATTTTATGGCGCTTCACTTTTAAAACAAATAAATAACACAGAGCAACGTGCTTGCAAGCGCAGTTGTATTACGACTTATACGTACGCGTCGAATAAATCAGTGCAAAAATACGATAAGTCAAGGTAGTCGGTTTTCCCTGTAGATTATTTGGAACAAAAAAATAGTCGATTCTAATTGTAAAAACTGCTAATACAAGTTAATATGAATTGCCAGTCTATTATATTTCAGAATTTACTAAATTATCGTCGAGTAAAAAGTACTATTTCGGTTAAGTATGAATTCATTCTATATTTGAGTTCTGCTTAAAAATTTTCACTAAAGTCAAAAACAAATAACTCCAGATAGTATATTTTGCGTGTAGATCAACAAACTGGGTACCAAAGAAACGTTCAGCATGAAAAAGAGATATATTAGGATAATACTTTTTATTCGAAGATATAAAATAAAAAACGAGAATATGTTGTAATAATTGCTTTTCTCTCTCAATTTTTATGAAAAGTCCTATTTTAGTGGTTATTCCCATTCACTATCTTTTTAAGTATGCATTATATTGCAAAGTGGGTTTTACCATTAGATTGTTCTCGTTTTTTTAAGAAAAACTGCATTATTAACTCAGTTTTGCAAAAATCGGTACTTAGTCGGTTTTCCCATTAATACGACGATATGTGTTGTTGTCAAGTTTTTAATGCCCTCCTCTATTTCTTTGTAATTCAAGGGTTTTAGTTAATTATTCAAGATATATTTTCATAATAAAGCTCCAACCATCTTGTCTAAGTTATATGGCGACCTCTATAATACACTAATATAACAAAAAGGTCGCATATACTTTTCCTTGAGACCATGACGCCGCGGCCATTTTCAGCTGACTTTAGATTTCTCTCATCATTACTTACTTTTTAATTTGAATGACAAAATAAAATAGAAATGGTTTAATTAAAGTGTGGGTTTGACCTATAGATGATTTAAAAGTCTACTTAAAGTTATGTACTTCCGTTGAAATTCAACATTTTAGTCTCATGCAAGTATTAATTAGTCTTCCATATGACTAAATCAGTTTTGTAATATATAAAGGTCCTGCACAAACTTTTAAGCGGTGTTTTAGTTATATAAAAGTTACCACGAGCTCCTCATGGCTTGTTAAATATAAAACATTATACAGCGTTAAAAATTAGCTGGCGAAACTTCACAGACATGACGGGTTATCAATTTTGGAAATTGACAACCCATCATGTCTCTGAAGTTTCACCAGCTAATTTTTGCATGATAAAATAAATAGAAGGAGTAATATTTTCTTCATCAAATTAAGCTACATGGTACCTGTAAAGTATGAAGTCTTTGCTGTACATCCTGTAGGCTAATATTAGCAGAGCGTAGTTCCATTTTGAGCTGCTCCTTTTCCTGGTCACTCTCCACCAACTTATCAGTCAAATTCGTAACTTGCTGCTCCAGCTCTATCAACTTGTGCTTGCTTGACGCTGGAATAATAATCTAATTACTTCTCAAAATTCGTCTAGTGCTGAAGAAATGACAAAAAAAATATGCTTGCAGGTGTTGAATCAAGCATTCTGACAGATAATGTTATAATCCACAGCTTCTGCAAGCAGCTTAGCAAAAGGATTCAAGATTAGAATTTAGTTTTATCTGTTTAAACAGAGAGAGAAATTGCCTACAACTCTGTATATATACCTATATACTATACTAACGAAATAAAGTTGATTTTGCAACAACAATCAGGCGAGCGCGCGGCTGTCTGTGCCATGCCATTACAAAATAACACCTATGTCACAAGGTAAAAGGTTGATATTTTGTAGTTTAGTTACCAAGCAAGTGATGAGCTTCTTGCAGGGACAACTCTGCCTTGTCCCTGTCATTGATAGCAGCAGCAAGGCGAGCGCGAAGACTGTCAATTTCTGTGTCTAGCTTCTGCATTTGACCGGCTAACTGCTGACATTCTTTGACACGGATCTGTTTAAGAAATTAAATTATAATCAGCATTTATTGCATAATATAAGTTGAGATAAATGACAACAACAGTAAGAATCTTTCGACCACCACATTTACAAATGAAGGAATGAGGAAAATGTCGCAAGGAAAGTTTTGAGTATGAATGTGTATGGCTATAAGAGTAGAAGACCAATGAAACGATGGATGGACTGTGTGAAAGATAATATGGCCAGAAAAGGAGGAGTACCGAGATGACGACTAAGTAGTAAAGTATCGAAGAATAAGACACATTGCGCCAACCCCAAATAAATTGGGATAAGGGCAAGAAAATGATGATGATGATTTACAAATAGAAGAAAGGCCAATTTGTGTCCATGGCCATAACAGAAAGGCAGAGACAGTGGTATGCTGGACACAACATGGCTTGTCCTTTATTTGACAGTGGTTTTTAGAAGGTTAAAATAAAGTACTTACATCATACATAACTTTGAGTTGCTCATTGTTCATAAACTCTTGTCTGTCACAGGCGTTGCTGATACCATTCATTTGACCTGAAACAACAAAAATGGTAAAGTTATTCAAATAACATACATGTGTCCACACTAGTACTACTAAATTTTTTTAAGTTTACAGGTGTAACAATTAACACCTACTGATACCTTATATCAGTAGGCAGAGGCGGATTTGCAGTCTTGGCCGCCCTAGACCCCAGGCCATGTAGTAAAAATAGGTGCCAGCCGCCCCTTTCTCAGCACCCATCTTATAGACTGAATAATGAATTTACTGTATTGCCAACTTTTATTGAAATCGAGTTACTGATTTTTTTTTTTGCGATTTCAGGTTTGTTTCCATAGTAAAAGTTGTTAATAATGACGAGTATAGTAAAAAAAAAAAAGGATATTGGTCAATAACCAGTTTCCTGTATATACAAGTGATTTAGGAAGATTATGGTTATACGATGCGGTGCAGTGCGGCCCGCCATAATGTGCGCGAGTCTTTAGAATATTTAGGTGCTTTCAGTTATTTCTTGTTATATCAGTTTTTTGTCAGATTGGCAGCCCCTAATATCTGGCCGCCCTAGGCCCGGGCCTAATGTGCCTTAGGGCAATTCCGCCTCTGTCAGTAGGCGTTGATTGTTATAACATTTGCTTTAAATAAATTCATACATCTTATGTTTATTCATATAACATGTTGATGTAAGAAAATGCTATGTCAGTCACAGTCATAACATAACATTTCAATGTACAACTAGTTTCAATATTTGATAACCAGACCAACCAATGAAAGTTATCAATTTACAATACAAATCCATAGAAGGATTGCAACTGGTGAAAGGGTTGTACTATAACTACACCTCTGCTTAACACAGTGTACTACTTTATTTCTTTAAAATAAATATTTTTCTAGGGTTCCATACTTCAATAGGAGAAAACGGAATCCTTATACCCTTAATTTGTTGTCTGTCACTCTGTCAAGACCCTTGTTCCCAGGAACGCGTGGAGGTATCAAGTTGAAATTAATATCAAATATGTAGGTCTACAATCCCTTGGAACTCTAAAAAATCAAGCTTCTAAGTTAATGCAAAAAAAAAATACAGCGATTTATGCAACATATTTTGATACTCACACACAAATCAAAACCTATAGGGTACTTCCCGTTGACCTAGAATCATGCAATTTGGCAAGAAGCAAGGCCTCACAGCAGAAGTAAAGACAAAGTCCGATTTTTTTTTAAATTTTTGCTGTGCCCGACAGGGTCCACAATGATCATATTTTTTGTTAAACCTTCCACCTAATTTCACATGTGGAAGCAATAAATATATTGAGTATTGAGTATTGAAAAATCGTTAATTTGTAGTTTTATCACACGACATTTTTTTTTGCAGTTACAAACTTACATTTGCAGTTGGAGAATTGACTGCGAAATATAGATGTATGGGAGAATATGTTTTTACACTACAATTTTAAGTTTGTTTTTGGGATAACTTCATCTCAACTACGAAACCCTTCATTGTGTGTGGTCCGACATGCACTTGGTCAGTTTTTGGTATATTGGTACCTTGTATTCTTTATAGATTCATGTCATTTGTTAACATTGAATTGCACTTTTATGTATTATGATATTTCTTTTGCGTGCACAAAATAAATGATTTATCTACCTATAGGGAAAACAGACTCGATTTTGTGTGTTAAGTAGGTATATCATTTATTCTCTCTTCACAAAGCTGACGTAAACTTAGTGTGTACAAAAAATGTCTCAACTGTATTCCACCTTTGTGAGAGACTGGTGCCTAATATAGGTTTTCGGGATAAACCTGTAAAAAGAACCTGTGTATGTTAAAAGATTAAAAGAATAACTTAGTGTACCTCTATAATCCTGTTGAAAATAATGGTTTTGTCCATCACCAGCACCATATGGACTGAACTGTGCTTTCAGAGCTTCTTCCTGGTGTCTAATATGACCCATATGGTTCTTCGGAGTTTCACAGTAAAGCTTGGGGGACTCAGAGCCATGCTGATTCTCTTTCAAATGATTGAGAGACTCCACATATGTTGGAGGCAAGCCTGACCTTCCTTGTTGAACTGGGGAGTTAGAAAATACATCATGTAAATTTTCGTAATCATCAGTAAATAAAACATTAAGTAATTTAATTTTATGGTAGTGTTCAAGTTGGTAATTGGGTAAAACATCCTCATATTAATGAATACAAAAGAAAGATGTAAAAATAGTGTCTCTATCTATACAACAGAATGGTATGTTGCAACAAAACATAAGTATGCCTTTATGATAAACAAAGTTTCTTACCTCCATTACTCTGACCTGGGTCCAATGTATAATTGCCACTGCTGTTGACTGAGCTAGCTTCATCATCATCCAACAGGTCGTCAAACGCATTAGCGAGTTTATGCTTTAACTACAACAAAAAACATTGAAGTTTGTTACAGAGAAAACAATGTTTTTGTCAAGAAAATGTCTTACATAGTAAACAGTTTTTCTCTTGTCTTTTTTAAAGAAGTAATTAAGTTCCAAGTTCCATAATATTACCTCCTCATTCCGACGTTTCTGGTCCTCAAGTTCTTCCTGTTCTTCAAGCCTATCTTGGGCACTATTGTTTATGTGGATACTCGCGGCACCTTGAAACAAACTCATTCCGGGACCATCCATATCGGATATCTAACACCCCACAATTCGAGGCAGTGTACAATTTTCACTAAAACACATAACACTATAGTTTATTATGATCAACAATAGTAGCAACAGACTCCTTCACACTTTACAGCGTGTCTTACGCATATTTTTTTGTAAATTATTAACCAAACCAAAACAAGTTTTTGAAAATCGTTCACCAATGTTACCAGCTATGAATGCGTAGGGTAGAAATCCTACTAATATTATAAATGTAAAAGATTCTATGTTTAGATGTTTGGATGTTTGTTACTCAATCACGCAAAAACGGCTGAATGGATTTGGATGAAATTTACTACACAGATAGTTTATAACCTGGATTAACACATAGGATACTTTTATCTCGGTAAAAGGTTCGCGTGGGATAATATCCGACATCTACGCGGGCCAATGCGCGGGGAAAAGCTAGTCCTTTATAAATTGACAGATTTTTTCTAGTATAGTATGTGCATATTTCAACTTTACCCCAAGTCTCAGACAATTTAGATAATTGTAAACAAAGAAACATCAAGAATGTTACTGTCAAAATGGCAGGACAGCGGTACAAAACATTTTATCATTAAATTTCTACTAAGCCATCATCTAAATTAAAGTTAATTAAAGAAAAGAACTATACAAACAAAATACCGTGGAACCACTGTACTTTAGCACTCGTCGCTTTTGTATAGTAGCTATTTTTTTTTTGGGTAGAATAGACCCTTTTTAATGTATTTTTGAAAACCTCAAAGTGCGCAAAAAAAAATTGCCCGGAAAGAAATTTTTTTTTTAGGTCATTGTAGTTGTCAAACGTCTCGAAGGTCATGGTCAAATAAATATGAAATTTTTGTAGTAAGGCGTGGTCGACGGAGCCCTGCTTTGCGGGGCTCCTATTTCTGGCCGGTTTAATAAAAAAATATCCATCCCCTTCGAACCTAACCTGTTCGAGTCACTTTCGCTTCGCTCGCTCTTGCATCTTAAGTATTTAGTGTTTAGTATACTGTATAATAGGTTGACATAAACTTTAGATTTTTTTTTCTCAAAAACTTTTAGTTTGCGCAGTGTAATATTTTGCGAAAGTGTTTGCTCGAAGATATCAACACGTTATAAAATTGTGAAGTTTCGGACACGCGTGTGTTCGATTTTATTGTGTAACTAAGTTTGATTTTCTGAAACTTTCGATTTTTTTCTCAATGACTAGTTGTACGAATAAAACACGCGATAAAATTGTGAAGTTTCGGACGCGCGGGTGCTAAAGTACAGTGGAGCCTCCAGTTTAGACGTGGGCCTCCCAAAATCGGTTTCCGTTATCGGTATGATAATTTTTTAATTATTATTTTGCCATTTTTTGTAAATTACCATATTTTTTTGATCTGTTATAGTATGTATGGTATGGTATATGTATGTATATATGGTATGGTATGGTATATATCTGCTATGGTATGGTCTTGACTGGTCTTGAGAATGGACTGAGCGTTCCGTATTCAGTCAGTATATTAATTTATGTTCAGTAGTGTGTGGTTGTGTAGTGAATACAGACCGAAAAGTGCGAAAGAGACAAAGCGAATTTACGGCCAGTACCTAGTAAAACTTAGTAGTACTACTGGTACATATACAGGGGCCGTACCTCAGAACCACAGACGAAGTAGGGCCGTACTGTATGATGGATCCATGATCTGTTTTCACGTCATAGTATTGGTATTGGCCGCAAGTTCACTACTTAGTCTCTTTTTAGAGAGTGATTACTTTTGTGTAACGCTCAGTCAAATTCTCTATGTCCATGGTATGGTTAAAACTTTACAAGTTACAAGGAATTTGAAAAGGCGTTGTGTGATATGTCCAAACATATTTTTTTTTTTTTTTATTTTATTTTAATTTTTGGCGCCTGAATGACATTGACAAGGGGCCTGCTGTTCCGGCGCGGTCGCAGGTCGCAGCCCAATATTTCGAGGGGGGGAGAGTCACCATCAGCGCTAGCAGGAATAAGATGATAATAATTGTGTAATTAGTTGTGTATTATGAGCGAAAGAAGCGCGGTTGAACTTTTTTTCTCTTATGTCGGATATACCTACACGTTAGGTTTCATACAAAAATAGGAGATTCTTCGTCGACTCATGCAGAAATGCTTACGAATGTAAGATAAAATAAGAGCGAGTGAACCGAAGAACGTCGGCCACGGCCCATACATACATGCTATGACCAGACTAAAATTTTTATTTGTATGGAGGTTAGAATTTGACAAGTCGGAAACTCGACAACCACATCACTTGCAATTTAGGGCTTTACGGGGGCGAAAAATCAATCTAGCTAGGTCGCATATCTGGAAAAATTCGTTTTCTCCGTATTTTCACGCAAAAAGATTCGGTTCGTAATTTCGCCACTGACGCCGCTATGCATTCTTTTTAATCGGTATTTATTTTTTTTTCAAATAAATTTACAATAAAATAAAACCTATTTAATATTATTGATGTAAAAAAGCTCCGAAATTGTGGCGCGTAGACGGTGGCTACACACCCCGAATATTAGGCTTTTTTGCGTAGAAATGAAACTAAATTAATTCTGAATATTTTTCCTACACTGGAAATGGTTTACAAATATTATTGCCGGTATATGAAACATATTTGCCGTTGATTTAGTTTTATTTCTACGCAAAAAATGCTAATATTCGGGTGACACCACGCCGCGTCTCCGGGCAACACCGGTGCTTGAGGTGCTTGAAAAGGCCAGAGTTTTTAATACTGTATTTAAAAAACTCTTGTCTTTTGGTAAATCTCGATTAGTTTTTCTAGGCACCATCTATTCATTTCAATTTATTTTACAAATACATTTTAGAGGCCTTCTGTTAGGTATGGAGAAATACCTGTAGCAGAATACATCAAAATCTATTGATGTCAATACTAAATATCAACTGTCATATAAAAGCCTCATTGCTGTCTCACATTATTATTATTTATTTATATATTAATTATTTATAATTATTGATTTATAAAATACATTATTTATTAATAAAATGACGTAAACTCAAAAGTATTGGTTTTTAAAAGGTAGGTAAAAGGTTAATGAGTTTTTGTGCATTTGGTTGTGTAATGAGAAATTAGAACTGATTACAAACATATTATATATGGTTTCACAAATCCGACAAGGCTGTTTGGGCATCCTTCTTTTGCCATTGACATGAATCGAACCAACGATTTTGGCGCCAACAAAAACGTTAACGTATTGACTAGGGTATAGAACCGGGAAATCCCGTTCCCGAAAGTTCCGGGATATCTCGGTTCTTTCACACTAAAAAAAGAACCGGGATTCAAAATAAATCCCGGTTCTTTCGGTACTTTTGATAACCAAATATTTAGTATTAAAATTCATCAGATTTTATCTAGACTTTATATGTAAGTATACATTTTCTTTTGTTCCACTTATTTGTATTTGCAGTAGGTTGGTTACTTGTGTAACTGAAGGTTTATTATTATTAAACTGCCAGATTTTTGAATTATTTTTGTATCAGATTTTATCTAGACTATATTCTATGTTCTATCTATATTCAAGTATTTGGTTTCCGCACTTAGTCCTTCATGTGGACCATTGTAAGTGAGCCATGGCGGCCGTCGGCAGCCCACCTCCCTCCAGAAATTAATCAAATCTCCAGGTTTGTTAAGAATATCTGTCAAAGATTGGGGTATTCCGAGAGTTTCTGTTGTAATCTGGGAGACGCCTGTGCATTCAAAGAGCACGTGCGCAGCGGTTTCCTCAGCCTCCATGCAAGCCCTGCACAGAGGACTGTCCGTTATTCCTATTGTGTGGAAGTGTTCGTTTAGTGAGCAGTGTCCTGTGATGGTCCCCGTCACCAGGCGCTGACCGGTCCTGTCCAGACGTAATAATCTGCTGATTATCGTACCATTCAGAGATGGCACAGCTTTCCTGAACTGTCTACAGCCTGGTGTCAAGGACCACTAACTCTCCGCTTGTGTATGGGTGTACTTCTGTAGCCACCTGCGTAGTTGGTTGAAGACAATGGGTAGGATTGGCTCAGATCTACAGACAGACGTGCTGGATGCTCTCCTACCTAGTTCATCAGCTGCGATGTTACCCCGTGATCCGCTGTCTTTTTAACCGACTTCAAAAAGGAGGAGGTTCTCAATTCGTCGGAACTTTTTTTTTTTTTTTATCCATTGCAGTGTCACTGTATTGCGGTTAGATACCGTCACTCGTTCGAGTGGATTGTGACATTCTAGTATTAATCTCGAGGTTATGTATTTTTAACCGACTTCAAAAAGGAGGAGGTTCTCAATTCGTCGGAACCTTTTTTTTTATGTATGTTCCCCGATTACTCGAAGATGGCTGGACCGATTTGGATTTTTTTTGTTTTATTCGAGAGGGTCATCACAGTTGGTCCCATATAAAATTGATTAAGTTTGCTTCGGTAGTTTTTGAGTTAGCTTCAATAATACGTATTTTTTCCCCACTTTTACATGGATGATATTCTAGTTTGTTTTGCAGGTAGTGGTATTAGAATTTGTGTGAGGTAGGTACCACAACTAAAAAGTGAAAAATAAAAACTTTTTTACAAAAAACTACAACCGACTTCCAAAAACAACTACAAAGTGAAAAATAACTTTAATTTCGGAAGTCGGTGGCAAAACACGAAAATACATTTAACTAGACACCGACTTCCGAAATTAAAGTTATTTTTCACTTTTTTTTCTGGGCCTTTTTGGCATAGCAGTGAGGCACACTTTCCTGCATTGTATTTTTTTTTTTTAATAAATGTGTTTTCTTTCTTTCTTTCTTTCTTTTCTTTTGTAGTTGTTTTTGGAAGTCGGTTGTATTTTTTTGTAAAAAAGTTTTTTTCTGTAAGGATTAGAGCACTGAGGCACTGTCTGAGAGTACGTATTTGGGTATACGTAACTTTTTTGGCTTTTATAGCGTAAGCCATTGGTATGATGCCCACACACTCTGTCTTACCAGGCAGAGTGTGTGGGCATCATACCAGCGGCTACCGACAATGTTAAATGCCCCCAGCGGGCTGGATATGTTTATTTTGAGATCGTGTGAGAAGACACCGACTCCGATTCCGGAGTCGGTCTTTGATCCATCGGTGTATACTCTCAAATCTTGCGGGCCAGAGTAGACACACCGTTCTTCCATGAGTATTATGTTGTAATGCTTTTGAAAGTAGTGTTGATGCGGGGCTCTGTCGCATGGTGATGCCATCAGTGGCTGTCGTTTGATCGCATCCTCCTTTATGCGTACCTATGTCTAGAGTGTCTAGACCATATTTAAGTATAGCTTCTTTTGTTCCTCATATTTGTATTTGAAGAAGGTAGACTACTTCTGTAACTGAAGGTTGATTAATATACATAATAATTGTTTAATTTTAGAAGTTCAATATTTTAGCAAACTTGAAAACGAAATAAAATATTGTATAAGTATTATTAAGTGTTGTATTGTATAAGTATCAAAATGTATAACAGCAATTTTATATTTTAATTTTTGACTTGATAGATCACTTACAAGGTAAAAAGTTTTAAAAGTCTGATTATTGTAGTATCTAATTAAAATTAAGCCATTATGGCATCCATAATTCCATAGGTACCTTATGCCATTAACCATCAAACTAAATTATTTGATTCAATAATGAAAACATTTCTCTTGGTCACAGTTTTTCCTTTTTGTAGCTATCGCAATTTTATTCCTGCACGTAATATTTATTTTACGTAAATCGTCACCTTTAAACCGTTTCTACATCGCAAAAGAAAAAAAATACTGGTACCGAAAGTACCGGGAAATCCCGGTTCCTTTGAAGACTAGTACCGAAATTCCCGGTTCTCAAAAACAGTCCCGGTTCTCGATTCCCTAGTATTGACTACCTACGAGGGCCTATATTTCACGATGTCCGAATAGCCCATTGACATATATCAATGGAATAGCCACTACTTACCGAATTCATTCAAAAATGGAACAGAATTTGTATGAAATTATCTGCCAAGTAAGTTACTAGGAACTTCGTGGTGGTGAAACACCTATATTCTAAGTCGTAGCCTCGAAAGCTCCTAGACTTACAACTCGGTCGAGGCGACCTCAAGCCGTGCCTCGAAAGATCCTCAAAATCTGTATTCACAGTCGTAAGATTAAGGATTTTTTTTTTAAATAGTAATATAAAAATATTTTATTCTGAGACTGTAGTTCAAATTGTACAATGGTCTACTAAGAAAGGTATGATGTGATAGTAGTTGAATAAAAGGTGGACTGTAACCGTAGACCGTAACTATGGTTCTGTATCTGTAGTCTGACTTATATATAATTAATTATCTGTTATCCAAAGACTACTATAGTATACTGGCAACTGTTATACACTTTGTACACTTGTACTGTACTGTTGTTGTACACTTCACTTGATTGACTGACAGTTGAGAATGATTTTATGTCGAGTTTAATTTATTTTGACTTCCTTCTTAGGTTATAAAATTATAAATAATTACAAAATTAAACAAATTTGACAAAATATTGTGCGTGCTATTAAGAATAACAAATTTTGTTGTATTTAAAATGGCGTTTCGTCCAGTGACACACGTCCTTTTCGATATGGATGGTTTGATATTGAGTAAGTTGTTTTGTAGTAGGTATTTACTTGCACTTACTAATCCCAGTACTTACAGTTACATTGGCTTACATACTTTAGACTGATTTTAACTCCTTATACTATGCAACAAAATTGTGTATAGTTGACGACAACGGCCAAGAGTTTTACAGAGTTACAGATAAAAATTTCAGAAGAAAATCATAGGACCAAAATTATTTATATTTACTGAATTATTAATTATTATTAATTTAAATGAATTTATATCGCGACCTTGACTTGCTGTGCTTAATTACTTACGAATGCCGGTTTCATTCAAGCAAGTTCTTAATATCTGTGTGGCCTAAACACATCTAATTTATTGTTTCTAGTTTGTGCATTACAGAATAGATCCTTGATTGAGATTTGAGAATGCAATCTCTGTGTTGTGGCGATGCATACACACATATAAACTCTCGCCATCTTCCCATAGGGGAACGCAGAAACTTGTAACGTTCCTAAAGGCGGAGACTGACTTGCAACATTTGTTTGTAATGTATCGAGTTTTTGTAATGCGTTACAGTAGTTAGTGCAGCGAGCTAAACTGCTTGATGCAAGCATATGTTTCTTCTTAGGTTTAAATTGGACATCCACTGTCGTTTTGTTTTTCCAGTAACAATAACTAAATACAATTAATGAAGCACACACAATCTCTACGTCCACCAGTCTGAATAAAAATGGAGCATGCTTGAGTCAAGTGCTCGAAGCTAGCGTTTGCCACGTTTAGTGTATTGTCGTTTTGTAACAAGAAATGGAGCATGCTTGAGCCATGTGCTCGAAGCTAGCGTTTGCGGCGTCTTGCATATCACCGCTTTGTAACCAAGCTCGCCTCAAATGATACATTACAAACAAATGTTGCAAGTCAGTCTCCACATTTACATAATCCAATGCAAACAATGCATGGCACTCCATTGTATGCCATGCATACAATACACTTACAATTGAATTTATTTGTGAGGTAGACAAAACTATCATATCATACTTTTATTATATTTATAGATACAGAAGAGTTATATACAGAGGCATTTCAAAAAATTGTGTCACAGTTTGGAAAAAAATACACTTTTGACTTGAAACTGAAACTAATGGGCCTGCAATCGCATGAAACAGCCAAAATGGTAATATCTGAGCTTGAGTTGCCAATGAGCATTGAAACTTTTCTTGAGGAAAGTAAAAAGCAATTTGAAATGTTATTTCCTGACACAAAACTAATGCCAGGTAATTTTTGTTTTCTTATAATATTAGTGATCAGTCCTGGGACTATGAGCACATGTGATGTATCAGCTGCTTGCATGCAGAGTGTACTTTCCATCGAGAGTACCTACTTATATTTAGTAGCCTGGTGCAACTGTTGATTTAATAGCTCTAGCTAGAATATTACGACATTGAGCCGGTTGGCATAATGTTGGATGGTCATCTGGCGTGCCAGTTCATTAGGATGATTTATCAGCCCTATCTTATACTTGGCTGAGGCATCACATATTTCCTCCTTAACTGTATTGACTAATATACTTTGGTGCAGTTCGGCATTAGTGACATACCATGATACATTTGCTAGGTAAATTAATTGATAATAAAAATGACATGTAAGAGTTTTCCAAAAGCTGCCAGTTAACACAGTCATTAATTTATAGGTGCAAAGCGACTGATAGAACATTTTCACAATAATAATGTTCCAATCGGACTTGCAACAAGTTCAAGCAAAGAAAGCTATGATTTGAAAGTAGACAAACATCACAAAGAGTTGTTCACTCTATTTCCATACAAGACATTTGGCTCATCAGATCCTGAAGTAAAGAATGGGAAACCTCATCCAGATATATTTTTGGTTTCTGCTAAAAGATTCCCAGACAAACCAAAGCCAGAACAGGTAAAACTTTATTAATAAAATAGTTAAAATTAAGGTTTGAAAGTAGAAGTCATCATTACAACACACCTTTTTTTCCTGAAGGTTGAAGCTGAGGTTAGGTACCTATACATATAAGTATATACAGGTGTATCAGAAAGGTGTGGTCAAACATAAGGGTGTAGCACAGACCATCAAACTGAACAACTTTCTCCATGGGACCAACATCATAATCGCGAAAAAATTATCAGCCTTCCCATACATTTGGGTCGAGTAGGTATTGAAGTTTTGTATGGGGCAGCTGATAATTTTTTTCGATTATGATGTTGGTCCCATGGAGAAAGTTGTTAAATTTGATGGTCTGTACCACACCCTTAAAGACCACATTTTCTGATTCACCTGTATAGTACACCCACATTTCGCCAGTTATAGTCAAAGTAGTAGTAAGGAAACAAATTATTTGAAAGAAAACTTGATTGTTCGTAATGTTATTAGGCACAATCAAAGAATATAATAATTGTACAACTTTAATGAATTTTGAAGTAGGTGTCATTAATAAATCAGATAAAATTCAATCTCGTGAATATTTTTTAGTGTCTCGTCTTTGAAGATGCAGTTAACGGAGTGTTGGCAGCCAAGGCTGCAGGCATGCAAGTTGTGATGGTACCAGACCCAAGAACGCCTCAGAATTTGAGGGCTGATGCTACTCTTGTGATCGACTCTTTACTTGACTTTAAACCTGAGCTCTTTGGTTTACCACCATTCAAGTCATAGGATTATTGTGATATTCCAATATTATAAATTCATAATAATTAATTTGGATTTTTTGTCTACCTCATAAATGAGATTTTTATTTAGGATCAGGGTGCTTTAATAATTTGATTATTATTTTAAATATTATATGTATGTAGACCAGTGGTGGCCCAGTGGTAACGGCTCCGACTTACGAGTTGTAGGTCGTGGGTTCGGACCCAGCCAGGCACTTTGTGTAAATAATTTTACCACCAATGCTCTCAAAACGGTGAAGGAAAACATCGTGAGGAAACCGGCATGTCCTAGAATCAAAAATTCGAAGGCATGTGACATCTACCAACCCGCACTGGGCTCGCGTGGTAGATTACAGTCTACTCCCTCTCTCAGAGAGGAGGCATGTGTCCCAGCAGTGGGAACATTATAGGCTGATTATGCTATGTATAAAGCAATAATTAATTACTTTAAAATATATGTTTTTGTACCACACTAGTCCAGTAATTATTACTGGACTGCTGTGGTACAAAATAAAATATTTTGTTTATCTATACTATCTATACTAATATTATAAAGAGGAATTTTTTTTTTGTTTGTTTGTTTGTACCGAATAGGCTCCGAAACTACTGAACGATTGTAACCATTTTTTCACCAGTAGAAAGCTAATTTATCAGGAAGTAACATAGGCTATAATTTATTTTCAAAAAATTTAAAGATCTTTAAGAAAATCGCAATAATGTAACCCAAAGTAGCAAAATTTTGCCTATAAAATTCATTATTTGGCGTGCGCTGAGAAAACAATTGATGATACATAAAAAGTATGTACTACATGATTAAAGTACTCATCAAGACCTTCAAAAAAGTCTGCAAGGCAATATATCTAACTATCATAGTTGTCACAATAGCAGCTTTAGTGTTCTAAAATTTAATTAGATCGCCGGTAGAAACAAAAGTTGGTTACATTAATATCGTAGTATTAATTCTTATTCAAATAAATAGTTTTATCATCAAGGGTATTTATGTAGCAGTAAAATACTTTTTAGTTCATTCGAATCGGACATTTCATTTCGAAGTTATCACGATTATAAAATGCGATACGCGTTCGTTCGAAGACGCGCTGCCGCGCCGCGATTAAGTCGAAACTCAGTATTTTCATTCTTGAGACCAAAAATTAAGAATAACGTGTATCAGGGTTTTTCGAAAATCTACCCATAAGGGGGCGAAAAGGGGTTGTAAATATTTCAGGGAATTTACTGCGAGGCTTGATTAACTTGAAAATTGGTAAAAATAATCTTTCAGTCAAGAACTCAAGATAGGGAAACATCCGAAACGATTTTTTAAAATTCCACTCCTGTGGGCATGAAAACAGAGAATACATTTATATGTGAAATATTATTCATTTGGTTAATTAACTTGAAACTTGGCACAGATACTTGCTGTAAGTAATAAAGTTTGTCATTAATAGTTTTTCAAAACTACCCTGGGTTAGAGGGGGAGGGTGGGTGAGGGGGATAGGGAGAGGATGGGTGGTGAGGAGGGAGAGAGGAGGAGGATAGGGGCAGGGGTTGGTGAGGAGAGGAAGGGGAGGGGTTGGTGAGGTGGAGGTGGACGTGAAGGGGAGAGGGAGGGGATGGGATAGTGAGGGAGAGAGGGGGAAGGGGAAGTGGTGAAGGAGGTGTGAGAGTGGGTGAGAGGGGGAAGGAGAGGTTAGCGGGAAAGTGATGCGGTGATGAATGTGCTAATCTCAGGAACTACCAGTCGGACTTAAAAAAATCTTTTTGCATTTTATCCCTTATCTAAAGGAAGGCTATAGGCGTATTTAACATCACTCTAGGACCTTTACGTGGCGAGATAAAAGAAAAAAAATCAGAAAAAACGGTTAGCGAAAACGAAGTAATAGCGCGGGCAGGCAATGCGATGCGACGGGGTGGGTCGGGGAACAAAAAATTTCACGCGGACGAAGTCGCGGGCAGCAGCTAGTAGTTTATAATAATTCCACTTCAACTATAATTTAACAGCCTAGGTAGATAGTCAGAAGCCAAAGTCTGACAGCTAGTCTTACCAAGGGGTATTGTATTACCAAGTAACTAGGTTGTGGAGGTCACATAGGCAGTTGTTCCATGTTTAATACTGAATTCAGCTGCATCCGGTTAGACTGGAAGCTGGCCCTAACATAGTTGGGAAAAGGCTAGGCAGATTGATTGAAATATTCAACAGGCTGCAGAAATCGAAAAGTTATATTGCATGCTGTACGGAACCGTACATTACTTTAGCGACTTACGCGCCGTGCATTCTGCACACACAGCATTTGTACCTATTATTGCAAATAATATGTAAAAATATATTTAATTAAATCAGTGTTTTTCGAACATTCAAAGCGGTCGGTTTTATTTCATCATCCCAATAGAATCGCCCCGTTATCATATCATTAAGTGTAGGGATCCCCTACATTTATTTTGGTCCTTCGAGCACCTCGTGCAGGACCTCGTCGCGGTACTTTGACGCAGCGCGCGTGCTGGTCAGAGGCACGGTTCGGACTCAAGGTTCTGTGATCAAACCAGTGTGGACTCATTCAGTGAAGCACACTCTTGACTTGAGCAAATCTAGCTTAGGTCAACAGCACAGTCGCGGTAATCATATCACGGCGTGACATCAACATCCTCGGGCTCTGTAGAGCTCATCATCGGGCGGCGCGAGGGTTCAGCGTCCACTATCAACCTATTCGGGAGCATTATCAGGTGCAGACAGCTACGTGGATCATCATTTAACCAAGTAAGACTGTTCCTTTACCTACATCATGGAAACTATTTTTGCCCGTCAATCTGAAATCATCGCCAATTTCACTACAATCAAGGTGAACTTTAACAAAGACTCGGATTCTCGCAAGAATGCCGAATACTTGAAGAAACGGTTAGAGACGTTAGACAACCTCTGGGGAGAGTTCGACCAAAATCACCAAAAAATATCTGAGCATGAAAATTTGGCGGTTGAGTATTTCCTTAACAACATATATCAAAAGGGTAAAGACTATTATCAATCAACTCGTAATCTTATATCGACTTACGGCAAATCAACAAAATCTACTCAACCAGATGGAAAGTTAGACGAATTGTTATCATTGCAACGCACTAATTTTAGGGCTTTTAATCGACTAATCAAGGGCATCAAAGTTGATCAAATAATAGATAAATGGGAACTAGAAGATGAGCTCAAAAACGTTCAAGCTAAGTGGGCAGTTATTGATGTTCAACACTTGCAAATCGATCATATACTAGCTGGTGGAGATATATCATACGACGAGGAGTTTAATCATCATGAATCATCCTACAAAGCTATCAAACGTGAGTTGAATAGGAAAATCTCATCAACGACTCACTTAGAAAAATCAACTCCGCACATTGAAATACCGTCGTTCAGCGGGAACTACATACAGTGGCCAACCTTTTATGACTTGTTCATGGAGACAATTCATAACAATAACTCTATCACTAAAGCTCAGAAGATGCAGCACCTTAAGGGAAAACTTAAGGGTGAAGCAGAACGCCTCATCTATCATCTCCATATTTCATCAGAGAATTATGATACTGCGTGGGAGATCTTATTACATCGGTACAACAACTCTCAAGTTCTTTTTACGAATCAAATCGAAATGTTCCTCAATCAACCCAACATTCAGAAGCAACAGCATTTGAAATCAAAAGGTTGTATGATACCTCAACCGAATGTATTCACGCGATTCACAATCTCGGCGTTGATACAAATACGTGGGATCCGTTGTTGGTTCATTTATTGTGCAAAAAGCTGGACCCAGAAACTTATGCTGACTACAAGGAAGCACGTAGGACACCTCGTGATCTACCAAGGTTGGACGAGTTAATGGCATTCCTCGAGAGTAAGTTTACCGCTCTTGAGCCCATTCATAAAAACGATAAGGAACCCTCACCATCAAGCAAACGAAACCCAAATCAATCAAAGACCACAAATAACTCTAATAAGCAAAACATTTATAAAGGTTACATTAACAAAAATTATCAAGCCATCATTACTCAAACTTCAAAATGCTCTGTATGCAATTCAAATCACGCTCGCAATTTGTTTTCGTGCAAAAAATTCATGAATATGACACCAGACGTGCAATTAAAGACGGTGACAAACTCAAATATTTGTCGAAATTGCCTATTCAGTCACGATGGAAGTCAATGCACTTTGACAAAACGTTGCAAAACCTGTCAAGGTGATCATCACACAATACTCCATGAAGCATGTGTCCCATCATCAAAATCTGCTTCTCAAGCATCATCATCATCTGCAACGACCGCTTCGTCATCAAAATCATCAAACAAGCAACCTAATGTTAATCATGTCGCAGGAGATGACGAAGAGTTATTGCTGACCACGCTGTCCATCAATGTCAGGTGTTCTGATGGCAGCTATGTGACCCTTAGGGCTCTCTTAGATCAGGGATCACAAATATCTTTAATATCGGAAAACGCTGTACAGCGGTTAGGGTTGCAACGTCGAAGATACAACGCATCAGTAACTGGAATAGGTGCCGGTGCTAGGCAAAGCAAAGGACGGGTATCAATCGACTGTCAATCAATCTACGGTGACTATCAATTTACTACAGAAGCACTAGTTCTGTCAAAGGTCGCTAACTCCTTGCCTGGTATACCATTCAAAAAACAATCATGGTCTCATATCCAGCATCTTCAATTAGCAGATCCCGAATACAACGTGTCGAAGCCAATTGATATTCTCTTGGATGTGAGTATCTATTCTCAAATCATCATGGACGGTCTCATCAAAGGTCCAGCACAGGCTCCGATTGCGCAACAGACGACACTCGGATGGATCCTGTCTGGCAACGTTCGCACATTTAATTGTCATATTGTAACGAATGACTTATCAGATCTATCAAAATATTGGGAGATAGAGGACGTTGATACATCATTAACATCTCTTACCAACGAAGAGCAGTATTGTGAAGAGTTTTATCAGCAAGCTACTCGTCGTTTGGACACTGGTAGATACGAGGTTGGCATACCCATGAAACCCGAATATGAAAATCAGCTTGGATCATCTAAATCAAAGGCTATTGCACAATTCAAACAGTTGGAAAGAAAAATGTGCAATAATGAATCATTTTCAGAAAATTATAAAACATTTATGTCTGAATATCAACAACTGGGTCACATGTGTATTGCCAATAATGTCGACGAATCAAAACGTGCCTTCTACCTACCACATCACGGCGTAATGAAATTAGATTCAACAACAACAAAACTTAGAGTTGTTTTTAATGCGTCGGCGAAATCTACATCAGGCAAAAGCCTAAATGATATCATGTGTTGCGGACCGAATCATCAAAAGGACCTCATGACACTCATCTTAAACTGGAGAACCTATAGTTATGTTATCACGGCGGACATAGAAAAAATGTTTCGGCAAATATTCATCAGACAGTCAGATCGTCATCTCCAATCAATCATTTGGCGGCAATCATCTCAGGAAGTACTCAATGAATATCATCTTACCACCGTGACGTACGGTACTAAGGCCGCCCCATACTTAGCCATGCGAACACTTAAACAGCTGGCTGTAGACGATGCCGACAAGTATCCACTAGCTGCGTCAGCATTAAGTCAATCATTCTATATGGACGATTTGTTTAGTGGAGCAAATACCATTCATCAAGCCAGGGAGCTTCAGCATCAACTCATTGAGATGCTGAAGGGTGCTGGTATGAACCTTCGGAAATGGTCCAGTAACGTACCGGACCTACTGGTAGATCTATCACCTGACCAACTCAATAATCCATTAGACTTCAAGTGTTCGGAAACAAGAAAAACACTTGGATTAAGATGGAACCAATCAACGGATAGCTTTAGCTTTCAAAATCAATTACAGCATTATGATAAACGCGTCACAAAGAGACAGCTACTTTCGGAAATTTCAAAGCTATTTGACCCCTTAGGCTGGCTGTCACCATTATCAATCAGAGCAAAACTGCTTTTTCAAAATGCATGGTCATCACATTTGTCGTGGGACGAAGAAGTTTCACAATCGGTTCAAGAAGATTGGATTCAGCTTAAGAATGACTTCAACACCATAGATCAATTTATCATACCACGTCATCTTGGTAACACAAACCAATCATATCAAATCCATGGATTTTGTGACGCTTCCGACAAAGCATACGCATGTGTTGTATATGTAGTAGCTAAAGACAATAAGGGCGAGTTCACATCAACAATCGCTGTAGCAAAAACGAAGTTAGCACCTTTGGCAAAAAAGGTATCATTGCCACGGCTAGAGTTATGTGGTGCACTACTGCTATCTCAACTTATCAAGAAGGTCATGGAATCCTTATCAAATCAGGATGTCGAGATTTACGCCTGGACAGACTCCATGATAGTTTTAGGGTGGATCAAAGGTGACGTGAAGAAGTGGAAGCAGTTCATAGCTAACAGAATTATAAAAATAATTAGTATCATTCCATCATCATGTTGGCATCATGTGAGGTCAGAAGAGAATGCTGCAGATTGTGCTACTCGGGGTCTGACATCACGGAAGTTATCAAGTCATCCGTTGTGGTGGCAGGGTCCGAAATGGATAACCAATTTCGAACACAGTACCCTTCCTATCATCTCATATCAATCACCCGATTTGGAGACCAAGAAGCTTAGTGTAAACACGGCCTTATATCAAAATCATATTTCATTCATACACGAGTTATTACAGAATTACCGTTCATTAACTCGCATTGTAAAAATTATCGCTTGGATATCTCGTTTCATTACGCAATCACGAGACAAACGCACATCAAGAACGGATGTATTGACGTCATCAGAGATGGACAATGCATTGAATATCATTATTAAAGATGATCAATCACATCAATTTCATGAAGATATTTCATTTATCAATCAAAAGGGACACGTGCATCCTAGAAGCAAAATATCATGTCTTAATCCTTTCATAGACGAGCACGGTATCCTTAGAGTGGGTGGACGACTCAAAAACGCATGCATCAGCGACTCATCAAAGCACCCTATTATATTATCAAGTCATAGTCGTCTCACCGATTTAATCATTGATCAGGCTCACATTACCACATTACATGGAGGCACACGGCTGACACTTTCATACATCAGAGACAGATATTGGATAATCAGTGGAATCCGTACTGTCAAGAGGAAGTTGAGATCATGTGTTAAGTGTCAGCGCTTCAGTCAAACACAATATCAACAAATCATGGCCGATCTTCCACAGCCACGAGTCACCCCATCACGACCTTTCTCTCACACCGGTGTCGATTTTACCGGACACGTCGAGTTGAAGGCCAATAAGGGACGTGGAATCAAAACAGTCAAGGGGTATATAGCAGTATTTGTTTGTTTGTGTACCAAGGCTGTTCATCTGGAACTAGTTTCCGATCTGAGTACTCCAGCATTCTTAGCAGCCTTTCGTAGGTTTTCGGCCCGACGTGGAACGCCAAGTCACGTGTATAGTGACAATGGCACGAATTTCGTAGGGGCCAATCGTATCATTAAGAAGGAGTACCAAGAGATTATAGCCACCATCAACACCGATTTCTTCAATAACATCAATGACATGAACATAGAGTGGCACTTCAATGCTCCTGCGTGGCCAAGTGCAGGCGGCCTTTGGGAAGCTGCGGTGAAAAGCCTCAAATATCATCTAAAGCGTATCATTGGCGATCAGAAACTCACTTACGAGGAGTTTACTACGCTACTACATCAAATCGAGGCATGTCTGAACTCAAGGCCTCTCTGTCAGTTGACAGAGAGCTCTGACGACGACGTTCTTACGCCAGGACACTTCTTGGTCGGTGGCCCACTTCTATCTAGGCCACAGAAGGATCCAGATCACATGAATCAATCAACAAGGTGGCAACTCATTCAATCAATGAACAAACAGCTCTGGAAAAGATGGTCAAGCGAATATCTTCAGCAACTGCAGGCTAGATCAAAACGGCGTAAGCCAAGTAGAAACTTCGAAATCGATGACGTCGTTCTTATCAAGGACGAAAACTTGCCACCGGGCAAGTGGGCGTTAGGACGTATCCAAGCAGTTCATCCAGGAAAGGATGGCTATGTAAGGGTAGTCAGTTTAAAAACTAAGAATAATATCATACAACGCCCTGTCACCAGACTTGTGTTGCTACCAGTAAACAAGGACACACAGGAAACACAGGATCAAAATGTCAATCAAGACAGTTCACACGAGCGAAGCAAGAGAAAGCGACTTCCTCGCAACAACGTATCATTGAAGAGCCTGTTCACTAGTTTCTTATTACTATTGTTTATGTTATTATCATCTACTTCAGCGCAAAATATACCAAATCAGGTACCGTATAATGTGACGTCATTAAAACAGAATCAAGCTATATACTTCGATAGAATATCTAATCTACAGTACATCAAGGACGAATGGCGTCTAGTTGTCTACTACAACATGACGGCCTATTGGAAAGGATTATCCGATATCAAAGGTTACGTCGACCATATCAAGTCATTATGCAACACCCATGCAAGTAAACAATATCAGAGTATCATTCTTCAGTTAGAGCACGAGATTAGCGAAATTGAACACTATGATATGTTACTTAAATACCAAAGTCCGAAGAGGCTGAAAAGAGGCCTAATAAACGGGTTGGGTTATATTGCTAATTCATTATTCGGTGTACTGGACGAGAGGTTTGCCGAACAATACAAGAGTGACATCGAGCAGATTAGTCATAATGAAGAACATCTTCAAAAACTTATCAAAAATCAGACAAGTATTTTAGAATCAGAATTTAATATCATACGTCGTAATGAAAACATCATGAATCAACAATTTTCATTTATCAAGCAACATCTTCAAAATCTATCGACTGAGGTGAATAAAATACGTTTGGATAATGAAGATGGCGTTTATGTCACATCATCATCTCTAGCAGCATCAATAATTCTATCAAATATTCGTTGGATTCAGCAAACGTTGATTGGTACGGTTACGGATATTTCACACGGGCGCATTGACACTCATTTGCTGTCACCCGAGCAGTTATCGTATCAGCTGAGCATCATCACTAGCCAACTTAATGGGAAACTTACGTTACCAGTGGATTCGAAAAATATCAAGGACTTGTATCGTTTACTTAAAGTGTCAGCTAGAGTCTTCTCAAACTACTTAATCATCGAAATCAAGATTCCACTCTTAAGCAATGAATTGTTTGAGTTAAACAAGATCATATCTATTTCTCAAAAGAGAGGACTACAGTATTATCATCTCATGCCATCGGTACCATTCATAGCGTACAACCTACGCAAAGATACCGCATTTCTTCTATCAGAAGCAGACCTACAATCATGCACTCATGTTCCCAACGATATCTTGTTATGCTCACTAAACATACCCATTTACAATCTAAACATAAAGCAATCTATCTGTGAAATCAAAATCTTTAATCAAAAGCAACTGTGCCATTCCGTAAAATCGTCATGTGAAGAGCAATGGATCAAATTGCACAGGCCAAACACCTGGCTGTATACATGTTGCTCGGAATGCCAAGTGCGCATAATTTGCGCCAACGGAGTCACAATGGTCAACCTTGTCGGCAACGCGATTATTACCCTAGGTCAAGGTTGCACATTGAAAGGGGATACCTTTAGTATTTATGCTCATAATAATTTCATCAATCATGTAAATATTCATCATCACATCGAAGTCCCAGAGGTGTCTGTGCTAAACAAAATCATGAAAACATCTGCCCCAGAGAACTTCAGCGTGACCGAAGATCATCATCTCATTTGGAATCAATTAAGGGCTCAGATTGACGAGGCTAAGGAACAGTCGTCTACAGATCTGAGCATTCACGACATCCATCACTATACTATGTTGTACATCAGCATAGCTTCGGTTATCATCTTGGCTGTAGTCGTCGCGTACCTCATCAGAAAACATCGAAGTGCGGATAGAGTACCAGCGTCGCCGGCCCCCCAGGGCCAGGAGGCTGTCTGGGTAGGGCCAGTGACAGTCGCGCCAGCTGACACAGTGCCAGTGGCATCACGTTTAGCGGAATCAGTGCAAAAGTGTGATGAAGTGTTTACGGTTAGTGGTGTAGATAGGGCTACCTCGCCAACGTTTCTGCGTTCAGTGCACTTAAAAGACTGCGATGATTAAGGACATAATGTATCTTAGAATAGTCACTTAAATTAATGTTTTATCGCATTTGTGTCACTTCATTAGCTATCAGTCTATTATCATTTTCTTATTTAATCATATCAACTTATTGTAATTTGCATTATCTGCCGATCTATCGATCATTGCAGTTGTCCTGTTTAGGCGGGCAGGATGTACGGAACCGTACATTACTTTAGCGACTTACGCGCCGTGCATTCTGCACACACAGCATTTGTACCTATTATTGCAAATAATATGTAAAAATATATTTAATTAAATCAGTGTTTTTCGAACATTCAAAGCGGTCGGTTTTATTTCATCATCCCAATAGAATCGCCCCGTTATCATATCATTAAGTGTAGGGATCCCCTACACATGCAATTTGCAATCACATTATTGTCTGGGTGTAATGTATTTGCATAGTGGAAATAAGTAGCCTATTGTAAGCCTGTAGATTAAAATTGCACATGCATAGAATTTAACATGTAAGGGTTTACGTACCTATATTACACAAAACAAGTAGGTAATTAAGTTTAAAAATTGCGATTTTTAAACTGAATAGTATGAAACAAGAAAATATACTCATCTGAAATTAGAAAAAACTAAAGCCCGACTATTGAAAAATCACGCTCTAATAAGTATGAAACAAGAAAATATTCTCATCTGAAATTAGAAAAAGACGGACAAATTAAAAATCCGGAGTCACACGTAATCTGTTCGATCTATAGGTACCATACATGAGGTGTGACTCCGGATTTTTAATTTGTCCGTCTTTTTCTAATTTCAGATGACAATATTTAATTGTTTCATACTTTTTAGAGCGTGATTTTTCAGTAGTCGGGTTTTAGTTTTTATTAAACTTACTTTTTATTTAAATTATTTTGAGGTTATAATTTCATGATCTAAAGTATTTGCAGAGCCACTTTACATTTTTAAATAAGAATAATTATCATAAACGAGTATATGTTTTGGGAAGGTTTGGACAGAAAATATGTTTGGCACACATCTCAGGCGTGATTTTAGAAATTATTCCCAATTATCGGTTGCATGCAAGCAAAGCCACGAGCAATAGCTAACAATATATTATATTTTTGAAATCATTTGATACGCAACACGGCATATTTTTTTTTTCCATTTTTGACTTTATGTCCTCTAGAGGGCGCAATATTCAATTTATTGTGACGTGACATAGCCTATAAACAGCGGACGATTAAGATGCTTCTAACGATACCTCATTTGTCACATTATGATAAGTAATTAAGAAGTTATGAGGGAACAGATGAACATAATACATACATACATACCCGTCAAAATCACCTTTTGGGTACGCCGCCGCCGTAGTCGGGTAAAAAGACAGACAAATTAAAAATCCGGAGTCACAGAATGATGTGTGGCTCCGGATTTTTTTTTCAGTCGAACAGATTAGTGTGACTTCGGATTTTTAATTTGTCTAGTTGTAAGTTTTTATTTTTTTAAACTTACTTTTTATTTAATTTAAATTATTTTGGGTTATAATTTCGTGATAAAGTACGCAAAGTTGTATTTGCAGAGCAACTTTACATTTTTAAAGAAGAATAATAATTATATATGTATTTTGAGTAGGTTTGGACAGTTAATATGTTTGGCTAACATATCAGGCGTGATTTTAGAAATTATTCCTAACTATCGGGTGCATGCAAGCAAAGCCGCGAGCAATAGCTAACAATATTTTTGAAATGCGCTAATTAAGCCCTTTCATTTGTAATCCAACACGGCGTCATTAAAAAACAAATTTTTTTTAGTTCCTGACTTTGTCCTCTAGAGGGCGCCATATTCAATTTAATGTGACGTCACATACCCACCAGCGGAAGATCAAGACGCTTCCAACGATACCTCATTTGCCAAATTACGATAAGGAGTTAAGAAGTTATCGAGGCAACAGATGGACATACCTACATACATAGATATGTTCCCTTTACGTTGAGTCCCTCTACGTCGAGTCTTAAAGGCTGTTGTTCTGCAAGGATATAGATGTTTACGGTTTCTTTTCCCTTTACGTCAAGTTTGGAAAGGTAGAGACAAAACAAAAATAAAAAGCACAAAATTTTAATAAAAATCACATTTATTTCACATAGCATTTTTCAATTCGCTTATTTCGTTGTTAAATTAAACTATAGTGTCTAACAGCTGTGGTACTAGTAATATTTCATCATAATACTTGCATAGAGGTACTAATAACATAATGGGTTAAGTACCTACTTTGAATAAATCATTAACTCTATTTCACTTTTATTTCTGACTGTACATGTGGCACTCGATGTAAAGGGAATAAAAGCGAGGAAGAAATCATATGCTCGACGTAAAGGGAATAAAAGCGAGGAAGAAATCATATGCTCGACGTATAGGGAATAAAAGCGAGGAAGAAATCATATGCTCGACGTATAGGGAATAAAAGCGAGGAAGAAATGACCAAGAGCGAGTTACTGGTTTTCAAAGCGGGTAACAAATATTATGATACTGTCCCACCAGTCACCTTGGGGGGCACTCAGCTTTCCAGGGTCACGAAGTTCAAGTACCTGGGGCATTGGGTCACCGATAGTCTGTCCGACGATGTGGACATAGAGAGGGAACGCAGAGCATTGGCAGTTCGATGTAACATGCTGGCTCGTAGGTTTGCACGTTGTACTAGGGAGGTGAAAATTACACTCTTTAGAGCGTATTGCCAATCTATGTACACGTGTGCCCTATGGGTCAGCTATACAAAAAGCTCGTACAATGCTCTGCGAGTCCAGTACAATAACGCCTTTAGAGTTATGTTGGGGCTGCCGCGCTTTTGCAGTGCATCGGGGATGTTCGCGGAAAATGGCGTGCCAGATTTTTACGCACTGATGCGGACTCGGATAGCATCCCTGATGCGGCGAGTGCGCGACAGCTCCAACAGCTTGGTGGCTACACTAGCCGACAGGACAGACAGTCCATTGATGTGGCAATGGATGACCACTCATCGTGCGTCATTCCAATATTTTAAGTAAATTGTTTTAGTGTATTTTTAGTGTAGTTATGTGTGTTCATGTATTTATGTATGTTTTTTGTGTATAAAATTGTATTGGGTGTTGTTTATGGACTTATGGTCTGAAATAAATGTATTATTATTATTATTATTATTATTTAAATTGTCTTTGACATATCTCGGGACCCTGGGGTCCCGGACCTTTGGAAGGCGTACGAGGAGCCGAAGCCAACTCGCAGAGGCCTCTTAGACAATTTTAAATGAAAAGAAGGCACCAGCCGACGATTATCCCTGTATGCACTATGCAATTGCACCCAAGGACAACCCCCGGTTGGTGCAGAACTATTGCAGAACATGGAAACAAAACACATTGGGTCTATGGGTTTGGGTGGCTATAGTGGATTGGGTACCTTGAACTATGGAAGAACTATGTCCCCTGCCTGACCAATGTTATATAATATACACAGATAAATTGGCAGGGGGTGACTTGCACACTCAATAATGGGCCCCCGGAAACGGTCGCTAGCACATAGTGACGTAGCGACAAGGGGCAACATGTCCTGAGGTGCTTGAGGAGTGGAGAGGTATTCCACGGCTCTCAGAACAATCCCAGAGCCCGGAAGATGGTCAAGATCCCTACAAGCACTTATTAGAATACTTCCTTCCTCCGAGCACGTTTGCTCTTGCGAATCTCCACTCAAGCCGGCCAATAAAGGCAAGAATGAGGTGGGAGCTCTGTTCCCGTCAGTGTTCACTCCAGCCGGTCAATAAAGGCAAGCCAGAGGTGAAGAACAAGACTTCTCCCGGGAAATAGGGTCCGTGGGGTCGCTACTGCCCAACAGCTCGCCACAAGCTGCCCTGCGGGTTCACGTATCTCTCTTGGTCTGGCGCCTCACCCTAGACCTGTTTCGGCAAAGTAAACTCCATCGGCACAGACCCAGAGTTCGGAGCGCGCAAGCCCCACCACGACGTCAACGTAGAGATACGGCGGTGGGGTTATTATTATTATTATTATAGAAATCATATGCTCGACGTAAAGGGAATAAAAGCGAGGAAGAAATCATATGCTCGACGTATAGGGAATAAAAGCGAGATTACTCTTACCGCTCGACGTAGAGGGAATCGACATAAAGGGAACATATCCCTACATACTGGTCAAAATCATAACCCTCCTTTTTGCTTCGCCGTAGTCGGGTAAAAAAAGTTGGTATAATTAATCACCAACTACTGTTGGTATCTACGTCATCTGTTTATTAATAGTATCGGAACCCATACAATACTGTATCTGTGATTTTAATTACCTACGCATTAGTTAGGTATACATAATATAAAGTCTTTGACAGACTTTGAAGATAAGATATAAATTGACATAACACCATCTCCCAGTCACATACCTAGAGAAGTCGTAAAGTGTAGATTGTAATTAAATAAAACGACATTTATATTTATTACCTAATTACTGCAATTATTGTGATTTTTTATTTGTATCTATAAAAACAATATTATAATAAAATGTTTAAACCAGTTACACATGTTTTGTTTGATATGGATGGTTTATTATTAAGTACCTAAGTTTAAAATCATAAATAGTAATTTTATCTTACAACCATTCGGAAAGATGTAAGTACGGATGTTTCAATATTGCTATTTTCAGATACGGAAGACTTGTATACCGTCGGATTTCAACAAGTGGCGTCCCAGTTCGGCAAAGAGTTTACATTTGCTCTAAAGAGCAAGATCATGGGTAAGCAGAGCAAGGAGTTTGCGGGAACCATTATCGACGACCTTGGTTTACCCCTCAGTGTTGAAGAGTTTTTGAGTGAAACGCGCGCAATCTTCGATGAAATATTTCCACTGTGCAAGATTATGCCTGGTAAGTGTTGTACATAGTTTAGGGCTGCCATAAATGCTGAAATATCGAGTGGGACATTTGGAATAGAAATAGGGTAAACATGGATACTTAAAAAGTTCGATGAATACTCGAGCGAACTAAGACGATGTAGGCAACATAATGTAGCCTAGGTAAATATTGCGAGGTGTGTGAGATTTTTTTCGAAGCGGTCGGGTTTTGTTTTTTAAATTTTTTTTGGCGCAAACGCAATTCTATCACAGTATCTTAGGCGTCGTCCTAATATAAAGCGATGGTCGCGGGAATACGCGATCGCAATCACTTTTTGTTCGGAATACCGGAAGGCGCCCTCTGTCGGCGCGACCACGCGTTCCGGTTCACCGAACAAAAAGTGATTGCGATCGCGTATTCGCGCGGCAATCGCTTTATATTAGGACGACGCCTTAAAATAACGGTGATTTTGCAAAAAGAATTAAGAACGCAACAGCGAGAGAAGCGAGCTTGAAAATTTTATCACCTCTGATATGCTAGGTTTTCTTTTGACGACTTATGCAGTATTAGAATTAAGAGAATGTAAAGTTCAAGAGCGAGCGAAGCGAGTTCGAAAATTGTAGCATCCCACCTCGGATAGGATAAGTAGGTACGAAGGAATTCATGATCAAACAGACGCGACCTAATTTCGAAACCGGGATAAACGACTTATTGACCGGGACACCAGGACAAAACGCTTCAAACCGGGACGTGCCTTAGGGCTAGTTATATTTTCTTATCGTACGATAAATCGTTTTGACGGCTTCACGAGCATAGTAGAGTATACCCCTAGATGCCTAACTTACCTCGCAATAAAAGGCATGTATGTACCTACATGCCTACTTCAACTTATTTGCATCGTAGACATAATGAATATTGCATTTAGCGACATTCATTATGTCTACGATAATTCCTTTTCTTTTCATTAGCCTTCCAACCGCTAGTCAAAAACCTCCCATTTATGCTCCCAAACCTTTATGTTCTTTTACACCTATTAATGTCATAATATTTTAATTTACAGGAGTTGAAAAACTCATTCGTCATCTCCACGACAACCATGTTAGCATAGGATTGGCGACAAGCAGTAGCAAGGAGTCTTACGATTTGAAGACTGTCAACCATCAAGAGCTGTTTGACCTATTTCCGTGCAAAACTTGGGGAACGTCGGATCCTGACGTGAAGAAAGGAAAACCTTTCCCAGACATATTCTTCGTTGCAGCCAACAAGTTCCCTGATAAGCCAGCTCCTGAGAAGGTACTTACATACTCTATTTTTTAATTACATTTTGTTATAGACAAGCGCACGCCTAAGCTGAGAGCAGTGGCCCAGTGGTAACGGTAACGAATTGTAGGTCGAACCCAGGCAGGCGTTTTACTTTGTGTAAATAATTTCATCACCACTGTTCCGAAAACTGAAGGAAAACATCGTGAGGAAACCGGCAAGTCCTAGAAAAAAAATCGAAGACCTGTGACACCTATCAACCCACACTGGGCCCGCGTGGTAGATTACAGCCCACTCCCTCTCGAAGAGAGGAGGCCTGTGTCCCAGCAGTGGGAACAGTAGGGTGCGTTTCCACTGACGCGGAGCTGGGCGGAGCGGAACGGAGGCGTGCAGAAATCGTCCAATCACAGGCAAGATTTTCAACCATTGTGATTGGTCGATTCCTGCACATCTCCGCTCCGCTCCACCCAGCTCCGCGTCACCCTTATAGTCTGATTTAGATGACGCCTAAGGTAAAACCGTGACATTGACAGTGGTAGCGCTTTGGTTTCCTAGCGGTTCCGTTATAAATTATAACGACCGTTATGAAAATCTGTCATTTTCCCCAGTATTTGACATTAAAGTCTCAAAAAAGCTCTGTATTTGGACAGCCATTATGGCCGGGGCAGACCAGATGCGTAACGTGGCGTTTGTGCGCACCAGTTGTAATGTATGAAACTGTAAGGAAGATGCCAGACCAGATGCGTGACTTATGCACGCGCGTTTCATACATAACATCTGGTGCGTTTTGCAACGGATACGTCACGCCACGCATCTGGTCTGCCCCGGCCTTTATCCTCTCAACTGTCTATAGAAATTTAAACATGACAGTTGGAGGTTTATTGTGTAATCGTTCACCGCTTTCTTAGGAAACCAAAGCTGTAGGCGCCTGTCCCGTAAAACGTACAAAGATTATACGGGGCATATAATCTTTTGTAAAACTGTCCACGACATGTTTCGGACTTTCGGTCGTATTTCTCTAACAGACAGCAAATTGTTCGGTTTGATGATACGCAAAGTAAATGCGAAACCCTAACCTACGGCGTTCTGCAAGGCTCCATTCTTGGCTCTTTGCTCTTCATAAAATAATTATGTAAACGATATACATAGGTACACTAAATCTGCCAGGTGACAATACATAACGACTTTATGCTGACGACACCAGCTTAGTTTTGTCTGACAATAATATCTTTAAACAAGCACTGCAAGATTTAGAGACTCTTTCTAGATGGTTCCAAGACAATTTGTTGACTGATAAAGTGATAACGGTTCTCTATTGTGTGTCCTAACTTTTTTATCCATAATCTAAAGTGCCATAACTTTTTTGTCCTAATCATCATTTGTCCGAATGATAACTTGCCCGAACTTAATGTCACATAATATCACATGCCATAAAATTGAAATCCCTAAATACAATATGCCCTAAATGTGTTTGTCATAAATATTACAATCAATAATATACAAAAGACATAAAATCGTTTTCAATAAAAGTTATGTCCTAAATTCGGGTTACCCTTGTTTCATCGAAAAGAAATTGACAAATTATCACATCCCAAACAATTTTTCGCATAATTTCATTTGCCAAATCATTACTTAGCAAAAAATCTCTTCACAAATAATTGTAACCCAAACCTAATGTTTGGCAAATGAACGTTTAAACAATAACTTATTTACCAACTAGTACTTTTACCAATTTTTATGTAGTCAAATATTTCAGTTGGAATAACACATTTTACGCAAAACAAAATAAGACAAATATTTAGTATTGTCAGTTTTCAGTTTACCATTTCTATTCAGTCAATTGCTTAGTCAATGACAAAAAAATTTGTTTCTTTTGTTTTAGGTTTTTTCCATATTTTTTTTTCTATATAATCTAGTCGTTTCTGCCACTCGCCGGCCGCTACCGCGGCACCTCTCGCTTCGCTCGCTCGGCTCGTACGTAGGAGGTCACAGTTTTAACCTAACATAGCCTAACCACTTTTTAAAATAATTAACCTCGTCGTAACTAGCTTCAATTCTTGATAGCCTGCTAAAAATAATCTCTTTTTTCCATATTTTCCTTTCTATATAATCTAGTCGTTTCTGGCACTCGCCGGCCGCTGCCGCAGCACCGCTCGCTTCGCTCGCTCGGCTCGTGCGTAGAAGGTCACAGTTTTAACCTAATCTATGTATTTTTTGTCATAACAAATCATTTGACCAAACTTTTATTGTCTAAAGATTGTTTGCTGTAATAAATCATTTGATTAAAGACCAAATGCCTTAACATTATCCTTGGTAATATTCTGCCAAGTAAAAATTCCGCAGCAAGCGTGCAGCACGCAAGCAAGCATGCAAGCAAGCATGTAAGCAAACATGCAGCATGCAAGCGAGCATGCAACATGCAGCAGGCACTGTTTCTGTCACGGCTCCGACGCTGCGGGTCTCCGGCGGTCCCAGGCGTGCTAATCGTCGCAGACGGTTTTCGCTCACTACCGTAGCTTCGGCTTGCTGGCCGGCCAGCCGCGGCGGCTCGCTCGCAGCCTCCTGCTCCTCAGCCCGCGGGCCGCCTCGCCCCTACGCGATTTTAAATTACACTCTAGGGTAGGGCAGGCAAGACTGCGTGGAGTCGGATTTACAGCGATTCGTTTCTGTCACTAAAACCTAATTTTTAGCAAATGTTTTAGGACTAACAATTTTATTATAAATGAACATTCGGAATAATACACATTATATAATACAACACTTAGGACATATGACTTTATTTCATGCAAAATTAGATTTAATTATTATAGTACTCAATATTATGACAGAATAGTATTAGAAGTTGAGACAATTATGTAAAACAAAATTTCGAATTTTTGAACATTATGGTTACTGGTGTTTATAGCAAACGTGTTATGGATAATGATTTTCGGACAAACAAGTTTAGGAGACGAAAGGGAGTACCAGTGATAACACATCTAAAACTAACTACAGTATTTTCAGTGCTAGAATTGAATAGAATAACTCTTTATTATGAACCACCACCACTTAAATTACAGGTTACAATTTTACAATGTTGAAATTAACAAAAATAAATAGATAATCACTCAACTCTGTGTTTAAATAACGAAACCTTAACCAAAGTTGATTCAGAAAAGTATCTTGGTTTCCATCTGGATAAAAACCTGACGTGGCAGCCGAATCTAGATATACTAAGATATAAATTATCTTCTATTATGGGTGCGCTTCAACGTATCGTTCGCTGCTAGCCGAAAGGTTTATTTTATACAACGCCATGGTTAAACCTCATTTAGACTACTTAACAGAGGTGTGGGGCACTGCAGCTAAAAAAAAACTTAAAAAAGAAATCGAAACTTGTCAAAATAAAATAATTAAACTATTATTCCATTAGGTACCACTATCTAACTCCCACAGAAAAAAATTACAAAGTAACCAAATTGATGACACTATCGCACATTTATAAATAATAATATTAGGTCTTTACCTATGAAATTGCCGTTCTGCAGTACTGGCCATTTCAAATCAAAATAATTTTTGTTTAGCTAAGAATTCTAATTTCAAATTAATTTTATTTTAAAAACATGGTTTTTTTTCCCAAAAGTAGTCATTTGTTTATTGATTAGTGTTACATTTTCATCGCATTTCAATCTTTTTCGTCATCATGGATACGTTAAAAATTCGAGTAATTATGGAATATGAGTACCGTCGTGGCAGCAACGCGGCACAAGCGGCACGCAACATCAACGACGTTTACGGAGCTAACACTACAAACCAACGCACCACTTGTTATTGGTTTGCTCGCTTCCGTTCTGGAAATTTCGACCTGAAAAATGAACCTCGCGGTCGTCCAAAGACTTTGGTCGACAATGACGAATTAAAGGCGATTGTGGAAGCTGATGATACACAATCTACGGCTGAATTAGCAGCAGCTTTCGACGTTAGCGTCAAAACAATATTGGTCCATTTGCGTCAAATTAGCAAGGTAAAAAAGCTTGACAAATGGGAGCCCCACGAACTCAATGATCGCCAGCGCGAAGTACGCGTCGAGACGTGCCTTGCACTGCTCAACAGACACACAAATGAAGGAATTTTGAACCGCATTGTTACCTGCGATGAAAAATGGATTCTGTTTGATAACCGCAAGCGCTCAGCAAGTTGGTTGGATCCTGGTTCAGCACCTAAACAATGCCCTAAACGAAAACTTACCCCTAGAAAAGTGATGGTCACTGTTTGGTGGTCTAGCGCCGGTGTGATTCATCACAGCTTCTTACCAAACAGGGTGAGCATTACTTCAGATGTGTACTGTGAAGAACTGAACACAATGATGGAGAAGCTGGCACATCTCCAACCAGCATTGGTCAATCGCTCGTCTCCGCTGCTCCTGCACGACAACGCGCGACCTCATACTACACAGCAGACGGTCTCCAAGTTGCAAAAACTGGGGTTGGAAGCTCTCCGTCATCCGCCCTACTCACCAGACCTTGCGCCTACAGACTACTACTTTTTCCAGAATTTGGATAACTTCTTGGCGGGAAAAAAATTCAATACCCGAGAGGCAGTACAAAATGCCTTTGAAGAAGTTGTTGCCTCCCGTCCAGCTGATTTCTTTAAGAAGGGCATCAATAAACTGCCACTGCGTTGGCAAAGATGCATTGATTGCATGGGTGATTACTTCGATTAATACAAATAAAAAATGCATGAAAACAATTCGTTTAAATTTTTTCATACAACACGGCAATTTCATAGGTAAAGACCTATTATAACACTTGCAAGCTAATAAACAATGATATTGTATTGATTTTCTTTATATTGTTAAGTTTTATTATAATCGTTAAAACGGAATCTTATTAGAACAACAATATAGAGTCTGTTTTAGCGATTATAATAAAACTTAACAATATAAAGCTACTAATTATAATAATAATAACGTAGTCTTGTAGAGCACAATTATTCCGGCTTATTTTCTGCATTTTCATTCTAAAATAAAAGAAATAACCAAACAAACGATGAGGACACCACTGCACGCTCGGTAGCCTCTTAAGGAAGAATTTAGCTTAAAAGTGGAGTGAATTACTATCGAGGGTTTATCTGAGAACCTCAAAAACCATGCATAGGGAAGGAATTCGCTTAAATAGATAATTTTGTCGAAACAATGGTTGAGTTTAAACTCCGTTTAAGAATTCTTCAGGCACCGGGCATTAAAGCGTAACATCAATATTAGGAAATCTATAGTCTGCTGATTTTTAATTCGACGGAATTCTGACAGCTGTCACTGTCAATGTATGTATGTATGTTTGTTCGGATGGAATCTTGCTACTCAATTTTGAAGCAGATATCTTTAACCGATTGAGCTAAAATTTTGTATACAAGTTTACATTGGATGCCAATACACGATAAGCTGTTTGACGTCATTCTAAATCCAATATGGCGGACCATCCAAGATGGCGGAATAGTTATTTTTTATGCATTTCTACAATATGGGTATCAAATGCTTTCATTTTTTTTTTATTTTTCGAATTACTCTCAACAAGCCCTTTGGCTTGTTGAGAGTAATTCGAAAAATAATGTGACGTCATTCTAAATCCAATATGGTGGAATAGTTATTTTTTATGCACTTCTACAATAGGGGTATCAAATGAAAGAACTTGTTGAGAGTAACTCGAAAAATAATGTGACGTAATTCTAAATCCAATATGGCGGAACATCCAAGATGGCGAAATAGTTATTTTTTATGCACTTCTACAAAATGGGTATCAAATGAAAGGGCTTGTTGAGAGTAACTCGGAAATAATGTGACGTCATTCTAAATCCAATATGGCGGAACATCCAAGATGGCGGAATAGTTATTTTTTATGCACTTCTGCAATAAGGGCTTGCCGAGAATATTTAGAAAAATATTCTGACATCACTCTTAATCCAATATGGCGGACTTTTGAAGTTTTTTATGCTTTCCTATAGTAACCGGCAAACGACCTTGCAACAATGATGCGTTGAATGAGATGAACAGACTCAGAAACCTAGCCAGCGATAACTAAAAAGTAAAAAAATAAATTAAAAGCAAAAAAACCTTTTATTTAAATGCTCTAAAAAGAAGAAAATAAAATTTTCTTTTAAAATTTTAACTATCAACTTATAACCTCATTATACACAATTTATATGATCATAAAAGCTTGTCGCGAGGTTTGCGTAAGTACCTATAAGTATTTAATTAAACTGAAATTTAAAAAAAAAAATAAACTTAGCAGATTAAGTTACTCAATTAAATAGGTACTAGTTTATTTACACAAGTAAATCGCGCGACAAGCTTTTATGATCATATAAATTGTGTATAATGAGGTTATAAGTTGATAGTTAAAATTTTAAAAGAACATTTTATTTTCTTCTTTTTAGAGTATTTAAATAAAAGCCTTTTTTAAAAAAGGTTTTTTTTGCTTTTAATTTATTGACACTTCAGTTTCTGTCTTGTCCTTTATATAAGAAAGTACAAAGTCGACGGCCCGCCTCTCTGCACTGCTTGCTGTCTAAACGTGACACTGGCAGAATAGTCGACATCGGCTCAATTGCAAAAAAAAAGTTATTGAAAAAGCGATGATTTTACAAACAAAAAGGTTTTCCTAAAAAAGGTTTGTAACCTATGCATTAGTGGACAGGGATTCCTTTAAAAGAAAAATAATTAACTTACTAATTATTATAACTTCAATAATTTGATAATTAATTAACAAATTATTGAATTAATGAAGTTAACTATTTTTCTTTCAAAGGAATCCCTGTCCACTAATCCATAGGTTACAAACCTTTTTTAGGAAAACCTTTTTTTTTAATCTGATTACCATTTTAAAATTATCAGTAAATTTTTAATTTTTCAAATTGAAACCTTAAATTCAAGAAAGATTTTTTCAATTTCGCTTAAATGCGTTCCGTTTTATTATTGGCAACACTTCTAAAATGTCAGAATTCCGACGAATTAAAAATCAGTTTAGTAAAATTATTTGACAGTCGTTTATAGATTTTGAACTGTATTCCTTACTATGTAGAGTAACTTATTAAAAATAAAGGTTTTTATTTATTAATAACTTAAAACTTGTGTTTTATTCTAGTGTTTGGTGTTCGAGGATTCTATCAACGGCGTGAGGGCTGCGCGTGCGGCCGGTATGCAGGTCGTCATGGTACCCGACCCCCGCTTGGATCGCTCACGGACCACAGAAGCCACCCTTGTATTAGACTCTGTGGAAGATTTCAGGCCAGAGCTGTTCGGATTACCACCTTATAAGAAAAGTGATTAGAAAAAGATACTTAGCCAATACTAAATTATTGCAATATTGTTCGTGATTTTTGTACCTAGCAAGTGCATAAAAACAAATTACCGCATTTACCCTAGTGTACGTATACAAATTTAAGTAGTGGGGCGCGTCATTTCAGAGTAGACAAGCTATACTTTAGTAATGATGTCTTGTCACTAAAGTAAAATGATTATTTAATTTAAATTTTAGAACTTGATGTATTGTCTTGAGATAAATCAGTTGATAAGGCCACAGATTAATACAGATGGGACACTCCGCAAAATTATTTAAATTAAAAAAAACCGGCCAAGTGCGTGTCGGACCACGCACAATGAAGGGTTCCGTAGTTTGTCGACTATTACTCGTAAACTTGAAAAGCCTACTTAGCTGTGATAGTTTTCCTTTTAACTTCGTTATATATACTGCTACCGTGAATTTTTTCACCCATCCAAAACTAACCGTTTAGCTGGCAGGGGGGGGGGGGGGGGACACACTTGACTCTAACAAAAATTTTCACTTTAAAGCTTAATATTTCACAAACGGATCCCTAAATCGAAAAATTGTTTTCACAACCCCGTAATATTTTTGAAAGACTCATCCAACAACACCCACACCATGGGGTAGACGAGAAAAAAAAAACATCCCCACTTTACGTGTACAGGAAACCGTAATAATTATTTTTTCATGATTTTATTTTACCACTTTCTCGGCGTGATGAATATGTATATCCATGCCAAATTATAGCTTTCAAGTACTAAGAGTCTCTGAGCTAAGCCGCAGACGGACAGACGGACGGACATAGCGAAACTATAAGGGTTCCTAGTTGACTACGGAACCCTAAAAAGCGACTCTTGCTACGACACAATAAAGTGCAATTCAGGTCGCACAACGTTACCTACAGTTATATTCACCTATAAGTTGCTTCTCTTTCTATCGCGTAACTCTTATACCTTCTGACTCGTTAAGGTTGTCTTCTTTTACGACGCGGCGCGTGAGTGAGTATCGAACTAACGTGCGAGCCGGCCGGTGCGCGGCAGCCCACACTGAATTGACCCAGTAAGATAAGTCCGCCGCGTACTTGTAGCTTCATACCTAAACTGCGTAGTGTCCCATCTGTATTGATCTGTGCTAAGGCGATGTTATAAATAAGTCATGGATATTTATGTAAATTGTAAGTATAGTGCTTACTGTAAATAGTAATAAAACAACATAATGGTGCTGTGAAGTTTTGTATTTTTATTTAATTATGACTAGACATAAGAGGTAAATGTTTAACACATTCAGGTACTGTAGAGGTGTAATACTGCCTGTATAAGATTATTTGAAAAACATTAAATGTTTATCAAAAAGTTTTGCTTAACACCAAAAAAAAAAAAAAAATAACCTAAGTACTATTTAAGTAGTGGATACTAAAACAATAACTATTGATCATGTGATGATTGACAATTGACGATACTATAAATACAAGCACCAACAAATACTTATAATAACAGTTTGCCTAATTATCATAAGCTGGAAGACCAAATAACTCAGGTTTGAAATCCTCCAAGGACTTCAGGACCAAAGTAGCAGTCTGCAATTGATCAGCGTCGATGCGTGGATCTGGCACTGCTACTACTTGCATGTTGGCCGCATTCGCTGCTTTTATACCATTCACAGCATCTTCAAAAACAAGGCACTGAAAAAGAATCACAATTATTGAATTACTCACTACCCCTAGTTTAAGATCGTATCTGTAATCGGCATGTAAATAAGTTAACACAAGATATTATCTTAGCTTAGGTATTAGTAGCAACTCTAACATGTAAACATTTTAACTACCTTTGGCCTATTTTATGTAAACCTGTTTTCTTTATGTTTAATTTTGAAGGTGCAAATAAACATTTTTATTATTTTTTTTTATTTTTTATTAAATATTCCTTCATTACACACATCAAAAATTAATTCTGTGATTAACCCTTTGGAACGTGGATCCATGCGAGACATTGGCTTTTTAATTGTTTCTGTAATTATGGGATATGAAAGGTTAATATCATAATGATTCTCTTTGCTTCTACTAAATTACTGATTTAGTTTCTTTTATCAAAATGAAGCTATAAACAACCTGAGGTCTTTAGGTCATGGATATAAAAAAAACATCTATGATCTAGCTGATCTACTCACATCTTCTGGTTTTGGCTTGTCAGGAAATCGAGAAGCACATACAAGGAATATGGCTGGGTCAGGCTTGCCCTTTGTGACTTCTGGATCAGTTGACCCCATGGTTTGATGGTGGAATAGACTTAAGAACTCTTGGTGGTTCTGCATCTTCATATCCACACTGTCCTTGCTCGAGCTTGTAGCAAGAGCTATTGGTACTCCTTTTTTGTGCAAGTGCTCCACTAGCTTTTGTGCACCTGTAATTGATTTTTTTTAAAATTAAAAGAGGTTCTTTATAGAGAAACCATTTTAAGAAAAACAAAAGATTAAATTTTTCAAGTTTTAATGGCAGCTTTTGGTGGAAAGTAGAAGCAATTTAAATGGCTAGTATTATCATTATGCTGCAGGTTGACCTGCATGAAAATGTCTTCTTATTTATTAAATCATTTTACATTTAGCTTTTTTATATTTAGCTGAAAATTGGTGGCAGGGTGTTAATGAAATTATGTCTTTATTTTAAAATTTAAAACATTTCTATATGATCAATACCTACTCATTTGAATACACACTTAGCATGCAGTTCAATAACATTTGGATAGCCAAATTTAATTTTACCTGGCATAAGCTGCACTTTAGGGAACAGTACCTCATAATATTCGAAACTCTCCTTCATAAAATCCTCCTTGGAAATCGGTAATTCCAACGACTTTATTATTTTTTCTGCACATTCATGACCTTGGAATCCCAATAAGCTGGCTTTGATTTCCCAGGTAAAAGATTTCCCATATTTTGCGCATACAGCAGTAAAGGCTTCTGTATATAAGATTTCAGAGTCTGAAACAAATTAAGATAATATGTAACCGGAGTTTTCATCACCCTTTCTTACCCAATCTCGCAATATCATGAAGAACTTACCCAGAAGTAATCCATCTAAATCGAACAACACGTGAGTTACATTTTTGAATTGCATTTTAAAAGAAATCTCAAAAATATATGTGTAGGTACTATATATTTAGTCTTATCCTTTTCACTTATTTTAATTTTATAACATTCGTCGCTCTTGTACAGTAGTTTCGTGTTGGATTTTGACAGTGATAGCTAGCCTTTTTTTCAGTATACTCTAATGTACTCTGTGGCCTTTCCTTTGGTTTGGTGGTCTCGGCTCAGCTTTCAGATTGTTGACAATTTGAACAATTTCAGTGAATGAATCAAGAATGAATGAATTACGGCTAATAGTAATAAGCAATGCCACTAATAGGTTATAATTAATTTCTAATTAGAAGTTTTTCAATTTAGTTCCTTTTTAACGATTATGTCAATTTTAAATTGATTATTGTGGATTTGTGGCTAAAATAATATCGCTCGACGACCGAGACGTTTTCTTGAAAAAGTTACGTTTCATTACATCAAAAGAATTTTACTGTTTGCGTTTATAATTATGAATAGCTTATTGACTTGCTTTTTACATTCTTATTTTATTTTGTTGTCCTTTGCGTCATGTTTACCGCAAATAAACGTGTTTTCTTTCTTTCTTTTTTAATAGTCATCATTAGCAATATTTTATTAAAGTAATTAATATAAATAAAACGTCAGTATTTTATCAACATGAACCGAGCGATAGTATTAAATATAGTATTAAATATAGTATATTCATAAATAATTGGTACTTATATATTAGTATAGTATATAAGTACCAATTATTTATGAATTGGAAAACATGATTGCTGCGTTAAAAGAACCGCAATACAATTTAGAGTGTTGCTTTACTAATACAGTTTTTATAAATCTTGCTTTAATAAATCTTCATTAGAAACAACAAGTTTTCAGTTTCCATACACAGTTTAGTGAAGCTTGCGTATTTTGACATTGAAATACCATCGAACTTCCAGCGAACTTCCATCGAATGATCGAACGGTAAATAGTGAAACATACCCTTAACAGCGGGAAATTTAAAGGTTTTTTTCTAATATTGTTAATTTGGTAGGTACGAAATTAACAATATTAGAAAAAAATTATTACCTAAGGAAATTTATCAAGATAGGTAGGTACTTAAAAGCATAAGTACCTATCTTGATAAATAACTAACATAACTTATGTATATTTTCGTATAAAAACTTGTTGTTTTCGTTTTTTTTGAGCGAATGTTTTTCTTGGTAAGTACTTACATACCTAGGTTTTTTTTACAAAAATCTTTGTACGATCCCAGCATGGTTTGACCAGCCTCGATTACTCGGTAACGCGAATGAGCCCAAAGATTCATACTTGCTCCTGTTGCCTCATATTACATGGTGCAACAGAGACCATTGCATATCAAGGAGTAGTCCGGGGGACGCAATAATGGTAGGAAAGACTGCCCTTGGGATATGGAAGGAATAAAGAGCCTACCGAGTATGCACCCTCTAATAAGCAATGGAATTATGGAGAGACGGGTGATTGATATTGGATGGGCTCATTTTACGACGTCGCCGCCAGGTCACCAGGCCGTCAGGTGCTGCTTCAGCGAATCTTGAATGATAAATCTTTGGCGATGTTAAACTGCTTTCTCGGCTCTTTTCTTCATTCCGATGAGTTGCCAGCAGCAGAGTGTCCAGGGCGCGGTCGGCCGGCGCGGCGGCTCGCTCCTCGTCGATGTCCAGTTCAGACGCGGTACAAGTTCTGCTATGCTGTGTTGCTGTTTCCAAAGTCTTTATCTGAGGTCTCGCTACTATCCGTTTTAGGTTTGGAACGAACTAACGAAGCTCCTTAACGCCTCAAGCGGCAGGTGTGGACTGGCAGAAATTATCACGCAACGAAAAGGCTCGTTCATCGTGGTTTAAAAGCGTTCATACTTCAGTGGAATCTCGACAACTCGGATCTCGTTAAGGCGAGTAGTGCCGCCAACTAGCGCCACCATTGAGAAAAAAAAAATAAGTGGAGCTAGGGAACATTTTGAAATTTTATATGCTCACATTTTTAGTCAGATGAGGCAGAATCTTTTGTATCAAAAATCAACACTAAACCTCCTAGGTTCGAAGTTATAGCCGTTAACGCCAAAAACGGCCGTTTTTAGTTATAATATAATAGATAAGTATACCTACCTATATTATTTAGATTTTGTAACTTGTACAAATCCATAACTCGAATATCAAATAGCAGATTCCGCTATACTTACCTACTCCGTTGGTTCAGGTAGCCAACTAAAGGCAAACAACAAAACCACGTGACGAGGTTAACCGACTAAGGGCTAATTTGACCAAAGTCGGATATCTTTTATTCGTGGAATAAAATTGACGACTGACAGTTTTTGTTTGGAGAAACTGTCAAAAATTCAAAATTTAATCGAAGAATAAGACTTATGCTGGGTATAAATGTTTGGTCGAATTCACTCTAAATGTAATACGTTCTTGGACTAATTACAATAGACAGATTACAAAATAGTATAAATAATATATTAGTACTATAAAATACTCTTAGGTTACAATTATGCTCAAGCATTTACATCTACGAAGAGTAAGTAGTAGTAAGAATAAATGATAAGTTTAACCATGGACCTATATTAAGGTCCATGCGTGTAACATACATTATTATAAGAGGAAACTATTGTAAAAATCGTATTAAATTAAATTTGGTTATAAAGTAGGTATTTTTAAACAAGAAAGTGACATCTTTAAAAACCCTTTGTACGATTTGTTTACCTTTACCTACACAAACCAACGGAACATAGTCGAAGTTAGCAAAATACAACTCGGATATTCCCAGAAGTCCAGAACCCACGGCTTTCTTATAGGAATGCAATCGGGCGTCACCGTGCCCCAGTCCCAACCATTTTTTTGCCGTGGTTTGGGTTACGAGTACCTACCTGAAAATGTCTAAAAATAGAGTGCGCGCTGCACCGCACTGCACATATAAGTTTATTATAACTGTCACACACACGCGTATTATAGTTCAAAGTTAGGTACGCTCGGCTACAGATCAAGCTATAATTTCCAGTATAAGCTCATCTCGCATTGTATAGGATTTCCTTAGAATGAGAGGTCAGTGTAAACTGGAAATGTATAGCTTGATGTGTAGCCGTGTGTACAAGCACATATTACTTAATCAAACTGTAGGGAGAAAATACCCACAGCGGCGCCATTGAAAAATAAAAAAACTTGCCAAGTGCGTGTCGGGCCACGCGCAGTAATAGGGTTCCGTAGTTGCATCGAGTCACTTCGACTCACAGAGTACAATAGAATATACTGAAATGCTTCGACTCTCGCCGCACGCATGCGCTGCCGCCGCCGCCGCCGCCCGTACGGAGCGGTACTGTCAAACGCCGCGCGCCGTCACCCATCGTTATTTGAGCGTAAGTATTATTAATTTAGAAATCATTATTAATAAGAATGTTATGATTTTATTTTTGTATATTTTTACATGGTTCATAAACTTATACTTACTACCTATTTTACACAACTAACAACGTTATAAAATTAATTTTTAATGGAATTTGTATGAAATTTTTACTTTACCAAGTACCTACATTTTATAAGTTGGTTGTAAACTAGTAAACTCGAAAAGCCTACTTAGCTGTGATAGTTTTCCTTTTAAATTTGTTATACTACTACCGTGAATTTTTTCACCCATCCAAAACTAACCGTTTAGCTGCCGGGACACACACACACACACTTGACTCTAACAAAAATTAGCACTTTAAAGCTTATTATTTCAGAAATGGATCCCTAAATCGAAAAATTGTTTTCACAAACCCGCAATATTTTTGAAAGACCCATCCAACAACACCCCACACCATGAGGTAGATGAGAATAAAAATAAACATCCCCACTTTACGTGTAATAACAATTTTTTTTTTAATGATTTTATTTTGCCACTATCGGCATGATGAATATGTTTATCCATGCCAAACTATAGCTTTCTAGTACTAAGAGTCTCTTAGTTAAGCTGCGGACGGACAGACGAACGGACATAACGAAACTATAAGGATTCCTTGTTGACTATGGAATCCTAAAAAATCATAAGTCTGGAGCTAGGGAACATTTTGCAATTTCCTATGCTCCCATTTTTAGTCAGATGAGGTAGAATTTTTTGTATCAAAAAAATCAACACTGAACCTAAAAAGGAGGTTCCAGACTTATAGACTTAGGGTGTATCTCCAGACTTATGATTTTTTCTCAATAACGGCGCTAGTTGGCAGCACTACTCGCCTTAAGATGAATGTAGAAGTGTGTGCTTTGCAGAGAGAAGCAAATCCCTGAAATACATGCAAAGATCAAACCAGATCAGCTTTAGGGGTCAAGCTAGTCACTTGGGGCATTGGGTCCTTCGGCAGGCAATTAGTCTCTCGTACTTTCAGGAGACCGTTACAAACTCAATCACTATCATAAAAAAAGTAATTTAAAAAAATTAAATCGACTTCAAAAAGAAATTAACTCAACATGATGAAATACTTTAAATTCGGAAGTCGGTGTTTTGGGATCTGTATTTCTATTTTAGTCTTTTTCCCACCGATTTCCGAAATTGAAGTTGAAGTACTTATTTCATAATTTTAAGTTATTTTTTTTTTTGGTCGATTTAATTTTTTAAGATCACTTTTCAGGGTTCTGTACCAAAATGGTAATAAATAAAAAGGAACCCTTATGGTGCGCCTCAGTTTGTCTGTCTGTCACAGCTGGATATCTCAAGAACTACTAATCCAACTACTAGATAGACGACGGTTAGATGACGTTTGCCCAACTATTTTGCAAATAAGAAAGAAATAAAAATATACATCTTTTTTTTGCAACAGGGAGTGAAAGGAGGTCTTAAAAATTCGAAGAGGGGCTACTAGGGCATGTGGGGTATCATGTGAAAGAGCGCTGTTTGCACATTACCAAACATTTTTTTTCTTTATTTTTAGGCCGCATAGTTTTCGACTTGGTGAAAAATGTAAAATAATATCGTTCTTCCTTATCTCCGAAGTTTGCATAGAGAAAAATCTGAAATTATTCTATGTAATAGAAGTTTATGTAAAGATTACAGGAAAAATAAAACGATGTCTTTAAATAGCACACTTTTTCAGAAATCGGTACGGAACCCTCAGTGCGCGAGTCTGACTCGCTCTTGATCGGTTTTTATTTCGTAATTTTTAGTTTTAAGTAAAACCTGGAATATTTGTTTGCAATAAGTAGATAGTAGTTTTGTTGTAAATAGTGCACTAGAATTTAAACCAAGGTTTTGAGATGTTTTTTTTTCCCTTTGACACCACACCGTCCACACCAGCTATTACTTATTTATTCTGTGCCTGTAACTCGTATCAATAAGCCAAGCCCACTTACACGTATTAGTCCATATCTTGAAAACTACTGAACCGATTCTTATGAAACTTGCACTGTTCCCTAAGTTGGAGTAAATGTAAGCCAATAAAAAAATAATGGACACGATTCCATTAATAGTTTCGGCGAAATGCGTGGACAAACAACCCTAATAGATTATCATATGTGAATACCTACTTATATTGCAGTTCCAATAATATTACATAACATTATATGTCGAATTGACAACCTCCATTTTTTTAAGTCGGTTAAAAATAATCACTGTCACTCACTACCTACTCAATACACGATATAGGCACGACACAACCAGACGCTTAGCCAAAAAAAAAAAAAAAAAATATGTCTGTCGGAAAATAATGCGGAAAATTGTCAGTGTGGGCTTAAAGATATGGGTAATGTTAAGCAACAGTCTGCAACGACGATCGGCATTATCCTCATCATTCGTCGAGTCGTGTCATCAAGTTTTGGCGGTGGACAGTTGGACTCATGAGCCAGAAAAGTGAATGGCAAATACTTTTTGAAACTGTTCTAGCCTCCTGGGTAAGCGCCTGGGTTCATGGGCGTACCCAGGCGGTGGCAAGGGGGGGGGGGTGCAGCTGCCCCCCCCCCTGGATTTTGTATGCCTAAGTAATGTTGTCGAAAAAAGTTATGTTAGAGTCACGTCACGTTGTCGTCGTCGTCGTCGCCGTGTACTTACTAAAGTACGAGGGGGGATCAAAAAGTAGAAAAAAAATAAATACTGGCAGGCATAGGTCAGATACATATTTGTAATATTAATAAAGAAAAAAATATTCGATTCTCTTTTGTTTTTTTCTGAACGTAGTCATTTGTTTGCTTCGTGTCGGAGCGTGTTCTCGAAAATGGAGAAAAACGAAGTGCGAGCCGTGTGCCTCTGTTTAAAAAAGTTAACGACGCAAGAGATTCATTGCGATTTGGAGGCAACATTAGGAGAGTCTGCTCCGCCTTATTCCACTGTCGCAAGGTGGGCTTCTCAATTTCGAGTAGGGAGAACGAGCACGGAAGACGAACATCGTTGCGGCCGTCCATCGACGTCAGTCACCCAAGAAAATGTTGCGAAAGTCGAGAAAATTGTATTGAGCGATCGAAGAGTTACCATCCGATACTTAATTCAAGAAACGGGCATTTCATATGGAAGTATTCAATCCATATTGAAACAATCTTTTGAGTATGAGAAAAGTCTCCGCAAGATGGGTGCCGAGAATGTTAACCGACAGTCAGAAACAAAATCGACTTGAAATTTCGAAGATATTGTTGGACAAGTTTCAAGAAGATTTTGAAAACTTTTTGTCTCGTTTCGTGACAATGGACGAAACATGGGTCCATCATTTTGATCCCGAGACAAAACAGCAATCTTCGCAATGGAAACGGCAATCATCACCGACCCCGAAGAAGTTTCGTGCCGTGGCATCGGCTGGCAAGGTTATGGCCTCAATATTTTGGGACTCAGAAGGGATATTGTTGATTGATTACCTGGAGGGTGGAACCACTATTACAGGCCAATATTATGCAGCTTTAATTCCTAAGTTGAGGAATGCCATCAAAGAGAAAAGGAGAGGGAAACTTCGAAGGGGCGTGCTGTTTCATCACGACAACGCACCCGCGCACAGGTCGGCAGTTGCGATGGCTGCCATTCAGCAAGCTGGCTTCGAATTGGTTGACCACCCCCCTTATTCACCAGATCTGGCGCCTAGCTATTTTTATCTGTTCCCCAAATTGAAAGAATACTTAAGGGGAAACAGGTACGAAGACGATAACGAGGTGATGGATGCCGTGGAGAGCTTTTTGCAGGACCAAGACAAAACTTTTTTTTTGAAAGGGATTGAAGTCTTGGAAAAGCGCTGGACTCGGTGTGTAGAGAGACTCGGAGACTATGTAGAAAAATAAATTATTAAGTTATCAATAGTCATTATAATCTATCTCATTCTCACTACTTTTTGATCCCCCCTCGTAAGTACACGACGACGACGATTGTAAACAATTAAGTACAATATAGAAGGTGCTAATAGGTCTTTACCTATGAAATTGCCGTTTTGTATGAAAAAATTTAAACGAATTTTTTTCATGCATTTTTTATTTGTATTAATCGAAGTAATCACCCATGCAATCAATGCATCTTTGCCAACGCAGTGGCAGTTTATTGATGCCCTTCTTAAAGAAATCAGTTGGACGGGAGGCAACAAATTCTTCAAAGGCATTTTGTACTGCCTCTCGGGTATTAAATTTTTTTCCCGCCAAGAAGTTATCCAAATTCTGAAAAAAGTAGTAGTCTGTAGGCGCAAGGTCTGGTGAGTAGGGCGGATGACGGAGAGCTTCCAACCCCAGTTCTTGCAACTTGGAGACCGTCTGCTGTGCAGTATGAGGTCGCGCGTTGTCGTGCAGGAGCAGCGGAGACGAGCGATTGACCAATGCTGGTTGGAGATGTGCCAGCTTCTCCATCATTGTGTTCAGTTCTTCACAGTACACATCTGAAGTAATGCTCACCCCGTTTGGTAAGAAGCTGTGATGAATCACACCGGCGCTAGACCACCAAACTGTGACCATCACTTTTCTAGGGGTAAGTTTTCGTTTAGGGCATTGTTTAGGTGCTGAACCAGGATCCAACCAACTTGCATAAGACATTGAGCAGACTGATGAAGCGAAAAAAAAAATACATACATTACCCGGCTTAAGAATTGTTAATTGGCCAAATTGTTGATAGGTGTGCATGGTACGATTCTGAACTATAAATATAATTTTAGATAGGTATATTTTCTCAATAAACGTACTGAAGTAAAAATTTTCACTTCGGTACATTTATTGAGAAATAGTTTAAAAAAAAAAAATATATTTATAGTTCAGAATCGTATCTTGCACATCTATCAGAATTCGGCTTAGAAACATTTAAAGAATGCGAAGCATTTTATTTAATAAACATACTTTTGTGTAATTTGTACCTAACAGCGTCCTTAATGTTAAAAGAAAGAAAGAAGGAAAAGAAAGAAAATACTTACGTTTATTTGCGGTAAACATGACGCAAAGGACAACAAAATAAAAAATAAACAAAGTAAAAAACAAGTTTTGGGGAAAATATGCGTCACATCTACGCAAAATTTATAATGTTATAATTTCGTGGTAAATAGTTTTAGTACATAGGCAGTTACAAATCAATCTTAAGCTAAATACGTACTAATACCAATTGTAAAATTGAAAAAATAGCCACACAATGCACTTTCTGTCACCATCACAAATTGAGTAGGTATATGTCAATCAATCAATAATTAATCTACTTATTTTCCTATTGTAGATGGACAGCGCGGTAGGGCGCGGGGATCAGGACGGGAGGTTCGACATCGTCGCATTACTCCGGTAATTTGTTTGTTGAATAATAAATTAATTTTATTGTAAATATAAATTTTTTTGTGCAATTTGTAGGTACTTTAAAATTTTTGGAGCTCTTGGGAAAGATTTTATTTAATATTATTGTATTGCTTTTTGGAGCATCTGGGAATAAGCCGAATCAAATGAATGAGAATTCGGTGATAGCCGCCATGTTTGAATGAATTTTGGCGATAGTCATGGATGGATATTGAACATCATGGAACAGAGCTTCTCAAGTGTAGAACATAGTAATTTTACTTTAATTGCTACGTAGCTAGCTGCTTATTCCAATTCGTTCGTAGGCACATATTTATTTATTTTATTTATTTATATATACTTTATTCAATCAATCTGCCTAGCCTTTTCCCAACTATGTTGGGGTCGGCTTCCAGTCTAACCGGATGCAGCTGAATACCAGTATTTTACATGGAGCGACTGCCTATCTGACCTCCACAACCCAGTAACTGGGTAATACGATACCCCTTGGTAAGACTGGTTGTCAGACTTTCGGGCTTCTGACGACCCGTAACGACTATCAAAGATCCACGAATGACAGCCGGGACCAACGGCTTAACGTGCTTTCCGAGGCACGGAGGAGTCTCGGTGTGTTAAGATGGTCACCCATCCACGGACCAACCCCGGCAAGCGTAGCTTAACCTGACAGATCGACCCGTGCGGCTGTTATTACTTAGCCACGAGCTCCTCATATATACTTTATATATCCTTATATATACTTTATTGTACACCACAAAAATACATAACAAAAAAAAAGACACAAACTACAAAATATACAATGGGCGGCCTTATCGCTATCTGCAATCTCTTCCAGGCAACCATAGAATGGACAGTGATTTGCCTGGATATGAAATGGGGCTGTCTTTGGTGCAAATAATAAGTGCCTACTTACAATATTATACTAAAATAGATACATACATAACCTAAATAATAGATACATAAATACATACATACTAAATATAAGCAACGAAAACAAATGAAGACTAAAGATATTTACAGTTACGTGAACACGATCACAACGACAAATAATGTTCCTTTACGAGCCTTTTAAACATAGGTAACGACTGCGCGCGTTTTATTTGAACTGGCAATGCATTCCACAAACGAGCAGCCTGGACAGTAAAGGATTTATCGAGGAAAGTTGTGGAATGCATAGGCATTTTGAGCTTTAAATTATCAGATGACCTACTTCGTTCATAGGGATTATCTTTGCCTAAAATTCTTTCGTCTTTGTCAAATTTTATAAAACGAATCCAGGAGCAATGGGTAACTTCTGCTATGCGCGGTCCTTGGCTCTTTGCGACTCATCTGCCTATTTTGTGAGAAAAAAACCGGTCAAGTGCGTGTCGGACCACGGATGAATTTATCCCAAGAACAAACATAGCATTGCAGGTGAAAAACGTGTTCTCCCGAATGTAAGTTTGTACGCACAATATTGATTTTAAGACCATAGACTTCTTATTTTTTTTTTAAATCTAAAACAACAGAACTATTTTCTGTATTGTTTTCAAAATTTTTGTCGCTGTAGGTAGTTTCGGAGATGAGGGGGGGGGGGGGGGAATGGTCAATTTTCGTCTACTTTATTTTATTAAGTTACCAGCTGCGCCCCGCGGTTTTACCTGCGGTTTATGAGATACACCAAAACGTGTATTATTTAATCGGTGAGAAAAGTATTCACAAAAAAATTGCTCATCCTACGGGAACACTACATTTTTTCAGGATGTAAAGTAGCCTATGTGTGCTATTTGTATACAGGATGTCTGCTACTCCCACACCAAATATCATCAAAATCGGTCGAGCCGTTTGAGTTTGAAAGAGTAACAAATATATTTGAATTCCTTGCTCATCCCACGGAAATACTAAATTTTTTGGAGATATAAAGTGACCTATGTATTAATCCAGAGTATCGGCTACTCCCACACCAAATTTTATCAGAATCGGTAGAGCCGTTTGAGTTTGAAAGAGTAGAAAGTAGGTATATTTGCATTCCTTGCTCATCCCACGGGAACACTAAATTTTTTCGAGATATAAAGTAACGTGTTAATCCAAAGTGTCGGCTACTTCCACACAAAATTTCATCAAAATCTGTCCAGCCGTTTGAGTTTGAAAGAGTAGCAAGTATATTTGAATTCCTTGTTCATCCCACGAGAACACTACATTTTTTCGGGATATAAAGTGGCTTATGTGTTAATCCAGGGTGTTAACTACTTCCACACCAAATTTCATCCAAATCTGTCTAGCCGTTTGCGTTTGAAAGAGTAGCAAGTAGGTATATTTGAAATTTTTGCTCATCCCACGGGAACACTAATTTTTTTCGGGATATATAGTGACCTATGTGTTAATCCAGAGTGTCAGCTACTTCCACACCAAATTTCATCAAAATCGGTAGAGCCGTTTGAGTTTGAAAGATTAGTAAATATATTTGAATTCCTTGCTCGTCCCACGGGAGCACTACATTTTTTCGGGATAAAAAGTAGCCCATGTGTTAATCCAGGGTATAAGCTGTCTATATACCGAATTTCAACCAAATCGGTCCAGCAGTTTGAGCGTGAAGAAGTAACAAACATACACACACACGCTCACAAACTTTCGCCTTTATAATATTAGTGTGAAGTGTGATGTGATAACTTTAAAACATTTTATTTAAAATTATAAAAAAATATATATATTTGAGACCCTCACAGTCAGCCCTTTCGTTTGATATGTCATACGGTAGTTTTCAAAGCTTTTATTTTAAATTTTCTTATTTGCCCCCTAAAAGTGACCCCCATAATCAAAATTATTTTATTTACGTTAAACATGCGTATTTGGGTCACAGAAATTCATATGTGTAAGTAAGTACCTTTCAACTAAATCGGTCCAAGATTCGGAGCAAATTAGATATGACCATAGAAATCTTTCTTATATCTATGGATATGACAGACGGAGAGACAGACACACACACGAGTGATCCTATAAGGGTTCCGTTTTTTCCTTTTGAGGTACGAAACCCTAAAAATGCTTTCGCAACGCCTCGCTTTTTCAATGCTATCTCTATTGGTAGTTATCGATCTATTGAGCTAGCCCCGAGCACAATTTATATACGGATTTAAGTTTGCTATTAGAAAATAGAAAAATGGTTTAAAGTATGAAATGTTTATATTTATTTAGTAGAGTCGTTACGTAAACGTCAACTTGGAGCCTATCCACACTGACCTAGACATTGGTTCCGATTCTGTTGTGCACAAACTAAACTTAATTTAGGCTATTGCTAACTTTTTCTCTCTATTATGACAAGAAAGGGACGGAAGTAAATTAGAGCTGTCAAATTAGTTAGAACTAATTTTTCCATAGACATTTAGACGACACGTAAAAACATGTCGACTAAAAACACGGTGAAGCCGCAAGGCGTGAACTAGTTTGACATCTCCAACTTAGTTCATATCTATAGCAGTCCTTTTCTCGCGCTGCCTGTTAGTAAAAGATAGCGATTCTCTAATTTTAGTTTAGTGCGTTCACAAGAGAATCGGCACCATAGTGGGTAAAGATTGACTAAACTAATAAAACTTTAATTTAGCAAGATTCCTACTTTGACAGTAGGGATATATCTTGAGACCAAGTTAGAGTAGATCTCCTCTCTTGTTGAGTTTATAAATATTTTTACAAAAAGTCGAAAGCTCGAAAGAAACGTAAAAAAGAAGTTGGGGTTAATTCATGGCAGCTGTAGGTTGTAGGTACAGTCAGCAAAAGTCGATTAACAGTTGAGTTTCCTAAATCTTAATTATTGAGAAAATACTTTATTAAAATCGGAACAGATGTAAATTTAAAAGAAAAATAACTCTTTCTAATAAATGAAATGCTAAAAAGCAGGTTATCATACCATTTTGAGTTAATTTAGATTATGTCAAAAAGTAGTAGTGTTAACCGACTTCTGTTGCTGACCGTACCTAATAGGCCGCCTACCCGGGCGTCCTTCATACTTTTGTCGGGAGCTGGATACAAGGTGACCTCAGTATATTTGGCAAGGTCTAATTTCGTTTTCTTCCTTTTTGTTTTGCTTTGCCTTATCCTGGGCTTAGCTTCATTTCTTATTGCTTTTTTTTCTTAGTGTTAAGAGGATATATCGAAGCGAGGTTTAGCTCGGATGCGCTGTGGTAGCCCGCGAAATTAAAATTTTCTTGCGTTTTATGCAATTTGCAGGTCCGTGTCAGGTTGTATCTTGATCAAAATATGATACGCGGCAATAAAACATATGTATTTACATAATTTGAATCATAAAAATCATCAATACATCTCTAGTTAGATTTCGTGCAGAGTCGTTAGATTTCGTTCGTTCGACGAATCTGCACGAAATCTAACTTTTAAAGATGTACCTATTGATCATTCGCCGTCGTCATCAATGACGACGTTAGGGTTAATAATTAGAGTTCCGGGTAATATTGAAACCCATGAAATCCTAAATTCACGCGTGCGAAACCGCGGGCAGAAGCTACACTTCTGGACACATCTTTTGGCCCACCTTGTATTTTCAGTTTCGTTTGGTCCTAGCTAACATTTTATATTAGGTCGAGCAAAAAGTTTTTATGCAGTTTTGAACCTGGCACATTCACAATTTCATTCAATAGTCTTCTTTTGAATTTCGAACACAGAATTTAAAGAAACAAAAGACAATTTGGAGCCTGTTGGTTGATATCAAACAATCGAATACTAAGAAAACTTGGTTTTATTGGTTTACTTGGATTTAATTCTTGAAAAAGTGATTGATATCTTTGGTTTTGCAACAAACATTACTTATTCTTAACATTAAGGTGAGGTTCTATCAATAATCTATCGATACTTCACCTGAAGTCGCCGCCCAAGCTGTGGCACTTATTCAGGCCGGACACAGCCAAAGAAACGTGAGTGATCAACTTAATTTAAGTCGATCTGCGGTCCGAAATGTTTATCGGAAGTACCTAGAGACTAGCGGCTTTGTTCGTCGCCAAGGAAGGCCACGATCTCGGGTCACAACTGAAAGGCAGGATCGATTCATCGTGACGACCAGCTTGAGAAATCGTCACCTTACCTCCATTGAGATACAAAACCAACTTCGCGACTTCCACGGAGTATCTGTGAGCGCTCGAACTGTTCGGAGAAGGTTAAAAGAACGCGATATGGTACCACACAAGCCAGCTAATGGCCCCAAACTAACGCGAGCCCACCGAACAGCGCGCCTTCATTTCGCACGCAGTCATTTTAAATTGGACACAGCAAGATTGGAGCCGTGTACTCTTTTCTGATGAGTCTAAAATTGTGTTACATGGCAATGATGGAAGGAAGAAGGTCTACCGACGTAAGGGAGAGCGTTTCGCACAATGCTGCTTTGAAGAGAGGGTTGCTTATGGCGGTGGCTCATGGACTGTCTGGGGCGGTATATCCGCGAGCGGCAAAACTCAACTTGAGGTTGTTACAGGACCACGGCTGCCAACATTAAATGCTGAAAGGTACATTCGTGAGTGCCTAGAACCTCACGTGATACCATACGCGGACTATGTGGGCCCAAATTTCCTTTTTATGCATGATAATGCAAGAGCCCATGCGGCCGGTATCGTCAAGGAATATCTTTGGGATGTGAACATCACAGTTATGGACTGGCCAGCCAGAAGCCCAGACATGAACCCCATTGAGCACATGTGGGACGAGCTAAAAAGACGTGTTAGGGCTCGTCAGCCAGTTGCCCAGACGATGCAGGAGTTGAAAACTGCCATAGAAGAGGAATGGGAGATGATCCCTCAAAATTTCATAGAGCGGTTGATAAACTCTATGCCTAATCATATGAGAGCTGTGGTAGATGCCCATGGAGGCAACACGCGTTATTAAATTAAACCTTTATTTGATAAAACATGTTTTTTATTCAAAAATTAATTGCCTTTAACAAGGCGCATATCCGACTTGTTAGGCGTAGCTCCATGTCGTATGGTATTCTGAATTCAAATTTAAAACAATACGATCGAAAAAGATGGTAAAATGTATCAGGTTTAAAACTGCATCAACAGTTTTTGTTCAATCTAGCAATAATATTTCGGTAGGGGCCATCGAAACCTAAACTCTAAGGTGGGCCAATAGATGTGTCCAGAAGTGTAGTAACACATATGGAAAATCTAAATGATTTAACCATAAGTTGCATTTGGTTTTATTAGGAATTTTAAAAACACAAAATTATCGATGTATCCCCTTAACACGAAATAAATAGGTAGGTACGGAAAGTTTTATGGATTAACAATTGAACAGCAAAAACAATGTTGATATCAGTTACAAGTTATGTATGCTGATATTTCACAGAGAAATGAGTAATGACCTTGTATATTGTATAAAATCTTTGGGACGTTCACCCTTTAATTTATCAAGGTGGTAAAATATTTTTTAAATATTTGCACTGTTATTTAACTTCATAAAGTACTTAGCTGATTGTTTAAGAATACTGTTTATAATTTTTTTTTTCTGATCCCCGCACAATGTTCACAAACGTACTGCACGAGTGCACGGTTATGGCCTATTCATGTAATATACTTTTATTAAGCCTTGAACTAATTTCCCTACTTTTTCACAATCGTGCTCTTCCCGATAGATAAGTATATTAGGTCAATGCAATCAATATAGGTACCGACTTTGTGGCCGGTAAGAAAGTCGAACATGATGATTGTTAGTCACGTAGACTATTCGTATGCAACGAACACTTGTTGTTCGATATATCCACAATTCATAATTATTAATTCGTGGATATAGAGCGTGAAATAAAGCATTCAGGCAAAACACGAAGTAAGTAGGTATATAGGGGCGCAACGTGTTGGCGGATTCTCAGTCGTTAGTGACGAGGCTCGCGGGCAGCCGGGCGACTCCCGTGTATGAGCTACCCATCGACACAGATAAAGGAATTCCTATGTGATGTTAGTAAACAAAAAGTGTATAAATAAAAAGCGCGGCGTGTTCCCTCTGTCAGTCTAGTTGTGAAGTTAAGCTGGCTACGATGTCTCTTCCGGGAGTTTTCCTTTTTTCACACTACGTAGAGAGCTTTTGGGTAAGTTTATTACTTACCTATCATTGGAAATAAAATTTTATCTTCTTTACTATTAAATTTATGGTCGTTGTATGGTTTAATCTTTTTAATTTTTAATAAAGCGTTCGTACCAAGCGAGCAACCACGTAGGTAATTATTTTTTTGCACTTAATTCATAGACTGCGTCTGAAATGGGTAACATGAGTGCATGATCCAGACTAGATTGAAAGTACGTAGGTAGTAAGCTTAACTATCATAATATGAAAGAGTTTTTATTTATTTATTTCTAACATTATAAATAATGTTATTTATTTGTGTGTTGTGTTGTGTTTTTTGTTATTTATGTGTCTAGTTTTCTCTGCTTTATCCCGGACACAAAGATCCAGGCGAGGCATAAAGTGTAAGAAGTTACGGCTGCAAGTAGAAAATATACATTATTCAGACATTTTTCTTGCGAATTATGAAGCGCTACGCCTAGCTTGCGTGTTTTGGAGAAGTTATGTTGCAAGTTAATTTATAATAGATGTTTTTTCTTCAGACGAATGACGCGAAAAAAGGTTTAAATTGATGCATGTAAAATTCGCCCTATAAGTTATAAAGAATAAGGTAACCAAGGTGCTCGCTAAATGGGCGCAGTTTGGTTTATGAGGCGCAATTAATTTATAGAAATTTTGCTTGGATAAGCATTTTGAACGAAAAGTTTGAACTATGATATGTAGGTACTAAGTAACAATGCTTGATCCACGTAATGCAGGACCTTCTCCTAACAATTAAGTAAACTGGGTAGTTCATCCATAACTACGAGTATAGTTACGGTTGAAATACTTTCGTAAAGTTCACAACTTCCTTCGCGTCTTGGTAATTGGTTGATAGTTTCTGACCTTTACAGAAACTTATATCTTTATAATGCAAATAGCGACCTATATTTAGAGTTAGCCCACATTTTACTTCATTAATAAAGAATTAATTACTTACATGCAGAAGTTTTTTCTTAATGAATAGGGATTTCACAAAAGCTTTTGTATTCGATTGAATTTGAAATGGCAGACGATTCTCGTTTTGCAGTCGAATTCTTGTTTACTTTTTGCTCTCAAGAAACTTGGATAGGTTAATCAGAGTGAGCGAAAACTGTAAGGACGATTTATGTGGACTGAAAATAACTTTGTAACCAACGGAAAAAAGGAGGAGGTTCTTAAGTAGACACGTAATTTTTTTTTTATGTATGACCACGCATAACTTTTTATAGACTTGTCCATTTGACAGATTCTTGTTTTATTCGGGAGGGTATACTTCGAAGTTGGTCCCATGTAAAATTTATTAATTCTTTGCTTTGGTAGTTTTTGAATTAGCTTCAATAAAGTTATTTTTATCCCACTTTTTATGTGGATGTTGTTCCAATTTCATTAGCAGGTGGGGAACAGAATTTGTGTGGGGTAGTACCACAAATAAAAAGTGAAAAATAAAGACTTTTTTACGAAAACATAACAATCGACTTCCAAAAAATAAAAAAAACACTACAAAGTGAAAAATGACTATAATTTCGGAAGACTTCCGAAATTAAAGTTATTTTTCACTTTGTAGTGTTTTTTTGGAAGTAGGTTGTTATTTATTGTAAAAATGTTTTTTTCTCCGAGTGTTAAGACGTAGTAATATTGTTGTGGTGCAGCGCGCTGCTGTCGCTTCCTATTGCCAAACAAGCGTGCTCGGCAGCTTCAGGAGTGCGTGAGACTGTTTGACCGAGACGTTGAATATTCAGCATTTGTTCACTCATCGCTATTATATTAATATTCAATCGGTCGCTTGCTCCTGCCTCTGATTCAAGGTTAATTTTTTACCAGGTACTAATTAAGAATAATTGCGAACGATGCGTTTTAAACGATATTAGTTCATCGCACAAGATTGATTTAAAAAACGGCGATTGTTACAATGTTGAACTTACGCTGGCTAAAATGTAAAATAATGCCTTCTAGTTTTCGAAAATAAATAATTATAATTAGTTTTGAGCTAAAAAACAGCGATTGTATTCGTAGTAGGTATATCTAGTCAAAATGTTGAACTTACATTGGCTAAAATGTTCTGTATTGAGCTAAAAAACCGGCCAAGTGCGTGTCGGACCAAGCACAATGAAGGGTTCCATAGTTGAAAATAATTTATCCCAAAAACAAGCTTAACATTGTTTGAAAAACTATAAATCTCCAAAAAAATTTTTTTGAATCGATAAAATTATTAATTAACAATTTTCGGACTTTTTCCATTACTGGAAGGGACCGTAGAAATACGTAGTATTTGATATTAATTTCAACTTGATACCTCCACGCGTTCCTGAGAAAAAGGATCTTGACAGACTGACTAACAGACAGACGGACAACGAAGTGATCCTATAAGGGTTCCGTTTTTTTTTCTTTTGAGGTACGGAAGCCTAAAAACGGGTGATATATTTGGTGGTATCACGTGCGACAGTTCGTTTTAGAACATGACGTGTTGAGACTTGAGAGCCGTGACCGGATGTTCATCAGCGTTATTACCCTGTCTCAAATCCCTATCTAGAGACTTAGACGGGTACAATATTACATCATAGCTTGCCCTTGCGCCATTATTATTATTTAATTGCGAATTTAGCGCCAAATATGATCTTATGTTAGTTTCAGTTTGAACGACTTTGGATTTTTGAATGCAACAACAGATGACTGCTTTTATATTTTAGATTTGTAGGAAGGAATTTCTATATTTAGGTAGGTACTGGCCATATATCGTTTGTGAGCTAAGCTAAAGTATAAATAAATACTTACATAAATAAAAAAACAAAGATATCATCATACAAATGGGCCTGCTAATTAATATATGCCCGTAATAACTCCATAGCTTCTTTTCGACCACCAATAAAACCACCTACCTACATATTATGATCGCACTTTGTGATTTTGTTTTTTTGCTGCTTCACTTTTGCGGTATCGATGGCCTTCCATAACTGGTTAGTTGGCTAAAACTACCCTATTAGTATGATAATGGATTGCCGAGTTGGGTCGTAAACCATCGGCGTCGGTACAAAATTTTGTATCGCCGATGACGCGCTTGCCGTCGACTTACTGTTCGCCTTGAACCTCATACAAGGACAACTTTTTTATTATTCAATTAAATGTATTGTAATGTTATTGTTTTTTGATTAGATTAGGTTGTTGGTTATATAAAATACATTGTACATATCTAAATAATGGCGCTATATTGTGGCTATTTTATACGCAGTTGGGTGCCCACGGGCTTTTGGGAATCCAAAATAAAGAACATTGCTTTAGATATTCTCAATCAAAGTAAAACAGCTAATTTGTCAGCTTTGATTGACTTCTGCGTTGTTTTTTTTTGCTTCTTCTGGTCTCGGTTCCTGTTTGGGTTTGCTTGCTTTCATGGAGACGATTTTTGAATCCAGTTAATCTTCTGCGTAGTTATGTAACATTTCAATATTATGGTAGCAACTGGTATCGTTCTTATGAAACTATTTACAAAAATAGTTTTGATTTTCGTTTGACCTTAAAGATTATAAATTTATAACCTACTACATAATTATTAAATATCTATGTAATAATACAATCTTGCATACTTAGGTATTATCGTACATAATACGCAATTAACACATTTTGCGGGCAAGTAAAGTAGGTATAGGTACCTTACCTACTTTCAGCATCAGCATATCACCAAATCAGCCCTCGTAAGCATGAGTTCGCACAAATGCTATATATAGCATTTGATTCAAGGACTCACTTATCAAATGCTACGCTATCAACTGAAAAAAAATCCCTTTGCACCAAATTCTCGAAATGTGATAGGCAAGTTCAGGGTCACAGTCCACAGAATCTTTTTGTCTTAATATCGAATCTCAGTGTGGAAGTCACACGAAGGGAAGCAGACGTATGTATAGTGTTATAGTGACACATATCCGATGCGGCGAGACGACCGGGACTGGTCGGCCTTCGGGGAGCAAAACGAATCGCACGCCGCCCTCGGCCGCCCGCGCCATCGCGCTCTGCAGGGAAGCACACTGTCTATACCAGTCTACCCACAATCTCCAATTATATTTGATTTGAAAGTTCTTAACCTCACAGTCGCGAGTCGTCTTGATATTTCATTGAACTCGTCAATAAATGTCATACCAACTGTCATTCACTATGAACTTCGTCCATGGTTCATCCTAACGCATGTCAATGACAATGTATTATTTTGGCTAAGTATTGACCCGCAGACGTTTCCTTTTGTAAAATGTTGATGTCACTGTTTTTTTTTTCATTCCTATTAGCATGAGAATGGTTCCTAAAACTAGCTCCAAAACTAGCAAACATCAAATTTCCATAATGCGTTCTATGACTTTCATTTGGTGAAATCCTTGAACTGAGTCTTATAATGTAAATTAATTGCAATGGCATTGATGACATTATTAGAGGAGTCCAAGAATTTAAGATTGTCGATATTCTAGTCAAATAAAAGACAGTCGCAGTGAAAGGTCGTAGAGTACCTACCCGCTGTGTATCCTAGCGATCCGAGGGATGCAGAAGTCGGTTGAAAAAGGAATAAGCTATAATGATCACTATAATTGTTTACTGTCTCGAAATTCAACCAGCCACAGTCTGTACCTACTTTTGTAGAGCCTCTACGCTAGAGGCATTATGTAGCTGTACGTCATCGTTAGTGTACGTCTGTCTAGTTTTGTTGTACTCAGTTTTCAGTCTTAGGTACCCTGAAAATGGCGGGTAGTAGAATAATTTAATCTAGTACTTATAAGGTAGTCTGAGCTACGTTCTTTTCTTATCATCATGAATTCAAAATCATTATTTGCTTATCATTAATACTTGCTAATTGACACTTTGATCTTTAAAATTAAAATGAGATGATTAAAATTACTCGTCCTTATAATGAGGAGAAAATACGCCAACTTGCCTGACAGATGACCTATGATAAACAGATCAGGTTTTGGCAAATTGAACTGCTTTGTGAATACTTGCGTCCTTTTATGTAGGTATTGTATCAAGTATCAAATGTATACAATTAGTATGGATGATTAATTGTGCGATGCCGTATGCCGATGATTGATAGGCAATGATGTTACATTTTCACTAATTATAAGATATTACTGGATAAATGTTTTGGCATAACTATAATTAAAACCACTACCAACAATCTTGCAGAAAATCTGGGTGAAACAATACACCGGATGACTGGAGTCTGTAGACAACTGGCCATACAGAAAAAGTTTTATATAAATCGACGCCATACTTCACATAAACCCTCGCAGATAGGTCTAAAGTACTTTGCGCTGATGCCGATAAGTGATGAACATTAAGGATGTAAGTTAGTCTCGCAACAACAGGGCGTAAGGAGCGATGGAGTGCAATCAATTACAGCGACGATGAACCGCGTGAACCGGCCTCAATAAACGCGGAAGAGTCGATGCAGCTGACAGTGACGCGACGCCTCCCTTCGCGGCGTTATGTAAATATTGTGCAAGTTACAAGTGCACGCAGATACTATGACGTCAATGCTGAAAATCACAAAGAACAACATGGTTGAACTTTTGAGAACGTTTGAACTGCAACGAGGTTCATTTGTGGTGGCAAACTCAGTTTTTAGTTTCGTCATGTCCATCAGAACTGGCAACTGTTTGTTTAGCTTTATAACGAATTAACTAGGCATTTTAATCCAGCTACAAGATACCTAATGCTAATTGAACCTAACCCGCACCCTAATTGCGTAACGGAATCGGTTTCATTTTCACAGTCCAACGACATTCATTGCGTTATTTACGTTGTCGAGCAGACAAATTTTTCGAACATATGAAGCAATGGATTAACAATTGGTTCAAAATGATTCAGATTCCGATTGGTGATGTGTTGCGTAATTAGGGTGCTCGTCTAAACCACATTTAGATTAAAAATAATTATGTAGTAATGACTGTAAAGAAGCATGAGGATACAAAATAAATGTGAGTTTATGTAAGTAAATATGATTTCATAATAATACTCCTTATTCAGTTATGCTTAAGTACATTACGTACTTACATTATTAATTTACTCGCTATGCCTACTCAGTTAACGTAAGATTTTTATTATTTACTCTCATAATATTATCGTTTGTAGGCATGTGTATCATTCTTACTTCATTGACCTTTCAACAGCGCTTGTCAATGAAGTCTAATTGTGTGAATGCCTGTATTATATTAATAGGCATGTAAATAAGATAGTCACTGTTTTTATTAATGCTTTTCCAATTTATGTACTACCTAATGTAAAAAAAAAAGATGGTTAAAGAAAAACCAGTGATTGTGAATATTGTGACAGAATTTGGAAAAATGACATACCTACCTACATAGAGCTTTCAGCATCATATCACTACATACCCTTACAAAAATTATAAAACAAAGTCAACCCGCCACGTCTGTCTCAACTCAAAAACTACCAAACGGATTTTCAAAATGTTTTCACCAATGGACGGAGTGATTTATGAGGACAGTTTAAGTGTATAATTAATTAAGGTTTTGAGTAAATTGACTGAAATATGACGATTATTGTTGAAGATGTCGGAAAAAATCATGCCGACTGGGAGCTTTAGGTAGTGCTGCGTGCGCCACGTTTTTATATAAACCAATAGTAGGTATATACGAGTACTTCTATTCTCTACTTTTCAAATATTTGCAGGATTGGAAATAAAATACATTAGGATGAAAATCGGTTAAGTAAATTTTAATCTAACCTACATGCTCGACGTAACAGGCTGATACGACACTATGACAGAAAAAAAATGTAGGCATATAGGTACCTAATATTATATGTTCTGCTACCAGTGCGAATACGGGGCTGGTTGTTAGTGTTTTATAAAGAAAGAAAGAAAGAAAAATATTTTATTTGGGACACGCACAGGAAATACAGTTAAAAAGGAGCATATAAAAGTAACAAAATAAACATTAAAAAACAAAAAAAAAAAGAAATCAGACTAAAGAAAAAAAGAGACCTGTGCGAGGCCAAAAAGGCTCCCATCTCAGCATAAAGCTGCGATATTTAAAAAATAAATACCGCAACGCTGGTATTCTGATAGGGCCTGTGTGATGCGACGGACATACCCACGGATATCAATTATAAATAGCAAGGGGAATAAAGTCAAATAAAATAAAATACAAACACTAGAATACTTGAAAAGAAAAAACAAAAACCGTCAATGGTGTAAAGTTCGACTCACGCTTGACGCCCGACGGTCAAACCTCACTTGTCTATGCTATAGACTATTGACTATATTTCTATGACAATAAACAGATTCTGACGACAGAAGATGTATTTAAATTTTTTGATATTCCCTTGGATTGTGTATTCCACTCGCGCATCGTTAGCTCCCTGTTGTTGAAACCAAGTTCCAAACTAATTATGGAAGGGAAGGGGGATTCTACCTATAGGGTCAAAGTGATCTGATAAAATATATGGGGTAGATAAGCAAGCAGCTGTAAGCTCAACTCTAATAAAAACTAGGCGGTTAGAATGTCTTTCAAACCTGTGCGCATGAGCACAAATTCCATCTTAACTTTAACTGCCCTCGTCAGTGTGGTTTTGAATTCTGATTTCTATCTGTATCTAAATCATCATCTTCCTGCCCTTATCCCATATTACTTGGGGTCGGCGCAACACGTTTTCTTCTTCCATTCTCCCCTGTCAACCGTCACGCTATCATTCACTCCCTTCTCTTTCATATCATTCCTCACACAATCCATCCATCTTTTCTTTGGCCTTCCTCTGCCTCTCCATCCATCAACATCTATATTCATCGCTCTTTTAGTCACATGCGTTTCGTCTCTCCTCATTACATGCCCATACCAAGACAAACGATTTTCTTTCAACTTTTCTGTCACTGGCGCCACTTTCAAACTTCCTCTTATATACTCATTTCTCACTTTATCCATTCTTGTCACTCCACACATCCATCTCAACATTCTCACTGTATCTAAATATGCTTGATAATATATTGATATCATTGCTCCCGCCCGTGTGCAACCTGCCGTGATAGGAAATAAGATTAGTTAGGTTTAAGAGTAGAGTTTGTGCTCACGACTCGTGCCGGCAATTATGACTACGTAATGGTTCCTACCTACTCCACATTGGTGCGTCAATATTTATTTGCAATTTGGATTTTGCAGTAATTTTATCAAGTCGTAGATTAGGTAGGTTTATTTTTAGGGTTCCGTACCTCAAAAGGAAAAAACGGAACCCTTATAGGATCACTTTGTCATCTGTCTGTCAGTCTATCAAGACCCCTTTTCTCAGGAACGGGTGGAGGTATCAAGTTGAAATTAATATCAAATACGTAGGTCTATATTCCCTTAGAGTTCTTAAAAAGTCAAGCTTCTAAGTCAACGCAATAAAAAATACGGCCATATAAGCGACATATTTTGATACTCGCAAGTAAATCAAAACCTTTAAGGTACTTCCAGTTGTCCTGGAATCATGAAATTTGGCAAGCAGCAGGAGAGTGTCACAGCACAAGTAAAGGAAAAAGTCCAAAAATTGTTAATTTGTAATTTTATCACTTAAAAAAAATTTGGGATTACAATGTTAAGTTTGTTTCTGGAATAAATTCTTTTCAACTACGGAACCCTTCATTGTGCGTGGTCCGACACGCACTTGGCCGGTTTTTTTCCATTCAATGTCTTTGGGATTTCCAATTTATAAAACAATAAAAATAACGATGAAACTTAGGTACACAATTTAAAAGGTTGGTATGCACCTAAATAACTAGGCTATATTTTTATTTTTATCTATATTGTTTGTACCCATCTCATATTTTTTTCAAATTACGTGCTTTAAAGACCATTTTTTTTAGTTCTTTTAACAGCACAGGATAACCTTTTCACTCTGATTTAACTTATTTAAAACATTTAAGAGAAGGTTTTTAATTACAAGAGATACGAGTTATCCAAGAATGCTAATAATTTAGCGTAGGTATGGAATATGGATGTATTTGTTATTGTGTTACAAGTATTGGTACCTACATGAATTTCGTCACCTGGGTAAGTAGGTACTTACGTAACTTACACAGTGAGGACATCTAGAAATAGTGTCTTATCCAATGTCAAGTGTTTGTTTGTAGCTACATATTTGTAAACGTTTAAATAAATATTGAAAAAGTGCAAGCTATGATGAAATTATGATATTGCAGTATTACACATCGATAGACTCAATGATGTAAATACATTCTTATTAAATGTAGGTAGTTTAAATTTACAAAAACTTTTCGATTGATGTATTTATTCAACTTGGCTTAGTTTTTTGTTTTCTTTCGTTGACTAGCAGTTCAGTTACTTCCTTATCTTTTAAAAATTGCTATAATAGCTGATTTAAAGTTGGTAAAACCACAAAAACATTTAGTTACGAATTGACATTGAAATTGTAAAATCATAATAAGCACAGCGGCGAATTTAACGAGTTTTTTGACCCAGGTAACTTCTTTGTTGAAAACAGACACGTTATAGATAACATAACCATAAAGATACTTTATCAATTCGCTCTTTGGAGATAACCTCGGTTAAAGAAATATTTGGAAGAGAGACGTTAGAACTGAAATATTTTCTAACTCTTGGATTTGTTAAATTCCCAATTGACACTCAAATGTTCGAACGAAATATCCACACTTCATTAAGTTAATTTGTCATTTATAAGCAAATGGTTGGGTTTCAGACACACGCAAATAAAATGCAAGGAAAACTTCATGTTGTCTGTTTACAAAATACTTCATTTCCGCTCCACTACCTACGGATTATTCACTAAGCGACGAGGAATTTGCCATAATATTTTGCAAAAATACAAGGAAGCTTGTAATGTTTACCCAACGATGTTTGCACAAAGATAAACGTTAGGGAAAATATTTTTGAATTATTTTTATATTTTGTAGCTAAGAAAACTGGCAAAACGACGAACGCGAAAACGAAAACATACTTAGTTATGACCACCGCTTAAAATATTCTATTCTATACCTACTATTAAATCAGCAATATTTGTATATAAGTACCTACTTATTATACATATATTTGTAATCACGTTCTCGAAAACGGTTCTAACGATTTCGATGAAAGTTGCAATATAGGTGTTTACGGGGGCGAAAAATCAATCTAGCTAGGTCTCGTATCTGGAAAAATTCGTTTTCTCTATTTTCACCAGAGCAGAGCCCAGCAGGCAGTACGTACTGAGTACTTAAGTGCATAGATCATAAGCATTAAGTACCTATCCTGTTGGAATTTGTCTAAGCATAATAATTAAAGTTTTCTCGAACTCGATACTAGGTGTCATCTCTATGTTGCCTAGAGTCATTAAGCTCTCGTATGCCGCCCAGTCAATCAGACAGACTGCATTGAGAAATAAATGACATGTTGAAATGAAACTTAATGATGACTTTGTCTGTCGATTCAATAAACATGTAATTGTTGATTCAATACCTGTTTCAGACAATCACCGGCGAGTCATTTGCATTACCGGTATAATCACAATTATTTTGACTACTGTACAGACAAGTATCAGGGATTGAACCGAACGTTTCTGAAATATTGTAAGACTTTGGAAGCTGCGCAATTGACTCCGATATTGTTTCGAGTGACGAAGAGGTCGGGTGCCCTTGAGGGATCGTTTACGAATGTAGAGCACTCTGAGATTCAAAGATAGTAAAAACAGGGAATAGGTACAATGTTTATTTACTTGATTACTAACCGTTTTATCTTATCTCATTCTCCATACGACGCGTAACCTAAAGGTGTGCTAGCGTCTTTGTTGAAACTGAACTGTCCTTCAACTTACATTAAGTTCATTCCACATCACTTCGCACCTGAGCGAACTGATTCGTATTGTTCACATAAACAACTTATTTGTAATTCAAATGCTATTTAGTGTATGCTCCAGTAAATCGATTAAGAATCACTACGTAATGCGATTAAGAACAGTCACTGTCTGGGGTTGTGTCTGTTTGTTACTCATCACTTTAATCACTTTTATTACTTTTTAGAGAGTGTATTTGTGGAGAAAGTGACGTAACAGGTACAAGATTAGCAAGCAGGCTAGGTATACTTTTTCTATTCAAGTAATAGGTTGAGTTTTGATGCGGTTAGCAATCCCGTAGGCAACCTACATCTGCAGGGTATCTAATGCAATGGCGCAGAGAGGACCACTGGATCATTAAACCTGATGGTACAATTGCAAATATAAATAGACACCATGAAAAAAACCCGCCTGCTGCGACCTGGGCCCGCGTGGTGGATTACGGCCCACTCCCTCTCACAGAGAGGAGGCCTGTGTCCCAGCAGTGGGAACGTTATTGGCTGATTATGTTATGTTATGTATGAAAAAAAACCTTGTTTTTGAACCGAATTCTTCTTTTAATATATTATTGTTCTTCGATAATTTTCGTCAATTGTGGACCGATTTTGAAAATTCTTTTTACATTACCCAAAAACTACCCAAGCAAAGTTAATAGTAATATTAACTTTGCTTGGGTAGTTTTTGACTTAGCTTCGATAATACGTATTTAATCCTCTTTGTGTATCATGATGATGTTATAATACTTTCTGTCACAGGTAGGTCTTCTTCTTCTTCCATCGGTCCTTCATTACTGAGGATCGTGGTCACTGGACCCCTTTGAGCGAACAATCAGCCTTCTTTAAAACTTTGGACCAGGGTAGATTGTCGGTCCAAAGTTGCCATCACCACCTGCTGAAAAAGGCTCCATCAATCCGTCAGATATTTATATATTTACTATCAGGACATGTTACGCTATTGCACAGTATAACTTTTATACGCCCTGAATATCCTTTTAAAAATTGACCAAATCTAAGTTTTCAAAGTCGTCATATTAGGGGAAAGCCCACAATTCTTTCTTCATCAGTTTTGACTATTTAAGTCATTATGCGTCAGTTCGCACACGATCATATGAAAACCAAAGGCTCTGAAGATCACTTTATTTGTGGTCCATTTTTTAAATCTGAAAGTCGATCCCTGACCACGACGCTCTTATCTGAAACTTTTCAAATATATTTTCGGTGCTCTCTCATCATGCCGCACCTACTCAGCTATCTTTTATATAACTTTTCGCCCTGCATGTTTGCTCATGAACCCTCTGGGCTCCCCTACAAACTAATAACCAACTTTATAGCAGCTATGAGGTTGATAGCCTAACTAAGGAATGCTTAGAATCATTCACCAGCTAAAGCAAGGCAATTGAAGACTATGAAGCAACCATGCGAAAAACTGGCCAATCGATATACACTTACTAACATTGTAAGCATTTTCTTGTATGTGGGCCACGTTAGCAGGCCCAGTGGTTCTATGTACGACGCAAGGTATAATTAGCATTAAGTAGCGCTCGCTATGAAAAACATCCCCACGTCGACGCCGATGTTCAATTACAGACGATTTTGTATTATCAAGGCTCGTGATTTTTTTCTCGTACCGATGATAGAGCTCTGCCATATATATACAATGAGACTAAAGGCGTGCATCAGCCGTCCTGAAAAGTTTCAGTTTACGAGCACGGATAGGCTGCATATAAAGCTAGATTGCTAGATCTAGTGATTAGATCAATATAATAGATGAACTAAAGATGTTAACCAGATTGCACTGGGTGGAAGTGGTGTTATAGGGAAACTTTCAAGACCTAAGTGTATATCCAGTAGAGAGCTGCCACAAATTAATCCATCGATTTCTAGTGTAACCATGTTAGGCTGGGCAAGGTTAAACACCTAATTATTTTTGCCGAACCATCGAGCTTTAGTTACGAAACTGTCAACAACGTCCTATCTATCTCATTTGTTGAGTCTCCGGTTGAAATTAGTAAATATCTTAATTTATCTTATTTAACCATGAACTGGACAAACCTTTCATTAATTACTGCACTTAATACCTACGAAGGATAAGAGTGATTTTCAACAAGAGCGTAATTGTAAGTATCTATATTTTATGTTTGTATATCTGTACTATAGCGGACTAGTTATGCAGGAACATACAGTAGCCATGCATGCACCTCATGTATATGAATGGTAATAAATATTACTTTGTAGTGAAAGGAAAAATATTGAAGAAGTTGTTTATTAAGTTTTATTTGACTCGTATTTTATGAGGGTAAAAATAATAAGTATCTACGTAAATCTCGTACCTATTTGCAACTCTTAAGAAAACGCTGCAATTTGATGTAAGTATGCCCGCTGCATGTCGACCGCGGTCTCCACATTGAGAAGAATTGGATTGCGTTCGATAGATACCAATTGTCGTAACTGATACCTTTTTTTTATTGCTCTGCAATATTACAAAGTCATTTACAATTCGCAACAGGTTTGAGAAAGTTGAACTCCCGTTAAATTCCAGTACCAGTTAAGAATTCCTGTGAAATGCGGGATCCGTTAAAATTGCAATAAAAACTTGTGCCACCAGCATCGCTCGATACTTGGAGAGATAATTTCTCACATATTAAGCTGTCACTGAGTGCAGTTAGGTGGGTTAGCTGTGAGATGGTCGGCCGTTGACGTCGTGTCCGCAGCCCCGTAATGTTACGTAACGAGAGACAGTTACGCTAAGCCAATGTCAAGAGCGCCGCGTCAACGGTCAACTCTGTACTAATGCAACGGCGCGGGCGTCGTCGGGCCCGCTGTCCGCACACCCGGCGCACGCGCCGCCCAGCACGGCCGCACGCGGGGTCAACGACCACGATACCAAACAAAATCTTAAAGCCAAAACTTGAACTTGAACAAAGATTTAAGAAGCTGATATTGGCAAAAATATTTAAAAGAATCGACGTATGTAGGTACTTACACAAATATTCGAGTGCGGTCAATAAACTTATGTGGACTCATGGACTGTTATTTTAAGTAGGTAGTATAGTGTGGTTTATGACAATAAGATTAAGAAAGTTCTTTACGTTATACAGAATTTCTACCAAGATTGCAGATTAGGGCAATATCACTGCACGCGTAGCATGAACACCATTGAAACGGGTTTTGTCGACGAAAGAATAGACAGAATGATAGATCGGTTACTCTTGTTTCATCGAAAGGAAATTGGCAAATTATCACTTCCCAAACAATTTTCCGCGTAATTTCATTTGTCAAATTATTAAAGCAAAAATCTTTTCACAAATAATTGTAACGCAAACCTAATGTTTGGCAAGTGAACGTTTAAACAATAACTTGTTTTCCAACTAGTGCTTTTACCAATTTTTATGAAGTCAAATATTTCAGTTGGAATAATACATTTTACGCAAAATAAGCCAAATATTTAGTATCATCAGTTTTCAATTTACCATTTCTATTCAGTCAATTGCTTAGTCAATGTCAAACAATTTGGTTCTTTTTGTTTTAAGTTTTTTTTTTAAATAATCTCTTTTTTTCCACATTTTTTAGTATATAATCTAGTCGTTTCTGGCACTCGCCGGCAGCTACCGCAGCACCGCTCGCTTCGCTTGCTCGGCTCGTGCGTACGAGGTTACGGTTTTAACCTAACCATTTTTGTGTTTTTTAAATTAATTAACCTCGTTTAACTAGTTCGGTGCTTGATAGCCTGTTAAGAATCCTAATCCCTTTTTTTACATATTTTATTTTCTATAAAATTTAGTCGTTTCTGGCACTCGCCGGCCGCTACCGCGGCACCGCTCGCTTCGCTCGCTCGGCTCGTGCGTAGTTCAGGTTTGACCTAACCTAACCTATATATTTTTTGTCATAACAAATCATTTGACCAAACGTTTATTGTCTAAAGATTGTTTGCTGTAATAAATCATTTGATTAAAGAGCAAAATATGCCATAATGACATTATCCTTGGTAATATTCTGCCAAGTAAAAATTTTACCAAATGAAAATGTGCGTACTAAAATCATTCCAAATATTGCATTGGTATAAAAAAAGATTCCTAATATTTGTTGTCAAAATCTTTTCGGCAAAACGGCAGGATCCCATGACAGATTGTAGAAGTATTCCAATGCATTCTAAGCGTCTAAGCATGGCAATGTATCATTTTGTTTATTCTTCCGTCGACAAAACGTCGTCATGCTACTCGTGCTAAAGAGGTCAGTGTGACTGTGAGTGAACCGTTTCACTGATTGACTTATTGGATTATCCTTACTTACATTGTATTTTCTCTTGGTTGCAGAGCACGCCGCCACCCCTGGTGGACTGGTCGTACGTGCCAACGCTAGTACTGGCCGTGATCCTGGTATTAGTTGCGGCGACGGCGCTGGCTGCGCGCGCGGCGGATGGCAAGCAGTCCACGCGCCTGCCTGGACCGCAGGCGCTACCTTTCCTGGGCACTCGATGGCTGTTTTGGAGTAGATATAAGATGAACAAGCTACATGAAGCTTATGAAGGTGAGTTTTTTATTGCAATTATGCTTATTTTTTATCAAGCGGAACTCAAGCAAGTAAGATTTAATTTAGCAAGCATTTGCTGTACACATAGGTGACATAGGTAAAATGTTTTTATTTACTTTAATGAATAAAATAGCAAATTTTTAACTAGAGCACAATTCAGTAAGGCAGTCTATTTCTAATTAAAATCAAGCAACACCACACAAGCAACTACAAACATTTTATATTGGGAAGCATAGGCTGCTGCTGCTACTGCTGTAAAAAAAGCAAGAGTTAAATGAAATATAAAAAATGAAATGTAATCATAATTAATTTAATTTAAGTAATCTATTGTTATGAACTTAATAATTTATTTTTTGTCTACACTATGTATTACTTGTTTCAAATAATGTAATTAATATTGAATAGAATATAATATCTTCATTTTGCATAAAATATGGTACATAAAAGGTCTTAAATTTAAAATAGTTCCACATATTTTGCTTACTTTTTTAGGCATGCAAAAAAAAAAACATTAAAAATAAAAATGTAAACAAAAACACTTATTACTACTTACACTTATTACTTATTACTGAGATCATGTGAATTTAAAAAAAAATAATTGTTTATTATCTGCGCATAATGTAGTGCATGCTGTGCTTTTCTTTAAGTAATGAGGCGCTTAGACTTAAGTTTGCTATGTACAAATTGTAAAGTAATAGTGTACTCATTGTTGAAGAGCCTATAAATAAATAAATAAATTAGATTTCTTGGCCTATACGGTATAGATTTACCACTAATAATATTCCTGCAGCAGTTCATTGAGACAGACTGAGAACAGTAGTGCTATTCTGTAAACATCTCACCGTGATAACTCGCGTGAAGTGAGCCGTCAGTCCACCTGATGCTAGGGGTTGACACTATTGACAGCTCACTTTACGATCACTTCACTCATGTTTTCACGGTGAGATATTGACAGAATAGCACTACAGGTTGATCTGCGAATGAAAATGTCGCTCGAGATTACTGTCAGTGCCAATAGATGATGAATCTTTTCTAGACTTAGAAATCTAGAATTCTAGATCATGGAACAAACATAATTAGGTTTCGAGACTAATAAGTAATTCCGATGTCAGCTATAAATAACTTGATCTAGTTTAAGAATATTTATTTATAGTTCACTGTTTGTGCTATTTCGATAACATTATAATTAACACAATTTATTAGGATGAAGAACAAAACAGCACAGAGATCTCATAACAAATAACAAAAACAATCACGTAATTAATTATCCCATTTCTCCGAGTTAATAATCTCGGGACATTTTTGTTCCGCGCAGGTAGGCAGTGACTTTATGAAAATGGTTTAGTAAAGTTCCTAATAGAGCCTACCCAGAGCTGGAATTTTAAGGTTCCAATCTGCCCAGCCTTTTCCCAAACTATGTTGGGGTCAGCTTCCAGTCTAACCGGATGCAGCTGAATACCAGTAAGTAGGTATTTTATATGGAGTGACTGCCTATCTGACCTCCACAAACCAGTTACTGGGTAACACAATACTCCTTGGTAAGACTGGTTGTCTGACTTTTGGGCTTCTGACTACCTGTAACGACTGTCAAAGATCTACCAAAGGCTTTACGTGCTTTCCGAAGTACGGAGGGATCTCGATATGTAATGGATGGTCCGATCCCCGAACCCATCCACGAACCGACCGCGGCAAGCGAAGGTTAACCTTCGATCGACCCGTGCGGCTGCGTGAGCCACGAGCCCCGCTGGAATTTCAAGGTTCATCATTATCATCTGCCTAGCCATTTCCCAACTGTCAGCTTCCAGTATAACCGGATGCAGCTGCATACCAGTATTTTACATGGAGCGACTGCCTATCTGACCTCCACAACCCAGTAACTGGGTAATACGATACCCCTTAGTAAGACTGTTTGTCAGACTTTCGGGCTTCTAACGACCGTAACGACTGTCAAAGCTGGAATTTCAAGGTTATGGGTGCCTTATTAAGCTGTCGCTGTTAAGACTGAATATACGCAAGGCTTCACAGTTGTCTATTAAAATTGTCAAGGCCGGTGATAGCCAGCAGCGTCATCAGCACAAGAAAAGTTAGCTATTTTGGAGACGCCAATTTTGATGTTTCTCCAAAATGGCCAGCTTTTTTAAAGACTTTCCGAATGCTTTTTTTGGAAAAAATCAATAAATTAATTATACTACAACTACACCAACTACCACACTACTACTTTAATAACTATATACTGGTGTGTTTTTGTTTTATAATTATGTAAAAGCTAGTTTTAGGGTCACAATGAGAGATTTGCACACAGACATGTTCAGGCGTTACGGGCCGGTATTCGTGGAGACGACGCCAGGGGGCGCATCTGTGGTGTCCATTGCTGAACGTGCAGCGCTGGAAGCGGTGCTGCGGGCCCCGGCCAAGCGGCCCTACCGTCCCCCCACCGAGATCGTGCAGGTCTACCGAAGGAGCAGACCCGACAGATACGCTTCCACTGGACTTGTCAATGAGTAAGTATAAGACCTCTCGCAATTAAGTTGGTTAGGAGCTGGATGAAATCAGCAAAGGTCGTTTGGAAAAGTTTTTGGATTCAAACGGCTTGAAACTGTTCAACTTTTACTATGGGGTCAAAGGAAATCCTAGGCAAAGGCTAGGAGGTCCTCTTAGGCTAAAAAGCTGGAGAAATGCTATTACACAATTAAAGACTTTTTAAATGATAAAACTATATAAGGAAATGTTATTGATAAATATGCGTTGCAAAGACAACGCAAATTTCGAATGTTCTAGATTTTAATAATGACATTGTTATTTGTTTATTATTTTTTATGGTTGTTGCTATATTGTAATTTGGCAAACAGATTTAGACATTACCAGATTATGTAAAGATTAAGTTTTAGTGATGGAACAACGTTAATAATAAAAAAAATATTTTCTTGGTATAGAACTCATACTACGTACAATATTAGGTAAAATTACTCACGGACGAACTCGTGTGAGGGGTTAATTGTGTATTAATTGCGATTGTCGTTAATGTTTTGGATTATTTTGACATTAAGCTTCTTAACGTTACACATTACTACATACATATATTCTTCATTATATGATTTGCGAGAGATTTATATTTAATTATTTGATTATTTTGATTATTATTGTTATTATTTTTTTTTTGTTTTAATCTGTAACTACATATTAAATTTGACTATGGCTAATAATAATCGTATCAAGAGCTGTATCTATAGTACTATTTAATTCAAACCTAATATGTTGCATGCCGTAAGGTAAAATGTATCGAGACACAACAAATATATACTTATACTTATATACTTATATGTATACTTACATTATTAGCAAATAAATGATTTCTTTCTTTCTTCTTTCTAAAGGCTGGCAGATGCGTTCCGACCGACTCTGGCCTCATAAGTCACCCGGGTAATACCGGTATCTATCCAAAAGCCATCCATTAATATTAATGTGACTACAGACCATAAGCGTGACTAGGAGTTAATTGTATTAGTTTTTCTGAGGGTAATTATAACATTATGTTCGCATGAACACCACATCAACACGTGTCTGTCTTAGTTTAAAACACCTATAATCTCAAGGTTTGTTCCAAGTGCCTTATTAAGATGTCCGAGAAGGTTATAAATAAGTTGACGGTCCGATTATATGTAGATAACGCCAATCATCTCGTATTTCAAGTCGAGAGTAGGTAATTGACATAGATACCTAGTTAGACTAGGTTATCTTATAAGTAAGCATTCATTCACAGCGGGTGGCTTGACCTCGAGTCGGGGTTAAAGTAAGTAGGTACCATTGTGTCCTGTGGTCGTGATATTTTGGCAAGGCTTTGTACTTCTAGTCACGTAGACTTCAAATATAATTGCGCACTGCGCAGTTACATTGGCACTATAGTTGAACGACGTTGCAATGTTGCCATTTCCTGTAAATGAAGTTTATGTCGATAATGCCTACCAGTTTCATCATGATGTTCAACAATGTCTCATCAGTTTCGATTACAATCAAATTAGTTCCTTTTGAAAGAAATCGCAATAAATGATAGGATCTACATCGTATAAAAATAGATGTTAGATCATAAACCACAGTCACAGAATAAACAATCAATCTGCCTAGCCTTTTCCCAACTTTGTTGGGGTCTGCTTCTAGTCTATAACCGGATGCAGCTGAAAACATACCAGTATTTAATTTACATGGAGCGACTGCCTGTCTGACCTCCACAACCCAGTAACTGGGTACTGGGTACCGATACCCCTTGGTTGGTTATCAGACTTTAGGGCTTCTGACGACCCGTAACGACTGTCAAAGATTCACGAATGACAGCCGGGACCAACAGCTTCACGTGCTTTCTGAGGCACGAAAGAGTCTCGGTATGTAAAGACCCATGTCACCCATCCACGGACCAACCCCGGCAAGCGTAGCATCGACCCGTGCGATTTTTATTACTTGGCTACCAGTTCCAACCACATTTAGATTAATGTTACTAATAATGATCTAGTCATGGCCAAAGCTCAAAGTTACTAAGCAAATATATGCCTGTCAAAAGGAGATATATTTGAAGAAGGTAACAATTTGATAAAAGGAAATAACCAAGTGTGACTAACTAATATTGCCTAAATCACTAGCGTACAATTTATAAAACGATCACGTTTATTCGGCAGGTAGAGCTGTCAAGGCCCAAGTGAAGTTGTGCATAAAGATCTGGCTAGGTTAAACGTAACTAAAATGGTAATAATAGTCCAGACGTTAAAATAAAATAAAGACGTTGCACGGTCAAGGTTGCAACTTTAGAATTTTCGTGACTTTCGTAATAGGCGTAAAAGGTTGATATGGGGGCAGGAAGATGGCAACAATCCGTGTCTCGATTATGATTTATTTTGTGAATATTTGGGGAAGTTCTTATAGACCCTCCGTCTGGCTTGAAAACGAAGGATAGGAATTGATGAGGATTATGCCTGCAGAGGGTAATTTTCATCAAAAATGATCGAAGCTTCCAAATTACGCCACACCACTGAAACCCCTATCTCTTAATTTAAGATTCTGCTCCTCCTGTAGCTTAATTTCTTAAATCCTTTTCAGACAAGGCGAAAAATGGCATCATCTTCGTCGTCATTTGACCGCGGAGCTGACAAGTCCCAACACAATGCAGGGCTTCCTTCCGGAGCTGAACAACATTTGTGATGACTTCCTCGTCCTTCTGGACTCTTGTCGCCGGAGCGACGGCACCGTCGCTGCTTTTGACCAACTCACTAACAGGATGGGCCTGGAGTGTGAGTAAAATATTTTGTGGTCTTTGTCTATTGCAAGGATTCTACTTGGTTTTATGACGAGACACCATCAGATAGCACAGGAACGTAGTAGTTAAGGATATAGCAGGAAGCGACTAACAGACAGATGAGCACTTTCATAGCAAACGACGCGACGCGGACATTGGTGTAATCGAGATGCTCTACTATTCAATTTTAAGTTGTGTTGAGAAAGAATCATAGTAAATTGGTATTGACCCTTCTAGATAATTTGATCGTCTGCCGTCTTGTGTAAGCATGAGTCAGACATGCGTTGGAATTTAAGATGAAAGTACTGACAACGTTAACCATTGCCAAAGATTTGTAACTGAGGAGATGATGATCGTAAGCATTCTGGTAGGTATTCTAGGTAGTCCTACAATGCATCCGTTATAGATCCCAAAGGGAGAAATAGATACCTAATACTAGATGGGTGCGGTTGGTACTTATGTATAGTGTGACATGTACAAAAAAGCATCCGTTCGGAATCAATGATTATAATTACACTTCTGGACACATCTATTGGCCCACCTTAGAGTTTAGGTTTCGATGGCCCCTACCGAAATATGATTGCTAGATTGAACAAAAACTGTTGATGCAGTTATAAACCTGATACATTTTACCATCTTTTTCGATCGTATTGTTTTAAATTTGAATTCAGAATACCATACGACATGGAGCTACGCCTAACAAGTCGGATATGCGCCTTGTTAAAGGCAATTGATTTTTGAATAAAAAACATGTTTTATCAAATAAAGGCTTAATTTAATAACGCGTGTTGCCTCCATGGGCATCTACCACAGCTCTCATACGATTAGGCATAGAGTTTATCAACCGCTCTATGAAATTTTGAGGGATCATCTCCCATTCCTCTTCTATGGCAGTTTTCAACTCCTGCATCGTCTGGGCAACTGGCTGACGAGCCCTAACACGTCTTTTTAGCTCGTCCCACATGTGCTCAATGGGGTTCATGTCTGGGCTGGCCAGTCCATAACTGTGATGTTCATATCCCGAAGATATTCCCTGACGATGCCGGCCGCATGGGCTCTTGCATTATCATGCATAAAAAGGAAATTTGGGCCCACATAGTCCGCGTATGGTATCACGTGAGGTTCTAAGCACTCACGAATGTACCTTTCAGCATTTAATGTTGGCAGCCGTGGTCCTGTAACAACCTCAAGTTGAGTTTTGCCGCTCGCGGATATACCGCCCCAGACAGTCCATGAGTCACCGCCATAAGCAACCCTCTCTTCAAAGCAGCATTGTGCGAAACGCTCTCCCTTACGTCGGTAGACCTTCTTCTTTCCATCATTGCCATGTAACACAATTTTAGACTCATCAGAAAAGAGTACACGGCTCCAATCTTGCTGTGTCCAATTTAAATGACTGCGTGCGAAATGAAGGCGCGCTGTTCGGTGGGCTCGCGTTAGTTTGGGGCCATTAGCTGGCTTGTGTGGTACCATATCGCGTTCTTTTAACCTTCTCCGAACAGTTCGAGCGCTCACAGATACTCCGTGGAAGGCGCGTGGAAGTTGGTTTTGTATCTCAATGGAGGTAAGGTGACGATTTCTCAAGCTGGTCGTCACGATGAATCGATCCTGCCTTTCAGTTGTGACCCGAGATCGTGGCCTTCCTTGGCGACGAACAAAGCCGCCAGTCTCTAGGTACCTCCGATAAACATTTCGGACCGCAGATCGACTTAAATTAAGTTGAGCACTCACGTTTCTTTGGCTGTGTCCGGCCTGAATAAGTGCCACAGCTTGGGCGGCGACTTCAGGTGAAGTATCCATAGATTATTGATAGAACCTCACCTTAATGTTAAGAATAAGTAATGTTTGTTGCAAAACCAAAGATATCAATCACTTTTTCAAGAATTAAATCCAAGTAAACCAATAAAACCAAGTTTTCTTAGTATTCGATTGTTTGATATCAACAAACAGGCTCCAAATTGTCTTTTGTTTCTTTAAATTCTATGTTCGAAATTCAAAAAAAGACTATTGAATGAAATTGTGAATGTGCCAGGTTCAAAACTGCATAAAAACTTTTTGCTCGACCTAATATAAAATTTTAGCTAGGACCAAACGAAACTGAAAATACAAGGTGGGCCAAAAGATGTGTCCAGAAGTGTATAAATTCCAAACGGATAAAGACAGAAGAAAGATAAGAAATACTGACCCTTTCACCTACACAATATATGGGTCTAATATTTTCGAAGCGATAGATTAAGAGAGTTGAGTCCTCTTTTAACTTTTATAACAAAAAAAAAAAAAAAACAACCGACTTCCAAAAAAAACGTAACGTAAAAAGTGGAAGATAACTTTAATTTCAGAAGTCGGTGTCTTTGGTTTTGTATTTTCGTTTTTTGCCACTGACTTCCAAAATTAAAGTTATGTTTTTATTTTTCAATTTTTAGTACTACCCCACAAATTCGAATACCACTACCTGCAAAAGAAATGAGAACATCATCGACATAAAAAGTAGGTTCCCACGCTAAGTTAATAGATTTTACATGGGACCAACTTCGAGGTATACCCTCCCGAATAAAACAATCTTTCAAAACGGACAACTCCGTAAAAAGTTATGTGTGGTCATACATAAAAAAAAAACGTGTCGACTTGAGAACATCCTCCTTTTTTTCGTCGGTTACAAAGAGCCCTTTAAATTATGTATTTAGGTGCTTTCATCCTTGTACTTTGAAATGTGTTGATCAAACAAATGCATATAATAAATTAATATCGTGTGCTGTCGCGTGGAGTTCAAATGCTAAAGTCAGTGGGTCTTAAATAGATTCAGACAGAGAGTTGCGATAATAGTGACACATAGTAACGTGAAAATGACGTCCATCGAGATAAGAATGTGGGTCATATGTGGAAGAAAATAGCGTTAGATGGCCAACGTACTCGCGTGAGTGCGTCGCCGTCGCGAGGAATGCAATAATCAACACCAGAAATGCATTATGAAATTGTACACTACACCGGATTACATAGAACCATTCTCAGCTGCGTTCAATGTTATCAGATATCGACCGGAAGCTGTCGCGTCCCTCCAAATGTTTTTTGTGGTCATATGAGTATTCTTCCTTGGTAACAGTACTCATGGATAACCATGTAGGTAGGTGTAGGTATTGAACTTTGACTTTTCGAATTCAATAAAGATGTTTTGTCAATATGAATTTCCAAAGTAAAAAAATCTTCAAATGTGAGAAGGATGTACCTACTTGATAACATTATTTTTGTCGCTGCTAATTAATTTTAACAGTAGGTACCTACGCAAGAAGTTTATTGTTGTACAAAATACTGAAAATTCTTATTATGATTATCAACTTTCTTTTTGTCGTGTATAGTTTCTGTTAATTAGTAAAGTTTTTCTGTGGTGTGGGTAGGTGGCATCACGTTTTGGATGTATCTGTTGGAGAATTTTGATAACTGTCGAAGTGTCCACGCCTCGACGGTAAACGATCTGGCGGGATCATCCCAAATCGTGAACATTCGCCAAATAATTGTAGTACCTAGTGTGTGAAAAGAGACCGTCACCGTAGTCCAACTTGTCGAGAATTACGGGACTATCGTGTAATACTGTTACAGCGGTATGCGGCCTAATGCTGGGCTCAAGATTGGGATTCCTGGAGCGGTGGATGTCGGGTCGCGCAGCTACCCTCGCAGCAGCCGTGAAGGCCCATTTCAGGGCTCAAAGAGACTCCTACTATGGTGCTCCGCTATGGAAGTTCGCACCCACCACACTTTACAGAACATTCGTCAAGAGCGAGGAAACCATTCATACGTGAGTTCGTTTCCCTATCTTAATAATGAAGCAAAGCGTAAATATAGTAGTTAGGTACGACTTACGTTATTGACTTTGTGATTGATGGGCTATTACTCACAATGCGTAGTCAGTGTTTTTTATAAGATACAGGACTGTCATACATTGTGACATTGGACGATGTGTACCTACAGATAAGTATTACAGTACCTTATTGTTTACCGAACGTTCAAGTTCAAATGGAATAGGTATCATTAGTAAGCAAGTTTCATAATGATGGCTATAGGCCGCCGAGCTTTTACGTCCTCTTTTAGATTAATCATCCCTTTGAATAAATTGAACATGACGCATAAGTTTGGATACCTTCATATATTGTATCCTTTAACTCGACCGAGCTTTAACGAGGTGATCCATAATTTATATAAAAAAGTTACGTTCTTCCTTAATCGAGCCTCTTAGGCCTTGACCGATTTTTTGTTCAGTAAATAGACGAAGGTTAGGTAACTTTTTGTGAGCTGTTACGTTTGCCAGACAGTTCTGCCACAGTATGATATGATGAGTCAGCACAAAAGCGCAACAACAAAACACAAAAAGCTTTGAACCTTGACGTCTGGTTTTAGATTAGTCTGGGCACAGTAAATATATATTTATTTACTGTGGTCTGGGTCTAGTTTACACAAAACCTTTGTTGAAGAATTTTTATAACTTCCGTTTATTACATACCTAGCTAGTTAGGTTAGTGTATTTGATACATATCCTAATGGGTATTTTGATTGCATACATCCAGATTCTGGTTTTTCCGCAAATCCCATAATTATAATACAAAACCAAATTGTTGGCAGGATAGTATCGGAGCTGATGGAGGAAGCGAGGAACAGGAGGCAAGGCTCTGCCGACGATGACGCTATGCAGGAGATCTTCCTGAGGATTCTGGAGAACCCCGCCCTTGATATGAGGGACAAGAAAGCCGCAGTCATTGACTTTATTACAGCTGGCATTGAGACGGTACGCTTACTAATATCATCATCATCTGCCTAGCCTTTTCCCAACAATTTTGGGGTCAGCTTCCAGTCTAACCGGATCCAGCTGAATACCAGTATTTTACATGAACGGACAGCCTATCTGACCTCCACAACCCAGCTACTACTAGGGGTATACGATACCCCTTGGTAAGACGCTTACTAAATATAGGGGAGATTTAGATTTCCGAACACAGATGTTCTTCTACAGAACCGTGGTCAACTGTATTTTTTTATGTAATTTTTATTTCTGGGAATTATCGCACTGGCTTCCAAGCTTTATTGGTCATCTCGCAATAAACTAGACAGGTACGTCAGCTGCAGTTCATACGGAGAAAGTACTTTACTATCGTCGAGCCGAGCGGCGCGTGAGTAGTGGCCAAATCTAGCGATTTGACGATAATGTCCAGCAGACTCGAACTTTAAAAGATATTCAGAATGTACAAAGCGAATTTTGAGATTAAGTTGGTGACGGAGAGTAGTTGGCAAGCCATTTTAGTGAATGGTCCTTGCCATAATTTAGTCCTTGCCGCAATGTAAAATGCTTCCTCCAACTGCAGTAACATTTGTTATTTTTATTACAGCTAGCAAACAGCCTCGTATTCCTGTTATACTTGTTGAGCGGGCGGCCTGACTGGCAGCGCACTATTCGCTCCGAGTTGCCTTCATGCAGTACCCTGACTGCTGAAGACCTTGCAGCCGCCCCGTCAGTTCGGGCTGCTATCTATGAAGCCTTCCGGCTACTACCAACTGCACCTTTCTTGGCCCGGCTTCTGGATGCACCCATGACTATTGCTGGACATAAATTACCTGCTGGGGTGAGTTGATATTTTTCTTCGAAAATATCATTGTCCGCTGTTTGTAATATTGATGAGTTTCGGGTGTTTTAGTACCAGATTGAAAACTACGAGGATGGTTCTTCTTAATAATCATAACAGCGAGTCGATTGACTGGCCCTGTTATTTCAGTTTCAGTTAGTCAGGGCAGGGCTCAACCAAATTGAGCTTATAATTTTAGCCAATTGTAAATAATTGGCTAAAATTATAAGCTCAATTTGGTTGAGCCCTGCCCTGACTAACTGAATCTGAAATAACAGGGCCAGTCAATCGACTCGCTTTTTTTGTCAACGTTTTCTTTTTTTGGCTAAGCCCATCACAAATAAATACTTAAGTTCGAGGCTTTGTGCTGCACCACTTTAAAAAATTATCTAAAAACTATTTCTTTTTTGCAGACGTTTATTCTGGCCCACACGGGAGCAGCGTGCCGTCGCGAGGAGAACTTCTGGCGTGCGCGCGAGTTCATCCCAGAGCGCTGGGTGAAGCCCACAGCGCCCCATGCTGCAACTCTAGTTGCTCCATTCGGAAGAGGACGGCGTATGTGCCCCGGGAAACGCTTCGTGGAGCTTGAGTTACATCTGCTGCTTGCCAAGGTAATAATAATATAATAATACCCGCCTATTATTGTCCCACTGCGGGGCAAACGCCTCTTCTCATAGAGAGAAGGCACTCACGATGTTTTCCTTTCAGAATTTTTATTAAAACCCTAAGCAAGTTTATCTTGGACATTATCCAAGATAAACTTGCTTAGGGTTTTAATAAAAATTCTGGCAGCAAACCATAATTCTGTACCAGCTCGAGAGCGATAAAAAAGCGCGCAGGTGAGGAGTACTTTGGGGATCGTGTGAACGTCCTATGAGGAGCTTCTCACTTGTGCATACTCGATCACTGCTTAAGTTATACTTAGTTACACTATAGGGTATCGACATGAATGGAACGTAGACTGAGTAGTTACATATAAGTGAACTTAATTTCGTTTTATTAGTGTTTGTAGTAGTTTGAAAACTGTACTTAATTATTTGTTTTTTTGTTTTTTTTTTTAATAATTTTAATTTTAATATATTGTTTTTTTGTATTCTTTTAGCACTCCCCTTGGTTTGTATACCAATAATATATGTATATTGCACTAAGTTACCTATATGTGTGGACTTGTAATTAGCTAAATAGTTACCTACATTGTAATTATTTTTTTTATTTGTCTGTAAGTCCTCCTAAAAGAAATAAATAAATAAATAAAAAATAAATAAATAAATGATACCAGTAGCACCACTCGGTTGAAGGTTCAGCTATGCTTGCAGCGGTTGGTTCATGGATGGGTGACCCCTCCGTGCTTTGGAAAGCACGTTAAGCCGCCGCTCCCGGCTGTCATTCATTGATCTTTGACCGTCGTTACGAGTAGTAGAAGCCCAAATCTGACAACCGGTCTTACCAAGAGGTATCGTGTTACCCAGTACCTCTGGCTTATGGTCAAATAGGCAGTCGCTCCATGTAAAATACTAGTATTCAACTGCATCCGGTGAGACTGGAAGCCGATCCCAACACAGTTGGGAAAAGGTTAGGCAGATTAAATGTCTTTTTTAGATCAGATGAGATTTCATTCTCAAGTATGTTACTCATTTTTATTATTTTTGTTCACAGATAATGCAAAAATGGCGCGTGGAGTTTGATGGTGAGTTGGACATACAGTTCGACTTCCTGCTGGCACCCAAGTCACCGGTGTCACTGCGCTTAGTCGAATGGTAGGCGCACGTGTATCTTTAGCTAAACGTGCTATCGTTTTGTAGGTACATCTGCTTCTTAGATCAAAGTTGTCATTGGATAGATTATACATTTGAGAACATATTATGCGCCTTTGTTCAGATACGGCATTTAAGACCTGTGTTAGTGCACTTAAGCATTATTTAGCTGGGCCATTTATTTCCTCGTCTTCTCTGAATATTGCGATTGTATAATCAAAGCTTTATAAAGACTAAACATCGCCATTTACTTTAAAATTTGCTGTTTAATTTTAAATGACTGTAATAAAGTCCGTCTTATAGCAACTATTTAATTTTACGCGAGTGATCGAAATGTCTTCCACTTGCTCGGTTTTAAGATTATTGACATTCTTCTAATTAAGTATATGCGTTATTTAAGTAACAATGTAAGTAAGCTTATTGTGTTGATCCGGATAGTTTTCATTTCTTCTAACTTATTGTAACTCAGTTGCCATGACAGCTCAGTGTAGGATGCGTTACAGGGTATTGGCAAATCTGCTCAAATCGCACACTTCTTTCTAATTTTGAAAGAACTGTTCACAAATTATTGTATAAGAACGTAATGTACGTGTAATATTTACGTAGAATACTGATCTAGTTTATAGCTACACAATATTATAAAAATATGGCTGTGTTAATATCAAAAACATATTTATATAAAATGTTATAACCGCAAATACCTCTTGTTATAAGACTGTGTACTGCCAGCACATGCATTTGTCAGGATTTTAATGCAATTTTTAATCTAAGTGTAAACGTTTAAGTTTAGCATTATAATCATTCCATTTTAAAATAAGTTTTTGGTAATACCAGCTTCGATATTTATAATAAAATCATAAATAAAATAGAAGTGGCCATTTCCTACGATTATTTTATAATGTAATATTTTTATGTTGACGTTAGTTGTATAACAGAAACGTGGATGGTTCCATCCTTGTTAGCTTTTATTAAAACGAAATACTTTATCATTTTTTATAGGAAACATACATGCATCATGAGGATATTGTTATAAAATATATTATTTTCAGAGAATAAACTGAACCTAATATTAATGAATATAAATAGAATATTAGTAAAGAGATTACAATGTAACTGTGTTTTACTTCTTACCTCCAGAGTTCTTGAGCCTTAGAATACGTACCACTTATTTGTTATCTTCATATTAGGTCACGTGTCCAGTTCCTACCTACTTAAACATCTAGGTACATATTCTTTCAACTTCAGTGAACCACCAGGATCGTCGATTAATCTTGCTAACCATGGCTTGCCTTCGTCTTTACAATTTTCGCTTAGCAACCTTCCCTCAAGAATCAGCTTGCTCTTTAAAAGCTATCAGTGCTTTGACAACCATGTTCTCTGGTCAGCCCAGTCAACTTGGCTTCTTACCCAGTTATCTAAAGTTCAGCTAAAGCTCGTTGATGTGACTATGTGAGTCAGCAACTCCTGTGACTATAGAATATGTTCCATATCCCGACTTTGTAAGCTATGATCACTCCAAATTTAGCAAAAGTAGTCCAGCAGGAATAAATTATCTGACCCGTTTCTTTAAATTGTGCCTACTAAGCTGAATAGTCCAAAGTTGCACAATATCGAGCGTCGCTTCAAGTTCGTGTCTTCTTCAATAATGGTATTCTGCTGCATCCGGTTAGACTGGAAGCCGACCCTAGTTGGGAAAAGGCTAGGCAGATTGATTGCTTCAAGTTCGTGTACCTTTGCCATGCAGAATTTTCGTCAACCGCACCATTGAATTGAGGAATTGACCCATACACGATGACATCAAAAATGTTGTCGGTCAAAATTGAGATGGTAGAGTCTGTCTATCTTCTCAAGAACCCGAAGATTTACTGGGGGTACCTACCCGTCAAATGGTTCTGTGGTTAATCCTGACTGGTGAAACGTGGAACATATCATAAGCTTCTAAGGGTCAGCATCCACCAAACGGAAAAATCCTCGCGGATGCGCGAGCACTTTTTAAATTTCACTGAATAAGTAACTATTTATATTGACTTTTAAGCATAAAATTAGACGCAGACATCACTCTTTATAAACGCTTGATCTCTGCGTTGAATTTTATACTTACCTATACTCAATATTGATACAGTTACTTATTCAGTGAAATTTAAAAAGTGCTCGAGCATCTGCGAGGATTTTTCCATTTGGTGGAAACCGACACTAATGTGTTCAAAATTGTGGGGCCAGCAGCTTTCGGGCGTATGATGCGCCCAAATCGCTTCTGACTGATACTTCATGCTCTCTTGGCCAGTTTTGTTACTTAAATAACTTGTAGGTACAGACGCCAGCACATCAAGCTACTACAATCTGTCAAATTTCTTTAATAGATTTTCATCTTTATCGCTTAAGCTTTAGGTTCAAGGTTGATTGGGAAAATTTTACAGTTTCGGGTGGCTTGACCTGCTGGCGTCTGTACATAAGTAATTGTAAAAAATTGACAGAGTAGGTTAAAGTTTTGAGGTCCCCAAATGTTTTATTGCGGTTTGAATGTAACGATTTCCTGACGATAAAATAATTATCTCTATTTAGGTATAGGTACAGTCAGCAACAAAAGTCGATTAACACTTGCAGTTTTCTAATTTTAATTATTAAGCGAAATATTTAATATAAATTAAAGAACATTAATTCTTAACAGTTAAACGAAAAAAAAGCAGTTTATCGAATCATTTTGTGTTAACTTAGATGATGTCAAAAAGTAGCAGAGTTAACCGACTTCTGTTGCTAACCGTACAAACAAAAGATAACAAACTGAGGTTTTGCACCAACTTGCGGTGAGATAGGTTATCAGTGTATTTGTATAAAATTGTCCTCTTAATCAAAACAATAACTAAACGCACATAATTACGTTAGCTGTGTATCGGGCAACATCTAACCTAACCTCTAACTTAGCTTATTTTGAAAGATGAAGTTCTGTGCAAACTTGTCTTTTATGTTTACGGAGGCATCATCGATGCTAGAGAGATATGCTTTGGCAAAGGACGCTGGATTCAAGGCTGTGGAAAGTGGATTCCCTTTTGGTTTGACGCTGGAACAAGTGAAGGATGCTAAGGAAAAAGCCGGCGTCGAACAAGTGTTGATCAATTTGATGACAGGTTTGTAAACAATAAATTCTATTTTGTGTAGGTACTCAAAAATCTAAAATACTTTGAATTTATTTGTGATAATGTAAGAAAATTAAATGATTAAATACAATATTATCGTTTTTCAGGAGATGTAACAAAGGGAGAGCTAGGAGTAACAGCAGTGCCAGGAAAAGAAAATGAATTCAAAGAAAACTTCGCTACAACAGTCAACTATGCCAAGGCCCTAAATGCCAAGAAAATACACATTATGGCAGGAAAATTACAGAATGCCACATCACAAAACTGGGACACTTATGAGAAGAATTTAAAGTATGCAGCTGACATACTGAAGACTGAGAACCTTCTTGGAGTTATTGAACCTATAAATCAATATTCAGTGCCTAATTACTTTTTGAGCGATTTTAATAAAGGTATACACAAACTTGATTATAAGTAGAACAAATTCTAATTGAGTTTACCCTTGATAAGTATTTTACTATTGTGATTGCAAACAGTTATTCAATATTTATTCAAGACCCATATTATCTCTAGACAATTATTTAATGTAGTGTACCTATTCATGTTTCAGCACTGGATATCCTCAAACGCATCAACAGTCCCAACTTAAAGCTGATACTGGATGTGTTCCACTTGCAACAAATATGTGGTGATATATCTCATAGTATCACCAGATTTATGCCTTATGTTGGGCATGTGCAGGTAATAAGATACCAATTAAATAATAGACCAAAATAGAATTAGTACAAAAAAAAAACTACAATAAGTAGGTAGGTACTACTCTAGCTAATTTTACTCAAAATAGCTGATATCTTATTTGGTGAAAATAAAGAGAGCATAGTTGCTTTAGCAATACCTAATTGTGAGAAATGTTTGACTTTTTATCAAATCAATGCAAAGTAATGGCATCACTTGTTGCATGTTGAAATCTGTGCCTATTTATAGTTTGCATCACATAAGTTTGCCGCGATGAAACCAGGCTTTCCTATGCGCATGGCATGGCGCGCTGCTATTTTAGTATAGATATTGACTACTACAGTCATTTGTAGCCTTTCTCAGAGCGGCAAACTTACATAACGCGAACTATACCTACATTTACTTAAAGCTACCAACTTGCAATTATTTGGTGTGTTACACTGTGGGACAAATTTCTATAGTTCTGTTAGCAAATATAGAGTCAAATTAATATTGAAGTGGTTTGTGTATGTTCTAACTAGTTATTTGATTGCAGATAGCTCAAGTGCCAAACCGTAATGAACCAGACACTGAAGGAGAAATAAACTACAAGTATGTTCTCAACCAGTTGGAAAGCAATGGCTACACTGACTGGATTGGTCTTGAGTACAAACCACTGAAGAATTCCAAGGATGGACTCACATGGGTTAAGAACTATGGCTATAGTCTGTGATATGTATCTATAAAATGGTGATACATACTTTGTGTAAATATAGATATATGTAAATAAGGAACTTTCATCAAAGATTACTGAATAGTTTGTACACAATACTCAAAGAGAATTAACTAATTTTGGAAAATAGAATTGCAAAGAAGTACCTAAAAGTTCCTTTGCAAAGCTCAAATAAAATTTAATTAAGTATGTATTTTTAAATAAATATGTAAATGTAATATAAATAAATAAAATGTTGTTGTCAAAATATAAAACGTTTATTATAATGATTATAATAATAATTAATACTAACTTAACAACTTCTATGTGAATACTATGCGTCATTTGTCTGGAACTGTTGTACCCAGTAGTGTTTTTTCACAGCATCCAGTGATAACCTCTCTTTGCTTGACTGTTTTAGGAGCTGCAAGAAAAGCATGAACAGTTAATACTCTACCCATAGAGCTTATTTAAAAGCTGTGGGCTAGGTGGTCGAACTTTACCTGCCATTTCATGTAGATTAACATTGAAACCATCAATGAATTTCATACAAGTTCTGTTCTAGTTTCAAATTCACAGAGTGATAGTGCTTATCTGGGCACTGTGAAATAGACTCTACTCAAACAAGCTCTCTCTCTCTCTCTCTATTTGACAAGTATTTGTATAGTGAAAATTTTCATTATGTTATCCATACAATAATGCTCCTTTTTCATGTGTCTGAATAGAAATACCAACCTTAGAAATAAGATCCTTAGCTCCTTCAGGTACGTAACTAGGATACACCATGTCTAAAGCAAGAATTCTGGCATAGGTCTTGTCTTGTCCCTCACTCTCAAATGGAGGCTTGCCTACAAGGAACTCGTAGAGTAGCACTCCGATGCACCAATGGTCAACGGACACATCATAAACCTCACGCTTGATCATCTCAGGAGGCAGGTAGTCTAATGTACCACACATGGTTTTACGCCTATAACAAGGAAAGAATACAGTTGTTAGTATTGATAAAGCATAATTTTGTATAGGAAATAGATTCTATTTATTTATTTATACTTTTTTTTTTAATACTCAAGCTTACCTCTCAGAAGGGGCATGCACTGACCAGCCAAAATCAGCAAGTTTGAGATCTCCATTGGATGCTACTAGTATGTTCTCAGGCTTGATGTCTCTGTGTATCACATGGTGCTGGTGGCAGTACTCCACAGCATCCGCAACCTTAAATGAGAGACATTCTATGTTAAGGATTTGGTTTCCGCACTTAGTCCTTCATGTGGACCATTGTAAGTGAGCCATGGCGGCCGTCGGCAGCCCACCTCCCTCCAGAAATTAATCCATTGACCATTGTGCGTGATGAGAGACATTATTATGTCACTAATAACTAACATAACTTTACATAACAAACATAACTTTAGTGACATAATGAGATAAAAATATTAATTACACTGGCCAATTATATAAAGTTTCGTCTATTAAGGTGAAATTCTGAATTATGGTGACTTAGTGACTAATGTGTTATGTTAGCTTTAATACTTCACATACAAAAAGAGACTGTTATTTATGTAAGTACAGTAATACCAAGAGTTGCATAAACCAGGGACTTATATGAGTTTTTACTATGAGAGTTGTTTATGGTATTTTAAAACATCAATTTTTACATGTATTAAGTTCTCAAACATTGGACATACAGTATGGTAGATTTATCTTGGCAGGTCCGAATTTCGCGCAGAAGGCTGCGCAGGAGATTTTTTTGGAACCAAATGATTACATGGGGCGAGTGTGAGTGAGAGAACATGTGCGAAACTTCATAGTGCCTATGTTCAGACCTGCCAAGATAAATCGGTCATAGTGTACACCAAGTGTACGTAAGAGAAAACTCTTACATACACTTGACGTACGTCTGACATTTGAGAAGTGAAACAAAATCTGCTGTTCCCTACATTTATGTCACATAACTCGTCAAAATGTAGGAATCAACTGATTTTTATTTTGCAATTTCAGGTTTGGTCCCATAGTAAAAGTTGTTCATGATGATGAGTACAACAGCTCCCTAGCCAATAAAAAAAAAGCATTGTGTATATTAAGACCTTCAGATTGTTACCTGGTAGATGTATCTAGCAGCTTTCGGTTCTGGGAAGCGTTCTTTGGGTGAGTTAGTGAGGTGCTTATACAACTCTCCTTCGGCTGCAAACTCCACCACTAAGTATATACGTCGCTCATCGTGGAACCAGGTAAGTAGACGTAGTATATTTGGATGTCTAAAGAGGAACAAGCGTTATAGGGAGAGTGCTCGTAAATAAGTACTTTACAAGAACAAGCAACTTTATTTGTTAGAAACTAAGGTTTTAAGGTAAGTTAATGGGCTAATAAGTACCCAAACTCATTACTTACTTCAAATGCGACTGGATTTCAATCTCTCGCATCACTTGTCGTTCACATTTCGACTTCATAATCTGAGATTTGAAAAGTGTTTTGATGGCTACTAAATAGCCAGTTTTCTTCTCTCTGGCGACGTGAACGTGTCCGAATTTGCCTCGACCAAGGGCTGAACCCAGTTCGAAGTCTCTGGGAGCCCATTTATACCTGAAATACATGAAAGAATAAGTACTTAGTTCTAATTTCATAAAACTTTTACTTTGTAAAAATCATGAAATGAAGCGCTTACGAAGTTCCATAAGCTTCGTGATTTATTATTTTATTCTCCAATTCTAACACTTCACTCTGCATTGTAGACACAGAACACTATTGCTCCTTAGCGGAGATTGTAGATCTTTTCAAACAAATTATTTTGAAGAATAATGAGAATAATAAAAGAAAACCAACTGAAAGCAACTTTGTTCGTCTATCGTCCGTTTGTGAGTTGCACTTGCACAGGTAAGTTGTATTTTGAAAACTTTGACAGTTCAAATTCAAACATCTTTTTTTTCTTTTTTTTTTTTTCTGGCTTCGCACGGTTTGTGCATTCAGCCAATGTCACGTTTAGTTCACAGGTCAAGGTAGGGAAACGAAAATATTATAATGATTATTCAAACATCTGTGTGTATAAATGTATAGTCATTGTATAGCTCATTGTGCATTGTGGTATAGCATAGATAATACACTATTTATAGATAAGTCCATGATATTATAGCACACGTGCTATAATATCACACGCACGGCAGCACTAATAAAAATAAAGTACATCGATCGAGCTCTGCTCGGGTGAAAATAGAGAAAACGAATTTTCCCAGTTATTAGACTTATGTAGATCTATTTTGCTTCAAGTACCTACCTACTTTAAAAAAAAATGAATTTGTAGGTTGTGAATTTTGGCAATTGAAGCTTTTTGTTGTTTTCTCGGACAACCACGGGGCTTTATAATATTTTCTACAAACCACATTTCAATGATTATTTTATTTAAACACCATAGCTTAGAACTAAAAGCGATTATTTATCTGTTAGTAGTTGTCATTTGTCAATACCATAGAAATATAAAAAACAGGAGAAGTGGCATGGGGGCGTGTCTGTGTCTACGCGTTATGCGCACGCTGCGCCTTTACTCGCCAAATGGCCGTCTCCGCAAATTAGTACGCTTTCGACCGTGGTCACGATAAATTATAAAAATGCCGTGTTGTTCAGTGGTTTCCTGCAAAAACCGAAATGATATTAAAAACTTCATATCTCACGGAATCACTTACCATATGTAAGTAAAAGTATTTTACTGTATTTATCTTTAAAATCATAAAAAACAACAAATCGTAAAATATTTCTTGCTTTTACTACGTTATTTTTGTTTTCAAATATCGCAGCGGCTGTACTGTTTTTGCAGCAAATACATTGCTCCTTAACCAAGCAATGTAAAAATAACAAAACGATACTTTATTTACGCGGAGCGTCGCATAGTATAGCCGCTGTGTCTTGCGGCGAGATAGTGATGAGGTTAAGATCCACTAAAGTAGGCTATCGATAATAATGTCGATTGCCCAACGAATATTATATTGCTATTATAGTTTATTTTTCAATTTGTCAACCGTTTTAGCCCGGTTGGAACACTCGAAAAGATGACGTTTAAGTACGGTTGGAAAACCTTTGAGAATGTAAAATAATCTTTATTACTGTTTTTGATTATTTTACAGCGTACCTAGTTGAGAAATGCATAACCAACGGTCGTAAAGTAAGTTTATTAATGTTTAGGTGGAGTGTTTTTGGGTTTAAATTATCGCATCTTCGTGCTATTTCCTTACTTTTTTTTGGTTTTGGTATTTTACTTCCGCTAAAGTCTTTAACTATGCACCACAAGATTCGAATGCGTTGTAGTAATCGGTATGGTTCAGATAAAATATTAGTGATTTTTGCTTAAAATAAGTCAACATATTCATGCTATTTATTTGTTATGCATGAGTATGGTATGTGTTTCTTTTCATATATTTAACTATTTCTTAACTAAGGGTTTTTTTTTAATAACAAAAGCCTATTCGCCTGTTGCCTGCTACCTGCTTACTCATCGTGAGGTTAAGAAGTATAGACCGCACGGAACTAGTTGACCGCGCCTTAGGTATGTGAGCGGTGGGATGGAGGAGCGGGGGCGCATTACTCAGTACGTGCGTTGCGAACCGCCGCCTCACCCCTGTCTCAGCGGCCAACTAGTTCCTAGACTATAGACTATAGCTTAAGATACTTATTATGTAAATGATAAATAAGTTCTTATAGTACCTTTTTAGCTTCCCAAAAGATACAAATACAAAAAAAGAATGGATTGATGCCACAGGAAGGCCACCTAACTGGTTCCCAACAAAATATAGCACCATATGCTCAATTCACTTTAAGGCAGAAATGTACCAGCCTCTAAAGAAAACTCGCAGGCTTTTTGAATGGGCAATCCCAAAATTAAGAGTACGTCAAGTACTGAACAAATACCTCCACTTTACAGGTCAGTGAGTAAACACATCATAACAGGGTTCAACAATTCCTATGGTTTCACAGCCTAAACCAACTTAACCGGAATGTTTTAGTTTATTGATTCGTGTTTTTTTTAATATACATTTTTTTTTAATTTAAAATATATAATACTTTCTGGACATATCATTTTTTATTTTATTTTCAGGACCCCAAATTTTTCTTGTACAGTAATAAATGGAAGTATCGATAACTTTCCGATTTAGTTAATCACTAGCGTATATGTAAAATAAATTGCTTTTTGCACAACACAATAATAGCGCCAGATGTTTTTGTGTAAGTTGTACGGTGCATGGTAAATGCACGCTGTGTGTGACGAGTTATGGTTTATAATTGATTGTGTAGTATGTTCTGATTTATGAGTTGCAAGTGTGTGCGCGACTTTGTATCTATTGCTTTTATTGAACTACATGTGTAGTAGTGGCGCGGTGGTGGGGCCAACCTAGCGACATCGGGTTCTGATACATTTTCAACTACCGGGCATATCTCCTTCTTTCATATATCTATGGTCAATACGTTACGTTTTTGTTGGCGCCAAAAACGTTGGTTCGATTCTCATGTTAGTGGAGACGTGGAGAGGCAAAAGAACGATGCCCGTAAAACCGTAAGTTTGTTATCAGTTCTAATTTCTCATAAAACCACCAGATGTACAAAAAATCATTAACCAATAGGGTACCTTTTAACTTAACTACCTTTTATGAGGCTTTCTATGACAGTTGATATTTAGTATTCACATCAATAGATGGCGCCTGGAAAAGCTAATCCAGATAGAGATTAAAAATTCTTTGCTCTTTTGTAAAGTTTATAAAACATCTATCTACACAATTTTGGAGCTTTTTCTAAAATAATGAAAATTAAAAGTTATAAAAAAGTATTGAATAGGTTTTATTTTATTCTAAAATTGAAAAAATAAACAATAAACTAACTTTTTTCAACCTCACGGATAAAAAACACCTATGCATAGCCACTGAAACGTTACAGCTACCATACGTTTCAGTGGCTAATATGCATAGTTTTTAGCTCCCATGGTTGCTAAAAAAAATTCCGGTTGAACGTTACAGCTACCCGCACCCCTAAATGTGTAACACACTATCAATCGGAATTTTAATCATTTTAAAACAAATTGCAAATCCATTGCTTCATATGTCAAATTGTCTGCTCGACAACGTAAATAACGCAATGAATGTTGTTGAACTGTCAAAATGAAACCGATTCCGATTGATAGTGTGTTAAGCAATTAAAAGAAAAGTTTTGAGTATGAATTTCGAAGCCTATAAGAGTAGGGGAAGACCAAAGAAACGATGGATGGATTGTGTGAAAGATGACATGGCTAGAAAGGGGGTGACTACCGAGATGACGACTAGAGAGCAGTATGGAAAAAAAGAACATGTTGCGCCGACCCCAAATAGATTGGGATAAGGACAGGAGAGTGGCGAGTGTGAATTACGCTATTAGAATACAGGCTAGCTGCGCCGACTTGTTCCCTTTAAAACTTTTTTGTACCGGGTAACTTTATTAAAGCTTCTAAAAAATATAAGAGATGGCGCTGCATTGCATTCCGCATCTCAAATCAAATCAAATCAAATAATCTTTGTGGTACAGGTGGTTAGTAATTTTAGAAACAATTATGGACCCTGTCGGGCACAGCAAGCTTAGCATCTGTGGATGTCTAGAACATTATTAGCCGCCCACAAACAAAACATAAAAAAAAATGGCGGCGGCGGCGATTTTTAAGTACCGAATCTTTTTACGTAAAAATACTGAGAAAACGAATTTTCCCAGTTATGAGACCTAGCTATAAGATATAAAAACAAAACGTACCACCCGTACCAGTACCACTGCGTCCCGCCCGCCCCCCGCGCAGACCATGAAGTATTCTTTTTACGTTCCATAGATAATAATTTTCTGAGAGCTTAATTCTAACATTTATTGTTTCATCCATCGTCAGCTTGGGGCGAAAATACTGGCGCCATCTAGCTAGAATGCTGTAATTGCGCGGGAAAATATTGCGACCGTTTAAAGTGCTGTAACTAGTAATTATGGAAGCGTGATACACGTAACTTATAAACAAAGAAAAAAGTATGTCCACATTTTACCAACTGCAGTCCAGAATTACAGTAGGTACCTACCTAAATGTTAAAAATTCAGGATTGAGAAACAGTTTTACTAGGTACCCACTAAAAATAATTACCCGATGAATATTAAGATTAGGTAAGCTTTTATCAGATGGGCAACAATTATTACAGATTGTTTCTCTGATTGAAAAAATAATCTACTACAATCCTAGGCCAAACCGATTTATCCTACGCGTGATTGTCGCAGACAACTATTAGCTTAATTAATTAGCCGTTTAGTTAACAGCCTAGCCTTTGGAAGTAGCACTCGCTAGCCGCTGCCGCGCTGCACCGCTCACTTAAAGCCTCGTCTCCACTCGACAACATTTGATGCTCAACTGTATGTTCCACGTAGACTTGGGTAGTTCACGAACGAAAGACAAGAATGAACTAGTTCATTAGGAAAGCAGCAACTAATCTTTCGTTCAGTTTCGTACAGACTGTATCTCTAGTTCACTAGTTCACTTCGTGATTCGCCACTCATTTTGACTCAAGAACTACTACCGAACGGCGCGACGATCGCTCGTTTCGTTTCTGAACTGAACGACGGAACTAAATGAATCACGACACCGACAAAAACCGAACGAGCACGAGCGTCGAGTCGATAGCGCGCCTATCGGCCGTCTTGTTTTTATTTACGTAATAATGTGACACAATAGATATCTATATAATAAGGAAATCAATTTGTTGCTTTTTCTACTAACTTTTTTTATGTAGGTAAGTTGTGTATATGTGAATACAGTAGAAATTAGAAAATTAATAGAATAGATAAATCATGATGACGTATCTTTAAACAAGTATAGAAACCAATATTTGTTGACCTCGAATCATATAAGCGTACCTAACAATGATAGGTCATTTTATACTGGTCAGTAATTGAACTAAATGAACTAGTGAACTAGATGAAAGATATAGTTCGTCGGACGAGAAAGATACGTATCTCTCTTTTCATCTTATTGAACTATTATTCGCAAGTCTAGTTCCACGGAAAGAAACAACAAGCCGCGCATCATGTTGCGCGACACAGCTGGCAACATCGCGCGCTGTTGGGCAACATTGCGGAATATGTTGAGTATCACGTGTTGTGCGTCAATTGTTGCTCGCTCGGCTCGCGCGCTGTTGGTCAAAGTCAAAGACTCCTATAGTACCTATACTGGCTGTCAAAGTTCTAACCTAACCATTTGGTCAGGCTGCCTCGGCCGGCGCTATAACCGATCGTACTATATTTGCGGCTTTTTAAAATGATGTACTAGTATGCAGCAAGCTGACGGGACTATAACCGATATTGATACAAAGCCACTTGCAGCACTTTATACACTTCCTTAAAATATTGCTGTTGTTTTGCTCCCATTGACGAGTCTGCAAAAATAACAGTAATGTATTTTTTGGGTTGCTGCTGTCAGAGGTAAAATAACTGTGAACGGAATGTACACCATTTCAAAAAGGCTGTTCTTAATTTATTAATTAAAAAACCGACCAAGTACAATGATGTATTTATTACCTTTACATGCGTTACCCGCGCTCAATTTTGGCAAAGTAAATGAAAGGTAATTGCCCGACCTAGGAGTGTCGTAGCGACAAGTCACTGTCACTCGCAATTTGCAGCAATTATTAGTGAAGAAAATGCCTTCCTGTGTTTAAAGACGATGTAAAAATTATACTACTACTGTGAGAGAAAAGAAAAACGTCTTATATCATGCGTAAGTACTGTATTTTTTTTATTATAACATTTAAAACGTTTTTTATTTTGTACCTGTACCGCCATTTTTCCGCAAGCGCCCGAGCGGGCTCGTGAGTACTCGTGACTAGGGGAGGATGGGGCAACTATGGCAGCGGTATTTTTAATACAGACTTTTGGGTACCTGATATTGTTTGATATAAAATCATGTCATCTAATCCTGCATATTAATTACGTGTTATGAATATTACTTACCGTTTTTCTTTTATTTTAGATTGCCTAGACGGACTGATGAGGGAAAAATGGTTAAAAATAATTAGGACTCCAAGGAGTGAAGATGATTGGATGCCAACTAGGTATTCTACGGTCTGCTCGGATCATTTTGAAACCTTGAGTAACCATCCAAACATACAATACTTTCACACTAATATGTATTAACAATTCGCCCCGGCTTCACGCGGGTACAATAATTATGTTGTGTGTGTGTGTACCTATTTATATTGACATTATTTATTTCGAAAATAAAATATTTTATGATCATATTATGCCTTGTTTTATTATTTTAATTAGATACTAAAAAAAAAATATTTTTTTTTATTAAAAAATATAAATATTGCTTCCAAAAATGTTAAAGTTTAAATTTTGTCAACACGAGTAAAATCGAGTGTTCACTTTGCCCCAAATTCCTCCGACTGCTGCGAAACGCGCGCGCGCGCCAATGAACATGCAGCAGTTAGTGACGTAACTAAATACGTATGTTCATCTCTTTCTAACAACAGGTATCGGCATGGCTCTTTCCTTTTCTTCGCAAACAGTATGACTGTATGTACGTAGCTACTTCATGGCTTACGCCGTTTTTGAGTACACTAATGTTCGTGTATGACGCGTCTATTTATACTACGTCATTGGCTAAGTACGAGTCAGACTCGCTCAAGAAGGATTCCGTACCACCGCACAATATTTTTTTGGAGATTATGGTGGAACAGAAGACGAAGTTTATCCAAAAAGAAATACGTATAATCACAAATAACACAAGAATATTTTACAATAAAATAAACTTATAAAACAACCAGCATTGAACACGAGATTTTTTCTTCTTGATATGAGTGATTGAGTGACAATTAATAGGTACCTATACAGTTGCTTGGTAACCAAATTGAAGTTCCAATTTTAATATCTCCTCTTTGTCTCCTTTCAATAAATTCCCTCTCAAAAAATAATCTCAGTCAGTCAGGACTTCTCTTTTTATTTATAGATTAATTTGAATTTGGAATTCTAAATAAAATGAAAGATTCCCGAACTTTCATGTAGTACCTACTTATGAGAAAATGAATTTTCTTCGTATTTTTTTTTTGTGAATTTTCCTATTTTTTAATACGTATTATCCTATTCCTGACGAAGACAAATCCAAAAACACAAAAATCATAAAAATCGGTCCAGCCGTTCTTGAGTCGTTATTCCTAAATGATGCACATACATAACTAACACGATTTTCGACATTCTTTTATAATATACTTAAGAACTTAGTGAGATTAGTCAATAAAAACGTTATAGTGTAGAGTTCAAATATTTGAAACTTCTCGTATGATTTTAAATCATAATGTTACTTTACAGTTTTGGAGGGTATTAATACATTATGTAGGTATAGGTACGTTTGCGTAAATAAAAAAAAAAAATTTAGCTCCTCTTACTTACCTAAGTAAGAGGAGCTCGTGGCTAATATTGTTACATTCATGAGGTGTTCAATTTAAGTGTCTAATGTTATATCGATAATAATCGATATAAACAATTTCAGGGTGGTTTATTTTATAGTGGAGGAGCTCGTGGCTAAGTAATAACAGCCGCACGGGTCGATCCATCAGGTTAAGCTACGCTTGCCGGGGTTGGTCCGTGGATGGGTGACCATCTTTACATACCGAGACTCCTCCGTGCCTCGGAAAGCACGTTAAGCCGTTGGTCCCGGCTGTCATTCGTGGATCTTTGACAGTCGTTACGGGTCGTCAGAAGCCCGAAAGTCTGACAACCAGTCTTACCAAGGGGTATCGTATTACCCAGTTAATGGGTTGTGGAGGTCAGATAGGCAGTCGCTCCGTGTAAAATAATGGTATTCAGCGGCATCCGGTTAGACTTGAAGCCGACCCCAACATAGTTGGGAAAAGGCTAGGCAGATTGAGGTAGGTAAGTAACAACTTATCTACCTTACACCTCACAATATGTACTTGCGGAAACTGTAGAGCTTGTTAATTTCAAGAAGCGTCTGATCGGCATGAAATAGGTACTCTTATCGATGCATCTCCCGCCATATAACCGAAACGTTTATAGGGGAGGACTCGTATCATGATCGTGGATTGTCGTAGCAAATTGCGAAGATGGGTACTTCTGTCTTATTTGCTTATTATACCTACCTAGGTATAGGCACAATAATAGCTACTACGCTGCCTTGAAGTACCTATTTTGCCCTTCTCATTTTCCAGTTGAGATTTTATCAGATATTTTTTGCCGCAAAACGTCGGGACTTTTACAATATCTTCAGTGTGTGTTGGATTTGATAAGTAGGTACTTAGTGTAAACCCATTTCGTCTTATTTGGTTTCAGAGCCGTGGAACAGTATCCTAATTGCGTAACACCGAATTACGATTGAGTTGCGTATTACTGACAATTTGATTATTTATTTATCTGACATTACTTTATATAGCTTCATGTAGTTTGCATAATAATATGATATATTTAAGTAATAATGAACGAATTTTCATAAAAAAGTGTTAGCCTAATGCTGCCCACCAGAGACTAAAGAGCAGTAACAGCCCTTTTGTGATTTTTCGTTTTATTAGTGATTCTGAAAGCGGGTTTCTTAAGCTTTCTATTGAATTAACTTACTTATTTCTAAGACTATTAGAATGGTTTTTATTTAACAGTTTTCACTTACTGCAAACGAAAAAAATTAACAATTTGGCGTGATTTCCCAACTAAAATACAGTATAAATTATACTGCAGATTAAATTTTAAGGTTTCATAACTAAAATGCAGTAAGCAATATAATTTTACAGTTCTTTAGATAGTTTTATATTTCTGGAAAAAAATTAAAAAAAAAATTAATACGCAGTAAAATTTACCGCCATACAAGCTATTTTTACTGCAAATTAAGAAAATACAATTTATTGTCACGAACTCCCAACTAAAATGCAGTAAAATCAAAGCTTGTCGCATTTTAGTTGTGAATACTTAACATTCTTTTATCATTATAAACTGACTAACACGCAGTAAAATACAGCATTACTGCAGATTAGTTTGGATAGCATAATGACACAGATATGATTATTCCTAGCTAAAGTGCAGTTAATGTTTTAAATACTGCATTTTAATTGGGATCAAGTTTAACAAATTATAGTAAATTAAACTAATTGTTAATTTACTGAATAATATAACTGAATAAAATAAATGTTAATATTAAGAGAAAACTGTCAAAGGAGGTTGTGCATTCTGCGCAGGGTCCTTTATTAATTAGATGTTTTTTTTTATTTTTGATATGTAAATTTTACATAAGTGAGTTGAATTATTGTGATTAAATAATAAGAAATAAACGGTCTTTAAAATGTGAACTAGCTGTTTTTCTTACTGCACTAGTAAATTGAACACTTTTTTCTTAAAAAACTAACTAAAATGCAGTATTTTTTTGACCTTACTGCATGTTAGTTGGGTTTCTTGACAAAATAACTGATCCAAACGCAGTAATAGGGCTTTTTGCTGCATTTTACTAAGTTTAAAATGGTATTTTTTACAAAAAAGGCTATGCAGTAATAGGCACCAAAAAGAATAAATGGCCATAATAAATTCAGTTATTAAGATATATTTTTTTTTATTGCTTTAACGTGTGAACCTATGCCTTTACAACCTTTCTGCATTCAAATTTTTTTGCTTATACATTCTGTTGATTTTTTAAAATCAATTCTTAACTTTAAATGCGTTTTACTCGAAATCGTGATTTTGCTGTTACTGCACTTTAGTGTATGGTGGGCAGAATGGTTTTGAGCACAATGTTGTATTTTATAAGACAAGACCATGTAACCTCACCAAAAAACACACTTAATAAATGATTTGATTTGATTTGAACACACTATCAATCGGAATCGGTTTCAATTTTGACAGTTCAATAATATTCATTGCGTTATTTACGTTGTCAAGCAGACAAATTTTTCGAACATATGAAGCAATGGATTAACAATTTGCTTTAAAGATATTAAAATTCCGATTTATAGTGAGTTACACAATTAGGATGCTGGTCAGACAACATTAATATGTAATGTCGCAGCCATTGAGCGATATTCAAGTCAACTTTGCACTAACGTTAGTCCTCATAAAAAATAACGATCACTTTGAAATAAAAATATAAACCAACCACTAAGCTCGACGCTGTAATTATTATGATGCTCAAGTGAAGTTAAAGGATGTACTTAGTTGCCAAGAGGAGGTTAGTGCAGCGTGGGTGGGTTGTTGTGAAAACACTCGTTGTTGGCAGGGGGACAGCGGGGCTCGCGGCGTAAGCGGGGGCAGGGAGTGCGGGGTGCGGGCGCTCCCTAACCCACCCCAACGTTAACGAGCTCAACCCCCATTACTAGATCTGTTTATTTCCAGAGGCAACGATGCCTTACACATCAACAGATAGCAAATGTAGCTAAATGAATTTATGTTTTCATAACATTATAATTATAAATCACTGTATTTTGTAAAGTCCTACTGGCGCAGACGATCGAAAACAACGCACTGTACCTCTTTTGTAAAGTGTGGTCTCGAAAACAACGCACTGTACCTCTTTTGTAAAGTGTGGTCTCGAAAACAACGCACTGTACCTCTTTTGTAAAGTGTGGTCTCGAAAACAACGCACTGTACCTCTTTTGTAAAGTGTGGTCTCGAAAACAACGCACTGTAAGTACCTCTTTTGTAAAGTGTGGTCTCGAAAACAACGCACTGTACCTCTTTTGTAAAGTGTGGTCTCGAAAACAACGCACTGTACCTCTTTTGTAAAGTGTGGTCTCGAAAACAACGCACTGTACCTCTTTTGTAAAGTGTGGTCTCGAAAACAATCAGCTGCGTTTTTATTTACTTGTCTTATAACTAGCTGCACCCTGCGGTTTCACCTGCGTATACCGGGATAAAAAGTTGCCTATGTGTTAATCCAGAGTATAAGCTATCATACCAAATTTCATCCAAATCGGTCCAGCCGTTTGAACGTGAAGAAGTAACAAACATACCCTCACACACACACAAACTTTCGCCTTTATAATATTAGTGTGATGATGGTGATATTAGTGTAATTTGAGACTTAGTAGACCTCTAGGGGTTTGTTTATTTTTTTTATTAAATCAATATTTTCCTATCAGATACTTGGGGTTTATTACAAATTTTGTTAAATATTGTTACATTCATGAGGTGTTCAATTTAAGTGTCTAATGTTATATCGATAATAATCGATATAAACAATTTCAGGGTGGTTTATTTTATAGTGGAGGAGCTCGTGGCTAAGTAATAACAGCCGCACGGGTCGATCCATCAGGTTAAGCTACGCTTGCCGGGGTTGGTCCGTGGATGGGTGACCATCTTTACATACCGAGACTTCTCCGTGCCTCGGAAAGCACGTTAAGCCGTTGGTCCCGGCTGTCATTCGTGGATCTTTGACAGTCGTTACGGGTCGTCAGAAGCCCGAAAGTCTGACAACCAGTCTTACCAAGGGGTATCGTATTACTCAGTTAATGGGTTGTGAAGGTCAGATAGGCAGTCGCTCCATGTAAAATACTGGTATTCAGCTGCATCTGGTTAGACTGGAAGCCGACCCCAACATAGTTGGGAAAAGGCTAGGCAGATTATTATTTTATAGTGGATTTTTTAATGTCATCTCGATATCAAGTAGATATCGTCTAGAAATACCATGAAATTATGACAGGATTTTATTGAGATTCATTCACAGACTCCAGCTATATTGTCATACAATAAAATTCATTTGCCTTACAAGTAGGTACGTAATAAATACCCAATTTTCTCATGAAAACATGATACAAAAAGCCTTTCAAAACTCAATCGTTATACAATACGATGTCTGTATGATACACAATAAATGTAACAAGATCACATGATGTTATAGGTTAATATAAAACAAACAAAGTGCGCAGTACACCGCGCGGCGAGAGTTTTGAAACCACCCCGGTACAGCCGGTGGCGGGAAAGCGTGGAAAACGCGCGCATGGGGTGGCGGGCCGGGCTCATTCCGTGGTGAGGCGCCGCTCAATCGATACACCGCTTTTGTACGACAAAACCAACAATTTTCACCTCTAAAATATCATAAGTTCACCCAAACAGTTCCTTATGATTTTTGTTAGATGTCTCTTATGTTGTGCTAGTGATTTCGAGAGTTTTCCACGATGTGTTCAGAACCATAAATAAGTGCGACGCAAAACCGCTTCAGTCTAGGTAAGTAATAATTATTGGCACGTTGAGATGACCTAGTTATTGCCATCGTGTATAGGAGCTATGCATGTGTCATATTTTCGTGTAAGTAGTGGTCAGAATTAAGTGAGCTTTTGATTTTTATGCAATTCTCATCAGCAAGTAGAAAATGCTTTCAAATATAAATATTTTATTAAATTATCGGTGAATTAATTTATTATAAATATGTAACTGGCATATGAATAAGCAGAAATCCGAAAAGTTTCCCTTTATATTATATTCGTGAAAACTACTCTGCGAGCTTTTATACTTACTATTTGTTTTGGTGTCGCGCAATTTTCACGAGTCATCAAGCACAGTTTGGTAATGTACCAAAAAATATTGTTAAAATTAAAGCAATTCCTAGCAATACCTCTAGTCACCCTTCGTAAAATATTCTAATTCGATAAGTTAGATAAAAAGTTTATGGAAATCGTAATTCCGCATCGTCCAATCAGCCGTATGTCCACCCCCTCGAAATAGGTTCTGAAATCGTGAGTGTCATTGACCGTGAGTCTGTGGCATGGTGCCACTGCCACCCTTGTCGTCTCGATGCGTGCCAAATCCGTCACCTCCGCCTCTTAGGGGACAGGGGCGCGCTGCCAAACGACTACAGTTTGGGGATTTAAAATTGTCTCAAGATATTGCTTCGATCCCTTGGCGACTGGTTCTTGAAAATTGTAAAGTTTTCTGCACATCTATGATCAGAAATCTCAATCTAAACTTCGATGTTTAGGTAAGTAATAATTATATCTTGCAGTAAGTACCTGTACCTACCTGCATTCTAGTTTTGAGCGTTCACTTAGTGGGTTTCAAAGTGCTTTCAGGTAAAAAGCTCTTTCGATTGGCCAAAAATCATTCGTTTCTCAGTTTCACAACATAGGCGAGTTATGAAATTGAGAAACTCACTCATTGAAAGTTCAGCGAGTTGATTTACTTTCGATCTGAAACAGCTTACTGATAAAAGCGCTACATTTTTACTTTCACTCTTGATAATTGTTCGTATATTTTAACTTATGGGACTGGTTGTACTCACGAGTTGTCGAAAGTCAGCGGCCCTTCGCAAGGAAAGCTGTTTACCGACGGACGACGGTAAGTCGGCAACCAGTCAAACATCGATAGACTCAAGTGTGACGACCACGAGAGAAAAGCTTGAGTAGGGTGACCATTAACCATTCGTATTACTAACGGATGAGTGAAAGGTTGCAAAACAGAGATTTATAGATGTCAAGCGTTTTAATGGGTTGTAAAATACAGTTTCATAACTACTGCGTAGATTTGAATGCTGTCATCATAAAATTAGGGGTTCCTTATGACGTTTACGATTAGAAAATGGGTTGAGACGCAAATAGAACCAATGGAACGTCAGTATAGCGCTGGTTTGGGAATTTTATGAATTTAAAAAAATATTTAATTAGGTGTTTTAGGTACCTATTTATAGAAAATTCATAATATTTTAGTGTGAAAATATTTCATCCTGGAGAGATTTTGAAAGAGTCATCTGCTACAAGTACCTACATAATATTATGTCAAGTAGGTTATAGTAAAAGTATTAGGTTGTGTAAGTTTGTTGATTCAGTTAACCTTACCAGGATCCTGTGTTACTTTTTAACCATACTTCGAAAAAGGAGGAGGTTGTGTTCGTCTGTATAATACATACTGGGTTACTGGTAATTCGACGTATTCATTGCAGGACGTCATAGTGGGGTTAAAATGCAACAAATTAAGCCACCAAATGTTCTACCGAAATTTTGTTTTTATTTTTGTAATTTTTTTCTAATTAAAATATAAATTACGAAAACTAAAATGTTTAATTAGTGATCTTTGCCGAAGTTTTAGGTATTTTTGAACTTTTAATTAATAACAAACATCTGCTACGGCGTCAGCTATGATAATAGCTTAAATTCCAGTAAAGTCGCGCCATAAATCATTTTTGAATTGTATTTTTAATAATAAAACTAAAAATCGAACTAACTCAAAAACTATTGAATTTCGGTAAAACATTAGTGGCTTAATTTATTGCATTTTTACCATATTATTACGTTCTGCAAGGAATACGTCGAATTACCAGTAACCCTGTATGCTTAGTTTTTTTTTTTAATGTATGTTCATTGATATTTTCGTCAATTGTAAACCGATTTTGAAAATTCTTCTTTCATTTGGTAGAGGAAACTACGTGGTGGTCTCATAAAAAAATTATTAGCTTTGCTTTGGTCGTTTTTCAGTTAACTTCGATAATAGGTACGTATTTATTCCACTTGTGTATCTTGATGATGTTATAATACTTGCTGTCACTGTTGTTCACATAGCAAGTCGTGGTAAGTATATGAATTGGCGTGGGGTAGGTACCATAATTAAAAATTAAAAAATATAAATCTTTTTTACAAAAAAAAAAAACAACCAGCTTCCAGAAAAAACCTACAGTGAAAAATAAAAGTTTGGAAGTCGGCTGTTTTTCTCGTAAAACAGTTTATTGTAACAGGCGAATGCCTGTAAATCAAAATCTATTACCTACGGCCTAAGTCATGGAAGTCTCGGCAAGAGCTTATAGGTGGTCCATTCAGTCTGAAGGTACTAAACTAAAGTACCGCTAACCGTTCGGTAGGGACACTTTCACTGTCTGACTGCACGCCCCGAGCCCCGATCATCTGATAACTGACAGTTTTAACACAAATACAATACCGTACAGTGTGTTTTCGTTTACGTATCTCATTTTGTAAACAAATAATGACGTAGATACTGAAATAAGAATGTTTTAAAATGGTTAGCAATAAAATTATAATAGGTACTCGTAATATAGTTTGGCCATGTCCATCTGTCCTCGGCTAAGCTCAGAGACTCTTAGTACTAGTAAGCTGTAATTTGGCATGGGTATACATATTAATCACACCGACAAAGTGGTAAAACAAAATTAAAAAAAATTTTTTTAGAGTGCCTCAATCCACACACACACACACACACACACAGAAGTGGAGATGACTTCATTTTCTCGTCTATCTTATGGTATGGGGTATCGTTGGATAAGCCGTTCAAAAATAATATTGCGGGTTTGTAAAAACCTTGTTTTCAATTCAGAGATCCGTTTGCGAAATATTTAGCTTTAAAGTGCAAATTTTTGGTAGAGTCAAGTGACCTGCCAGCATGTTGTTATGTGGTTGTTTTTGGATATGCGAAAAAAATCACGGCAGTACTATTTGCAGTTGGAATGTATGAGAGTACGCAAACTTTTCAACTACAATGTTAATTTGATGCAGTCTTCGATGCAGTTATTTGAATCAGTGCCTTATATTATTATAATGTTTCTTCTAAAGATCATAACTGGCTTTCATCGAAAACTTTATACCTTCTGTGTTTTAAGTACCAAAGATGACAAGTAAAGGAAAATACACTGTAGTTCACTGCTTACGTTTCGCGTGTAATCGGCGGCGGCTTTACGTATCGGTCGAGCGTGTTAATCCTGTAATGAACGATACACACAAATCTTGAGAGGTTTAGGAGAAGTGGTTGTCGAGCATTGTGATGTAAATATGTTATTAACTATGAATAATTTGGACCACTTTCGCAAAGCCCTGATAGATAATATCTATCAGGATGCATGTATGCACCCACCAGGTAAAATAAGAGTATAAGAGGGTGCAGTTTTGCTTTTTTATTGCAAGACTGTTATTTAAATGGCGATGTTTGATTTTCTAGGACACTAGGATAGGGTAGATTCCTACAACTACACATTTCAAAAAACACTTGCCTGAGGCGATGGTCGTCCCTATTTCCGTTTGCATCTGAATTCGCAAATTTTCCAAAGGGCGACCCCCTCTGAACAGATAAGGGTGCACTTTATTGGATCCAGTTTACTTGTTATGGGGGACATTTCCATTTTATGGTGTTGCATGGTGATTGAAATATTTCGAAATTGAAATTCCTTTAGACGATTCTTCATTTCGAGTCATGAATGAATTAATGAAATGCACCGGCCCCAGCGTGGTTTGACTACACTCGATTACCTGAATTAACCCAAAGGTTCACACTAGCCCCTGGAGTCTCATGTTTCATGGTGCAACAGAGACCATTGCATCAGGGAGTAGATCGGGGGGCGCGATAATGGTAGGGAAGACTTGCGCTTAGGATATGGAAGGATTAATATATTTATGACGACACGGTTGGCGCAGTGGTTGAGCGATTGACTGCTGCGCAGCATGTCGCGGGTTCGATTCCCGCACGGAACAAATATTTGTACGACCTACAAGTATTTGTTCCGAGTCTGGGTGTTTTTCTATCTATAATATGTATGTATTTACAAAAAAAAAAAAAAATGTATATAAGTAGTTTATCAGCCATCTCGTTACCATAACACAAGCATTAGGTTGCTTAGCTTGGGGCTAGATGGCGTTGTGTGATATGTCCAAACATATTTATTATTATATTTTATTTTTATTAATATAGCCGTACCGGATATGCATCCTAAACAAAGCATAGGAATTGTGGAGATACGGGTGACGGCCTGCTCCTGGTTGTTTATGTCCAACTCCGACGTGATACAAGTTCGACATGTAGCTCGCCGCTGTTTACCTCAGGTTGACGCGATTGCAGATATTATAGTTCAAAGTTATGTACTTCATACTAGACCCCGACGAAAAATTCTGACGACCACTCGATAAGATAAACTCTTTTTTTGATCTTGACAATTAAGAATCGACTTAGTAGCGAGATTGTGACTTCGACGGCCATGTCGTTTCTCTTCCTTAAATCCTGGAGGGTGTAGGTATGAAGGGCAAGAAAGACGATGCCATAGATTCACAGAATTATATTGCATCATCTTTCCTGCCCTCCCCAGTTACCCTGTGTTTGGGATGGGTCGATGATATCCCATTTATGCAGATAGGATTTGCAGCGGCCACCCTAAGTCCACAATCGATTCTAGGAGATTTTCTAGGAGCTGCAGTAACGGGAAGAGCTAAAGCTTATGCTTGAAGTTTACAGATTGTAAAGTCCCATTCGATAACAAAGCGAGGTGTCACATAAATTGTTAGATTTCAAGATTCCAATAACATACTTGCTGTTGCTGCCCACCTGTATTAAGTATGTCGTACAAACCAGTTTTCATGAGTTTCCCTGCCACAATGTTTTCGTGGGATAATAAGCAGTTTAACTTCTGTAAAACGGAACCCTTATAGGATCACTTCGTTGTCCGTCTGTGTGTCTGTCAGTCTGTCAAGATCCTTTTTCTCAGGAATGCGTAAAGGTATTAAGTTAAAATTAATAACAAGTACGTAGGCATATGGTCGCTCTAAAAAATCAAGTTTCTAAGTCAACGCAATAAAAAAATACGGCCATCTATGTGACAAATTTTGATACTCGCAAGTAAAAAACACGGGTACTTCCCGTTTACCTAGAATAATGAAATTTGGCAAGAAGCAAGGTCTCAAAGCACAAGTAAAGGAAAGTCGGACAATGCAAAAAAAAAAAAATGTGATCTTCTTTCACATAACACTTTTGCGATTGCAAACCTAAAGCGGTTGGAGAACATGTGTTTCAACTACAATGTTAAGTTTGTTTCTGGGATAAATTCTTTTCAACTACGGAACCCTTCATTGTGCGAGGTCCGACACGCACTTGGCCGGTTTTTTTTTTAAATTAAGGTTTAATTTATTGCGTTTGCAACTAATATTACTACATATTTCCCACTGACAGCGATGCGGACGAATTTTTTGATGCCGTATGAGCTCTTCCCCTTTTTTAAAAAAAAAAAATGATATACCTATAGGTACCTGTAGTTAACACTAAATTATTTAAACTATGTACTTAGGTAAGTATATAGTTTAAATAATTTAGTGTTAACTTGTATATTTTAATTAAGTTTCGTTTATAGATGAAATGAAGCAGGAATAAAACAAAATACTAGTAAATCTGAAGTTAATCTTATAATAATAGTCAGACTTACTGGACTAGTAGAGATTACAAAATATTACAATAATATGTAACGATGTAGTTTTTAATAAAATAAAAATTTTCGCTCGATTTTGCTGCCTTGCCTTGTTTTTTATAACATGTTATACAATTGATAAATTATTTTCAACTACGGAACCATTCATTGTGCGTGGTCCGACACGCACTTGATCGGTTTTTTTTCAGTCAGTACCTACTTACTGAAATAGTGTCCGAGTGAGCAGTTTGATGTCAAACCTATCATGTTCTTGGCATGGCTGTGTCTATATTTTTTTTAGCAAACAATGTGCAAAGTTTACAGCCCTTTTGTAAGTAGGTATGCATCGTTGTAGAGAATTGTTGCATGTTTGTAAGATATCCAAAAGTTTGATCGTCGTCGACTTTTCCATTCTTTGTCTGCGGGGGTGCTAACTTTCAGGGTTTGTTCATAAATTTTTGAACAAGGATTTTTTACTCTTTTATAGTTTACAATGATAACAAGTTAATGACAAGACAAACAAGCTTCTACAACAAGTTAACACAACAATACAACAAGTTAATGACAAGTCAATGGCTGAAGGCGGTCTATGGTTGAAATTTGAAATAGAGCAGATCGCGTCGGTCGGCGACCGCTACACGGCCCATTGTGAATTATTAAGTGTCCCACTATCTCCCTCCATGCTTGTTCATTCCATGGTACATGTTGTACAGCGGCATAGAATACATTGACTACGTGTACGGTAATAGTCTATTATGGAAATGATAGCATATTAGGTATCACAGAGGCTTTTCAAGTAAGACCATTAATTAAAGTGCTCATTATAAAATGTAGCGTCAAACCGCCCTGTAACAAGACTTTTTTCTGTCTTTGGATGGGTTATTTTTTTCGAATTACGACATTGTTTTCTTTGAGTACCACCGTAGTTTCCTCGGTTGTCCTCAACAATCGATGGGATTTAAAGCAGGATTTCCGGCGATGGTGCCCTAAATTGATGGACGCCACGACAGTGCTTGCACGATTGTTCCAACGCCTTCTGAAGAGGGCTCTACGCAGCACCATACCCTAAGATCTATGACCCATGAGCATAGCACTGCTCTCTGGCATCCAGATTTTTGCGGGAAGGACCGAATCTTGAACATGAATAAAACTGTCATGTACGTTGTGCAAGCTGACTATTATCAGAATACCATTCATTCAAATATCGTAATTAATTTAAATGAAATTAATACTTAATATACGAATATTCAGCCAGTTAGAAACGTGTTTATGTGCACTAATGAATATTAACGACTACTGCAGGATTTAATTTCTTTGAAGCAAGTTTAGTTAGGGCTATTAACTCTGACCCAAATGCCACCATTGCGGGTAATGCACTTTTCTATAAAAGCTGCAACTATCGGGTATAAAATAAATGATGAATTAAATAAGTAAAATACCGTTATTTTGCCACAAATACTTGTTCGTTTCTGAGGTTTTCTTGCGGTTGATCAAAATGTAGGAGCTTCCTGATGGAATGCTGTCCATCTACCAGTAGATAACACTACTTGCGTTATAGGTTTCGACGTAAGAGTATTGTTTAAAAGAATCGTGACTGCTAAGGACTTAGGTAGGTACCTATCTAGAAATACTTCACATTGATATAAAAAACTTAATCCCCGGACTAACTATTCATCAAGTTTTCTGTAGTAAATGGAATGGCATTTGAAACATTTAACCAGTTATTTATTTAAAGCCTTGTTAAAGTAAGTGGCCAGTTGAGTTACATACAATTACCTTCTTTTGTTTTAGTTAACACTTTGTTATACAGCTGTAATCAAATATTATTAACATAATTAGGACACTTACTGAATAGGTAGGTACTTATTATTCTATTGCAGGGCATCATTATCTATTCAGCCAATACCTAATTTACAATAAGTACTTAATTAATTAGTACTTTTACAATAAGTAAGTAATTTACATATTTATTTCGGATATTTGAGCGTAAGTTGTCTATCTTGTGCTAATTTACCCACAAGTTACAAATTTAATGTAAATATTCAAAACATGCATTTTAGAAATTAACTGTCGAATACTCAAACGCAACCCAATTTACAGATTTTTTTATTTACAGTTAATGGTGCCGATTCTGTTATACATCGAACTAAACTAACTAGACTATCACTAAAATTCCTTACTTTTTGCTATGAGAATCTTAGAGCTATTCAACTAAAATCGAGTTTGACAATCGTAATTCCGCGTGGTATATATAGTGCCTGTAGTATATTTGACCCGGTGGCTTTAATTGGAACTAACGAAACACTATGAAGTGACAAAGCTTGACATATTTGGTTCACCGACATCGCCGCCGTTACCGGGTCAGATATCGTTTTAAAGCTGGAGGGGCGCAGGGAGGGGACAGCTTCAACGTGTTTTATATGAAATGTAGGTACCTTTTTTTTTGGTACCTACATTTTGAGTCATAGGGGTTTATGTGTTTTATAAAGGGGGGCCAAATTTTCATTATTTTTGAGATAGGACTCACCGTTTTCGAGATATATGCAAAAGAAAAGAAAAAAAATACACTACAGTTTTTGCACCCGAAGTCAAGGTCTTGGTGTGATTTGTTCAAAATTGTATCATTTGAGTGTTCGGGCTATAGATATCAAATGACGCTCAAGTACTGTCACTACCAAAACACCTCACCGCCACACCGCCTATAATTTCACTTTCATCTCATTCCATCACAATGTTCACGACCTTATCAAGTCTAATTGGCACTTTTCTCTTTCCAGAGATTACCTTCACAAAATTGTTAGGCGTCACCACCTTCGGATTGTTTCGGTACTGACTTTTATGCAAGTGAAATTATAAATGAGAGGGTAGTTGGAGATTAGTGCTGGATTCAAGATGGCGACCGCGGCCCCGGCAGCGTCGTGCATGAGCACAGAACATGGCTGCGTCATGTTCGACTGTCTCGTGCATCTTTGGGAATGGTGAGTGTTAATTTTAATGTTGTTTGTTATTGTTTTGTGCATTTTGTTTATATGTATATAAACACAGGGGTGAAGCTGTAAGTTGAAAACAAAACGGAATTTGAAGAATATAACACTTCTAATATCGGACTATACTTAATTAAACTTCAGTTTTGTAAATTGCAGATTAGAAATTAATGCAATTAGAAAGGTGTACTCCAGGTAGAATTCATAGGAACCTCTATGAATTCTACCTGTAGGTACCTATAACGATTAGAGTGCCAAACGGAACCCTATTACTAAGTCTCCGCTGTCCGTCTATCTGTCAGCGGGCTGTATCTCATGAACCATAATAGGACAGTTGAAATTTTCACAGATTTTATATTTTTGTTGCCGCTATAACAACAAATAATAAAAATACAAAAAGTTAAAAATTTAAGGGGTAAGGGTAGGGGGTTTAAGGGGGGCCCTTTAATTTACAAGAAACGTGTTTATTTAAACTGAAGTATTTTTTTAAATATGTAGTGGTATGGAACACTTCGTGAGTGAACACACTCGCACTTGACCGGTTTTTGAATTAATATTGTTAGATTTTGAGTTGGACTAGTAGGTAAGTACCTAACTAAGAAACCCTAACGTTATTGAAAAAAGGTCCTGATTTTCCAAATATTTATGGAAATCAGCCCACGAGTTAATAATCGATATTGAATATTATGCTATTCTCTTTTATAAACGAAGGTGAAATTATCATAAACACTATTGTCAATTTGTCATCATTAAGTATGTAATAGAATTATGTCGTCTTATATGATTATTGTATTGTATTAAAAACTGAGTTAAAATCATAATGTTACATCAAAATCATTTTAGTTAAAATCATAAAATAATCATCCACGCCGTTTAGTGAATAGTAATTTTGTATCATTAAGGAAATTGATCGAGTCTCCTAATTGATATTTAATAGTTCTATACGCACAGTAGTAATTATTGTTTTGTATTATTACCTGCTATTAAGTCACAACAAGAGTTTCCGCCTCTGCCGCAGTCATTTGGAAGCGTCACAAATTATAACTTCACCAGTAGAAAGTATAACTTCACAAGTATTTAGTCCATGCTACTTATTAGTTTTCTAATAAAATGGCTACGAAATGGCTTTTCCTCTTTTATACGTAGTGGTTGTACAATTAAAGACTCGCATCCGGTCGGTTTATGGCAGAAATAAGTAGCTTCTACAGGGAACGCTGCTTGTAAATGATGTGGTTTTATGAAAAACGTTCTAGAAGTTTCCTATTTGATATCTCTATTAGTAATACGTGATACACCGACAACATGATACGTCGAAAACACATAAAGAAAGTTAAAGGTCTCACGTATGTAAATATTTCATAAGCTTTTCCGTTATTTTCTATTTAAGTAATATTTCCCTATCGACGAAGACTGCTAAAATAAGTGCTATCAGGAAGCGTATTGTATTTCACAGTTTCTCGTTTAGAAGCTGTTTTCAGCTTAAAAGCTGAAAACAGAAAGAAAGCTTAAAACACTCAGACGTAAATATCGATCGTTGTCTCAGTGAGTTATTTTCCAGCCATTGGAAAACAAAGTGACCGCCGCCGCCGCGCCGTTGTCTCTTCGCCGTATGAAATATTAAAGTTGTTCCGGTTTCGTTCTCTGTGGCTGTGAACTAGCAGTCGGTGACAGTTTGCCTCTCTAGTGTACCCACTACTTGTGCTACGGAAACTGTCACCTGTCGCGCGCTTCATCCACCACAAAGCCAGCTCTCAGAACTGCGCAGTAAATAGAACTTCACATCTCACAATACGTTTGTTTGATTAGTTACGCGTTAGCTTCGTCTTAGATTGTGTTAATTAATTTCTGTTTGTTGAGTAAACTTCAGATACAATGCTTGATTGCTAAATGAACAATTTGCTAAGAGAAAACTAAAATGAAAAGGAATAGAAATTTACAACCAAAGCGAGCAAAAATCTTAACTTAGCTTCGATACTCAGACAATACTAACGTAACATAGTACACGATAGTAGTTTGAAAATGTCTCTATTTTAGTGCAACGTAAGACAAAGTTTGCGTCGCACATTTTCGAAGGTTTCCTAAAATAAAACGTCCATTTCCGGTGTAATATTTCAGCATCTCCATTGTTCGGCAGTTAGCTTCAGTTCCATGGAGTCGACACGTCTAGCATCAGTGAGCTACTGGTAATGAAAAGTCTAGAGTCTAGACGTATTGTTGGAAAACAGCAGACTGCGTAGGCAGTGTATTTGTGTGCTGTAACGCCAAGTCTACATTTGTACCGGATGGCGGATATTAAAAGAAATGACTTCTTTGTTATTAATAGATTTTAAGTTTAACGATATAAAAATATAGTACTGAAAGAAATGTTTGAGTACAGAAGAAATAACAAACATTTTAGTCTACTTACTCCTATTTTGGTGAATCCATTTTCATTTCGCAATAAAATCGATATCGGGTAATCTGCAGATTTGAATTTAGTGAATTTCTGAAAATGGAAATAGCGTCATTGTGATTTTGTTTATATGTATTTTAACCTCTGGGTTTGTTTCTTAAGATATTATTCAAGATGCAACATGGACAAATATCGGTGCTAAGGATTTTTGTGATTTGTAGATGCATTTGTTAGTTGGTCTTTGAAACCTCATAAGTCATACTAAATGCAATTTATAGCATCATTGTTTAACTGCATACAAGTTGATTGAATCCAAGTGAAGTCATAAAATAACAAGTTATTAAAATATGTCGTTATACATTGCGCAAAACCATTTAACCTGATTCGTTAATTTTCATAGTTAATTGTGCAAAACAGGTCTATTTCTACTCGTATATTAACAGTTTCTTTTAATCTTTTAATAGGCACCGCAGTTACACTGCAACAGTATACGTCGTTCATCTTATCGTAGATCAAACGTTGTTTTGGCAAGGGGAGTGAATTATGGTTTGAAATCGATTCGGTCTCAAACTCGGCCGTCGTTTACCAGAATCCGTTTCCTACCAAAATGGAGTCTAGCGAAATTGAAATTTCATGTTCAATTTGAATTTCCATCTGTTTGACATGCTATCCGTCTGTAATGTTATGCTACACTGCAATGAGCTCCATTCATACTTTCGTGCGTGCTGTTCCTTAGATGTGATGTGTCAGGAGCTCGTGGTTAAGTAATAACAGCCGCACGGGTCGATCCATCAGGTTAAGCTGTTAGTCAGTGGATGGGTGACCATCTTTACACACAGAGACTCCTCCGTGCCTCGGAAAGCACGTTAAGCCGTTGGTCCCGGAAGTCATTCGTGGATCTTTGACAGTCGTTACGGGTCGTCAGAAGCCCGAAAGTCTGACAACCAGTCTTACAAAGGGGTATCGTATTACCCAGTTACTGGGCTGTGGAGGTCAGATAGGCAGTGGCTTCATGTAAAATAATGGTATTCAGCTGCATCCTGTTAGACTTGGAAGCCGACCCCAACATAGTTGGGAAAAGGCTAGGCAGATTTTTGTTCCTTAAATGTAATGTCATTGTCAGAGTAAATTGTTTTAATCAGCCATTTAGTTAATCGCCTAGGTTTTTGGCCAAACGGCTGCTGTTCAACCTACCAGACTGAATGATATTCAATTATAGGTTAGGTTGGAACTGTGACACGCGAGCTGAAGTGGTCGCAGAACTGACCAAAGGTCTCTCCCAGATGCAATGCCTTCTTTTTTCCTTTATTAATATTCTGACTATAGGAGAGTCCTGAATACTCCCATATTCACAAAGGTTTAATTAAATTTTCCAAGACTGTGTCCTACTTTGATGTCAAAGGCTTTTTACATGTTGGCTTTATAAATAAAAAACCGGCCAAGTGCGTGTCGGACCACGCACAATGAAGGGTTCCGTAGTTGGGATGAATTTATGTTAAGAACAAACTTAACATTGTAGTTGAAAAACATGTTCTCCCATACATTCCAACTGTAAATGTAAGTTTGTACTCACAATATTGATAGATTTACCATGTTATTTTAAGACCACAGACTTCTTATAGGTTTCATTTTAGGCTCAGTAGTTTCGGAGATAAGGGGGGGGGGGGGGGAATGGTCATTTTTCGTCTATTTTCTTAAATAACTTTAAAATAATTTATTTTAAAATTATAAAAAAATATTTTTGAGACTCTCATAGTAAGCTCTTTCATTTGACATGCCACATGGTGTAGTTTACAAAACTTTTTTTTTTATATTTCTTATTTGCCCCCCAAAAGTGACTTCTATATTCAAAATTAATTTATTTACTTTACCCGTCCGTGTTTGGGTCACAGAAATTCATATGTGTACCAAATTTCAACTTAATCGGTCCATTAGATTCGGAGCAAATTGGCTGTGACAGACGGACAGACAGACAGACAGACAGACAGACAGACAGACGGACATACAGACAGACAGACACACGAGTGATCCTATAAGGGTTCCGTTTTTTCCTTCAGAGGTACGGAACCCTAAAAATCCTTTTAAGCTAAAGCTAAGTAAGCTGGCACGCACTCCATCAATATATCATTAGTTTACATTGTATTGTTGATTTGATATAGTACCATTAGTATATATAAAACCGTTCTGCGTACATTGTCTCAGACAATCAATACTACCATCTATTATTCATACAAGTATTTTTAGAAGGCTGCTTTTCGGCTTTTGTCAGCGCTTTAAACACATAAGTGACATAAGTACGAAGCTGGAAATTGTGAACACGAGGCTAGCCGCAAACGGCTGTATAAATTACTCTATTGGGAGAGTGGATCATGGCAAGCAAGTTAGACCCTTCAATACACACTAAACTTTGTCCTTAAGATACATGTACGCCTTATAAGAGACTCATTACGCGATAAAAAATATACATAAGTAAAGTGTAAGTATAGAGAGGACGATTAAGAATTCCGGTTTTAAAATCAAAGGCGTTGAAGATGGTAAATTAATTGAGTTCCTCAGCCTTCATTTACGAAGCCCCTCCACGACCGACGCTTTTGATCCAATTCATTATAAATTGGCTATATTAGGTTAATCAATTTAATAAGATTATGAAAAATGAGCATCTACACTGAGTTTGTGAAGACCAATCAGATCTACTTAAACAGGTAGAATAGAACCTTTATGATACAAAATACGAAGGTTAACTAAAATGTCAGTAAGTTGTTGCTCAGCTGATAATAGCTATGGACTGGGTTACAAAAACAAGTAAAATGATTCATAATGAGGTCACCATAAGGTGAGGTGATCCAAGATTTGTGATGATGTGATTGGGAGTGTCTTCATCAAGCTTGAAGATATGTTGTAAGAACTACGTGTATTATTCGACATCATCAATATCAAACTTCGACATGTTTATGACGAATCTGGTGGCACGCCGCAACCCACAAAAGCTGGCTCTGATGCATATATAATCGATATGTTAGCATGAGTCGCTCCGTGAACAATCCAAGTAGGGTCATTACTATTCATCAGAGAAAGGGGTCAGTCGTCGGTTCGATTTCCATTGGCTCATAGCTGTTATACCATGCTGATCACGCAGTGAAATCTGGCAAAAATTGGTACCTCGAAGCTGACGCACTCCCTACACTTGGGTCATATCCATCATTAGCCGTGGAGCCACGCACAATGTCGTGCTCGAGATCTTTGGAATAAGATCGGAATATATTTGACATTAAGGTTCCTTGTATCTGGGTGATCATAATAAGATAATTTCGCCTAAGTCCAAAAGTCTCCTCCACCACGACTGATGTCCTTTTTTTACATAATGGCTTAAATAGCGATATCGTCGTCCGTAGACGTGACTGTTAAACTGATTATTTTAAACTCCGCATCTTTCTAATCCTCTCTTTGTTTGACCAATGAAACGAACCTTGTAACAAGGAATTTTTATGCACGTCCAAATAATTTACGAGAGTACTGTTTTTCTTCAAGGTAATTTGTATTCTTGTAAAATGCTGTAGAAATCGGAAAGTGATTTACTTTCTCTTTTCCCAATTTATGTCTTTAGTGTAAACAGAGGATTTTTTCTTGGATTTTAAGGTCTAAAAAAAAACGCAAAAGTAATTAGTAGAAGAAACATGCTATTCACAAGAAACTAACACTGATGGAGGTGAAAATTAGATAGCAGTCCCAGAGAAGGCGAGTTTTTCAATCAATCAACATTACCTTTATGTAGGTACTAATTACCACCCACTTACAAGGCAGCTAATTAATGTTAAGGCGATAGTAATAACATGGCTGAGGCGAGAATAGGAGGGACCTTACGAAACAATGAAAGCTTACAGAATACGGATGTGTACAACGCACCTGACGGCCGACGGCACACTTTTGATTCTTATAGTTCAATGTTTCCATTTGATTTGCATTTTGGAATTGTAAATACAGTCGTAAAATCAAAACGTTTATTCCAAAATTAAATGAAGCTATTGAGAAACCTTGACCTGAAATATTAAAAGATGCCAAATTCTAAAGTAACTGTATAGAAAACTTCAAATTTTGAGCATCGCATACTCATCAACATCATGTAACCAGATGCAGCTGGATACCAGTATTTTACATGGAGCGACTGCTTATCTGACCTCCATAACCTAGTTATTGGGGGTTTTTCTTGGTATGTAAAGATGGTTACCCATCCACGAACCAACCGCGGCATTACTTAGCCACAAGACCCTCGCGAGTATCGCATACTAATGGGCTTAAAAATATAGTTTTTTTTTTATTATTCTAGATACTATGTATATTTTTTTTTATTTTTGGGTGTCTTTTCAACCAATCTTGTTTGAACAATGAGCAAAACTAAAGACTTACATTATATGAACTTCTGCCTACGAGTAATTTTTTTGCATATATTTTTTAACACCGTTATTTTTTGTTTGTATCTAAAACATTTCTCCTTTGTTAGCAATTAGTGCGTTTAAAGAAAAATAATAGGAAGACAATATAAAAATGACGTTACACAATGGAAATTCGTAGCAGGTGTATCGAAAGTGTGTCGATATCTAGTAGATTTTCACTTGTTTCGGGAAACAAAGCCACGTCTGTCGGCCGCTCATGCGCCGCCGAGCTAATTGGTAAAAGTGAAGCTTTTCTTTGCGCAATAGTAAGAAAGGCAAATAGAAAAGTAACAATGCGTTCTTGTATTTTGAATCATGCCAAGCACAACCATTGCGTTGTCCTGTGGTTTGCACTACGAGTTGGTGTTTATTGACTTACCCCGTAACGCAAATATTGAACTATCGGATTTAGCGCTTATATTGTTTCTACATATTTATGTTAGGAATGTACTTGTGGTTAGAAAGTGTTCACATTCTATTATTGTCCAGTGAGGAAATTTTAAAGACTGCCAAATTAAGTATCGATGATAGATAACCAAACAAGGCGTAACCGGTTTGTTATTATCAACACTAGGCGGTATTAAATCTCTCGTATCACTCTGCAACTCGTTGTGACCGTTAACGAACCCAGTATTCAAATTTAATTTATTAACATTTTCTTTCGAACTGTAACCCTTTACGACTTATGTATAGAGCCTTCGACACAAATCTCCGTCTTTTTCACTCTACTGGAATTCAAATTACCTTATTGGCACGCCGTCGGACACAGGTAAAACCGGTATTATACGGTAAAAATGGAGACCCACGACTTTGTGACTTGTTTAATTTGTTTGCAGGACAGTTTTCATTAGTTGCTTTATAGATGTGCCAGTGATGACGTCTGTGGTCGTCTCTCTCTAACACATGCGTTGCCCGTAGCACTGTCTCATGGTCCTCCTCCCACTCAATGTGGTGGTTGCCGCGATGCTAGTACGTTACTACTCCAACAGTCGACGGCGGACGGCCGTGAGCGTTCTCCGATATAATCACTAATCGAAATTCATTTAATTGTTAATGCGGTAATACAAAACAATAAAAGTGATAATCATAAATGAAAAGTTGTCGACAAATATGAAAAAGTTGTAACTGAAGAAACAGGAACCGAGACGACAAAGAGTAGACGAAATAAACAATTAGATTAAAAAGTTTTGTGTTTAGTGTATAGTGTCAGTAGTGTTTCTATAACTTAGTGTTATTTAAAAGATTGCAGTAAATGAAGCAATATATCCTCCGAGGCAGAAGAGTGTTTGATGCCGCCAGCGAATAAGGTACGGCAAACCGGATATTGTACTAGTTACTAGACAGTCGTTTGACTAGTTTAGTATAATAATTATAGTCGGTATAAGAGGCTTTTGAAAAAAGATTTTGAACTTTTTATCTTTGTTAAGTCGTTAAGGAATTTTCACCGAGGCGGCTCGAATGCATCTCAAGTTCAGTCACGCGACGTTTAAATATTTGTAGATGAGATAAACATTGGTGGTCGAGTGCACGCCACTGCACCCCCGTGTGCGCCCGCGCCAGGTGTGGTGTCAACAGGTGCACTCGGTTTACTTACAAGTTTGTTTTAATCATTACACCTCAATTTATAGGAGTTGAAAGATCCTCCACAGACCACAGGACTGCAAGTTTCAACGTTATCAGTTTGTTTCTTAATTTAACTTACAGTAGATACGCACTTGAACAAAATTTGACCCACTTATGTATTAACTCAATATCAAAGGTTATCAACTTATTTTGTTTCCAAGAAAAGTATTAGGGGCACAACGGGCACAACAAGTTTCAACATGACCACAGCAGAAGCGGAAATCTGATGGGAGCAATAGAATGAACATCCAAAATAATAAGATAATTCGTAATAGGAATACATTCCTATAATCACCCTCAGCGGTGGAAATGATCAAAAATTCGCGAGCACATGGCCGATTGGCTATAGAATAATTTTTTGGCTCGAATTTCATGGTTCAGACTTTTTGCATCGCCGGACACACGTGAGGCTTCATTACCCGTATTCAAAAGAGATTCTTTATTCCGCTCATGAGTCATTCTATATGACAATTCAGCTGCTATCATTGTAGGTGAAATAATTTGCAAACATTTGGGCACATCATCATCAAATATGGTGGGCCCAGGGCGATGTGTCATCAACTGCAAAGTACGGTATTTATTCATCACTTTTAATATTCAACCTCTGACGTCGTCTTGTCTTTGAAGCAGGTAGTTGAACGGACCTTTCACAGCGAAGAGTTTTTTGTCTCCAGGCCTTTGTTCGGTATTGAATGGCAGATACCGCCATAATACTTGTTTGAGAAGCACTGATCTCGTGGTCGCAAGCGCGACTGCTGCGCCTGGGGTTGTGGGTTCGATTCCCGGGTCGGGCAAAGTGTCATTGGGTTTTTCCATTAAGAATTTCTTAGTAACAGCCCGGAGTTTACAAGTTGGTGGTTTATGTGATACCCCCGATGCCTCGGAAATACGTTAAGCCGTTGGCCCTGCGCCTAATCTCTCTCCGGTCGTGTCGGATTGCCGTCCCATCGGACTATGAGAGTGAGGAAAGAGCACAACTGTGTACTTGTGCATTTCCCGCGTAGAAGGCTGGTCTCCGCTGAGATTGGTTGCCATGGCCGAAATTCCTTCTCGAAATTTGCATTTATGACGTTATGGCTATTTTTGAGAAATAGTTAGTCATTGACGCTTTCAAATTAATATTCACAGTGTGCTATACCTTTGCAACCCCTGACCGACAGGATTCATACTTTGAAAGTGAAAGATTTGTAGCTTTAAGTCAATGTTATGAAACTGCTTTTCATTCTTTAGGATTGAGTTGAGCACTTATGCTCAACCTTTACCACGAGTTCTCTTATCTTATTAAAAGAACTCGTGGTAAAGGTTGCCAATAAATTGTGCAACTCTATAGCTATGATTGAACAAGGTGCTCGCAAACTGCATCAGACACCCATGAGAATGAAACTGTTAAAACATCACCGATAAAATCTCTTAAGTAAGAACTCATTTGTTTGGTGTAACTTCGCTTGAAAACAGGCGCCAAGAAAAACAAATAACTGCAGAAAGGGTTGGTGATACCAGTTAAACATTGGAGGAGTAAAGCAAAACCAATTGTATATTGGCATCTGGAACCTAACAACCAAAGACAAAAAGTAGTATATACCTATGATAAAACATTACGAAACAAGAAATTATGAAATTATTGAAGCTTTTTAAGAACCCAAACACCCAGAAAAAAATCTGTATCGTTTGAAGGAAAATTTCATTAGAACGCGGTAATGGATGAATCTGATAAAGAATTTATCAAAGACAGGCAATAGGAGGCACTTCCGTGGTTCACAGCTGAGGCAAGTTATGGGTTGTAGTTGTAGTGGCATTTCCCCCGCCCCTCATGTCCTACCCCGCAGGGTGAGTGGCCTGCGCGCGCGCCCGCACACCGTCCTCCACAACGATCAACTCAACAAAAAACTTTTTCCTTTTCCAGTTTTGTTGCGTTTGTTCCAATAGTCATTCCAATTTCCAATATCTCCAGGGCACCAATTTGGTTAATGATTTAAATTAATTTTGTGTACAAATTGATTTGCCCTTGCTTGTTTGAAACCCTCATCTGTTTTGTTGCCTAGTTCTCTTTTTGGTGTTGTTGCTTTAAAGGTTGTTTTGTTTTCCTTGACAAGTATTGTGAATCACGATGTTTGGTTATGCATATTTTAAGAAAAATTAATCGTCAACGATCAAGGTAGTTGCTGAAGACAATTCACATTCATACATATTTATATACACGACTGTAAGTATACTGCCATCTTGACAATTTATTCACTCGTTCCCAGTGTGGATATTGAAAAAAGTTGCAGCGGTTGCTCGACTAGGGAATATCCCTACTTCCTTATCTGCCAGTGGTTTTTAATAAGCTGGATGTTATTTGCAATCACAGCAAATATTCAGTTCCCTTATTGGCCGAGTCTGTGAGGTCGAGAGCAATCTGTTCTTCGACATTTAACCGATGCCACATTGCGCAGATTATTGCGAAGTACTACTAGCATGAAACGACTATTGGAATGCAGCGACGTCTCCCTTCTATTGAACCTTTATATCTTTAAACGGAATCTCTGCTGTTTGAATTATATCTGCGATCTTATATTGAAGTTTATAAGTGTTGTTGTAAGCTTTATATGGAATGTTTTTTATGTTTGACATATTGTTGGGAAGTCATCCTATATCCATAGTATACTAACGAGTTGGGGGTGTTTGTGGCTAAGTAATAACAGATTCACGGGTCGATCGATCAGGTTAAGTTACGCTTGCCGCGGTTGGTCCGTGGATTGGTGACCATCTTTACATACCAAGACCCTTCTGTATCTCGGAAAGCATGTTAAGCCGTCGTTGGTTCCGGCTGTCATTCGTGAATTATTGACAGTCGTTACGGTACGACAGAAGTCCGAAAGTCTGACCAGTCTTACCAAGGAGTATCGTATTACCCAATAACTGGGTTGTGGAGCTTAGGTTAGGCAGTCACTCATGGTAATTCAGCTGCATGCGGTTAGACTGGAAGCCAGCCCCAAAATAGTTGGGAAAAGGCTAGGCAGATGACTAACGAGTTGTAGTTATTCCTTTTAAATTGTTGCTGATTTCATTGAAGAATAGTTGTCTATTTATTGGAAGCCATTTAAAAATTTCTGGTTCTGATTAATTTCTCAGTTCAAGGACTTCCTTTTTAGAAGTAACGGCTTCGCTGTGACTATTTTGTTAGGGAGCTTTTAAAATAAACAGTGAAGATGCCAAACTTTATCAGTCCCATAAATAAAGCATGGCAATGGTTGTTGTCTAAACATAACAACAAATGTTAATATTAACTACAGCTCTGAAAACCGTCACTTGACGTTTTCCTAGTCATCATCATCTGCCTAGCCTTTTCCCAAATATGTTGGGGTCGGCTTCCAGTCTAACCGGATGCAGCTGAATACCAGAATTTTATATGGAGCGACTGCCTTTTTTTTTTTTTTTTTGTTGACGCTGGGAAAAATGCATTACGCATGCCCACCCGTCGGGGGACGGGTGGGGTATGTGGGACTCCCCGGTAAATCCGGTATACCCACTAAACGACCCAGCGGCGCTCCCGCATCGCCGTGACGGGAGGGTCATGGGAAACTGGCTCAGCCTTTACATCCACAACCCTCCCGGCGCATGCCCGCCTAGCTGGCGGGCCCCGCTTGCCCCCCAGCAGGTTGAGGGGCTACGGGAATGGCCGGGAGCACCTGACCATTCCCGTCCGGCACTGGTGGAGGTCCGTGCGATACAGGCAAGGGTGCCCCCGCACCCGTTGCCTGCTGGCCTCCACCTGGGAGGAGTCGGAGATGAGTATCAAACTCACGTCTTCTTCGACCCCTCCTCCGCCTTCGGAGCGGCGCCGCGTGAGGATCATCCTCCCGCGCCCGCTCCGCCGCCTCCTTCTGGGACATGACGTGTTCGCAGAAGGAGGCGACCGCCGCCCAGGACCTCTCATCCGCCAGCATGGCGTTAACCACGCCGGGGAGCGAGAGGTCCGGTCCTATCACCGCGACCAGATCGCGGCGCGTCTCGGACCACGACGGGCACGACCCGAGGGTGTGCTGCGCCGTGTCCTCCGCCGCGCCGCAACCGTGGCACGACGGCGTCTCCTCCCGTCCGATTCGGTGCAGGTACGACCCGAAACAGCCGTGTCCGGACAGCACCTGCGTCAGACGGAAGGAGAGGAACCCGTGCGACCGCTCGAGCCAGTCTCGCAGCACTGGCCCGAGCGCATCGAGGGTCCGGCGGCCAAAGACTGCAGATGGAGCGACTGCCTTCTAGGCTTACATATCTTTGTTCGACATACAGTTTAAAAGCTAAATCGTAAAGGTTGCTGTGTTAAACATTGAAACTTAGTATTTAAACAATATTGCCTCAGTAATCCTGACCTGCAATCGCTCGTTTAGCTAAAGCTACTTAAGAATTCAGCGGTGTAGTGTTTCGTGGAAGAACCAACGCGAGTTACTTATTAATAATAAAGCACGTTATGTTACCTAACCTAACACTGTTCGAGATGTTTTGTAATGATAACGCCACGAACTGACGTCGTACAATGCGTGCCACGGAAGATGAGACTTGACGAGCGCAGTATCGCGACTCCCGCCGCCCTAATGACGCCCGGTCCCTTCCCTTCTCAGACCTCATACCGATAAATATACCTATAATACTTTTAGTGTGGTTTAATGGCGCTATTATGTGTAAAATGCTTGGTGTAATTTAATCAGCGTTGATGTAAGATGCTTGATATTCATCAATCAATCTGCCTAGCCTTTTCCCAACTATGTTGGGGTCGGCTTCCAGTCTAACCGGAGGCAGCTGAATACCATTATTTTTATTTTTATATTCTTGCTCATAGAATTAATAGGCTTACTCTAAGTTCTTGCTTGCTTCATCAGTGCGTTTAAATAGAAGATAATCAATTTCTAAGCTTTTACTAGAAAGATAATGCAGATTGAGACTAAACTACCTATCTAAATTCTCGAAGGCATAATCAGAATCAGAGAATTAAAATCTACTGCTCAAGTCAAACTACGTGGTTTGTCAAGTCTCATCTTTCGTGGCACGCATTATACCAAAAGTTTATGAGTTATTAAAATTTATTAGCATTGCATACCTTACGGCTTAGTGCTAATACTGCGGTTCACACGGAGGCTAGAAATATATCGCTGGTTTTTATGATCTGATCTTGAATTTCAAATTGCATTGCTAACAGCTGCTTTAATATTTTGTACAGTAATTATATTTGAGTCTTTTAATATTATTGTTGGATATCAAATACTAGAATTTAGATAAATCTTGTAGTATTTCAATTTTGATCATGACTCACGTTTTTGGAGTGTTATGTTAACCACAAAATTGTTTGCACTTCATTGTTGACTCGTATCAGGGTGTATCAAAGGGTGTATGAAGGTGTGGTCAAATTTAAGGGTGTGGTAAAGACCATCAAACTGAACAACTTTCTCCATGGGACCAACATCGTACTTGAGAAAAAAAAATCAGATGTCCCGTACAAAACTTCAATAGGTCCCAAATGTATGGAAATTAATGTACTCGACCTAAATGTGTGGGATGGCTGATATTTTTTTTATTACGATTTCGATTCCATGGAGAAAGTTATTCAGTTTGTTGGTCTGTTCTCCCTTATGTTTGACCACACCTTTCTGACACACCCTGTATAAAACAAAACACTGTTTACTAAACCATTTTCATTTTTTTTAAGGTTATTTCGATTTACTGTCGACACATGCAACAATTGGATTGCCAAATACTTAAAATAAAAAGTTTTGATGTGGCTGTTAATTCAATTCCTTCAAAAAAATAGTGACATTTCTATGAAACAGACATAATTATTGAAATCATAGACTTAATAATACGATATCTCATTATATCGGGACATCTTTTGAATAAAACATCACGGTTATCATCATTTTCATTTTAAAGGAAATTATTTGCTTCAATGAAGATAGAACACGACAATTCCGAAATACCTTTTAGCCAAAGAATATTTGTAATCAGTGCCACAAAGTACAACATCCAGAAGGCTCATAAACACAACATAGAAATGTAATAAAGAAAGAAAGAAAAATATTTTATTTGGGACACGCACAGGAAATATAAACAGTAAAAACGGAGCATTTAAAATTAATAAAATTAATATTTAAAAAAAATACAATAAAGCTCATTTCTTTCTACCTATTGCTATTATTACTTGGCGTATTGTTTGTGACAGTGACTTTCATCTCTCACGATTCTGTGTCACTTCGCTCGGTTGACGTGACGATCTTATCTATGGGAGCACGTAGGCTACCGGCTATAAAAATTTAATTCTAATATTTAATGTGGGATTTCGCTATGAAATTCATGATGATAAAAAACTAAAATAAAAGTTGATTAGAATTTTACTATTTTTGGAGCTCGAGGTCGTACGTAATTTAAAAGTTTTTTTGGGTGAAAGAATGGATGGTTAGTATTGTTTTAAACTAGCTTTTGCAAGCGGCTTCACCAGTGTGGAGGTCAGAAATTACCCCACAGAAATGTAGTACCTTAGACGTAGTACGTTTTCGGGATAAAAAAAAAAGCCAAATTTCATCCAAATCCTAGAAGCGCCTAACCTAATACGCTTGCATTTTGAATCATTATTAATGCAAGCGTATTAGGTACTTTTTGTTAGGTTTACTGCTCAGAAATTGTACACAACGTGTCGTATCTTGAATTAATATACTATCTTGAAATTATGCAATCCTAGTACTTTTTGTTAGGTTACAGAGGTATTTCTTTCCGACTGCTAGGTATGTTTGCAGCATTTTTTTTCATTTTTCCAAACTGACATATCTTTCTTATTTATGAACCGATTAAAAAAAAATGTATAATATGTAGATGAAATAGACATGCGGCTTAATTATATTTTTTAATTTATTACGTAATTAACAAAAAGCTTTTGAACCAACCGCGTAAAAATTTTGAAACATTAAATCATTTCAGGTCAGTAAAAGTTAATTCATTTTTACTCCATTTATACCGGTTTTACACAAGTTTATCAAATATATTACGCCACTCCTGATTACATAAGGTCACCGCTACATAATTACCTGCTTACAAGAAATGTAATGAAGTCAGTCGGTCTCGAGCTCGACTGTGTCAGAGAGAATATAACTTTCTTCTCTCACGACTTTTGTCTCAATTCGCGGCATGCGTGTTGCTTAAATTAAATACACAATTACACATGCCTGCACGTAAAATAAATAACCTTAACTAACGTATTAGAACTGTATTTTTGATGGGATAGAATACTAGGAGGAAATTAGGTACTATTTACTAGCTGCGCCCCGCGGTTTCACCCGCGTAGACCGGGATAAAAAGTAGCGGTATGAAAAATAGATGTTAGCCGATTCTCAGACCTACTCAATATGCTCACAAAATTTCATGAGAATCGGTCAAGCCGTTTCGGAGGAGTACGGGAACGAACATTGTGACACGAGAATTTTATAATATAAGATATCCATTAAAAAGTTTTATAAGCTTAGCTCTAGTCATACACTACAGGGTTTCAGGGAAAAATAGTTGTATTGTTGGTATCAAAATTGTATACGATAAATCATTTATTTTATTTTGAGGTATCTTAACGTGATAGCAGGAATATTCACCGAATACTTACTATTCTACTTTTTAAACTTTCGCGATTTGCACACATTATAAACAAAACTAAAAACGGGTCTTCTCGCGATATTCCTTTTTACGAGGTAAACAGGTACCTACTTGTTTCCCGACGTTTCGACCGCCTTGCAGCGATCGTGGTCACGGGAGGACTGATGACAGCTCAGCACGTCTTCGTAAAGTGCGGGTATTGGCATCTACCCTCACTTGGTCTTCACAATTTTTATTATTGTCACTGTCGGTACTCGATCGATCGCTCGATCGCTGCAAGGCGGTCGAAACGTCGGGAAACAAGTAGGTACCTGTTTACCTCGTAAAAAGGAATATCGCGAGAAGACCCGTTTTTAGTTTTGTTTATAATGTACTTACTATTCTGTCTAGAACCAATCGTCGAAGGGCTAATTTTTTAATCGTCAGATAACTTTTATTTGTGGAATAAATATGGCGGTTTGACAGCTTTTGTATATAAAATCTGTCAAACTGTCATATTTATTCTTCAATAAAAGTTATCTGACTATTGGAAAATCTGCCCTAAATCTAATAACATAATATGAGATTCTGTAAGTGACCTTTCTCAATCAATTTGTGCAGTGGAATACATTACAAACACGTGAATCTCGATCTAACAGGTGGTGTATATTTTCTATAAAATACATCCTACTGTATTCGTGTCCCTAATGTGATATTGAGTGATAGTAGCATTTCCTCGTTGTAATAAAAATGGCAGTTAAGGTAATGTCTTCGGCACGTGAAGGTTGTCAATTTGACGAGGTAGAGTCAGCATCTAAAGTCGACACAGTAGTACTATTCTGTAAACATCTCACCGTGATAACTCAGGTGAAGTGAGCGTGAAGTGAGCCGTCATTCCATCTGATGCTATAGGGGTTGACACTATTGACAGCTCACTTTAAGATCACTTCACTCATGTTTTCACGGTGAGATATTTACAGAATAGCACTACAGTACATTGTTTCAAAAAGTTTTTTTTTTAATGAAAACTATAGAAAAATCATTGTCCTAATTAGTATAAATTAGCATAAACTCTAGAATACTTTGTAAAGGCGAATACTGAGTACAAGTTTAGATTTAATGATGATAATTCTCGAAAATGGGTATCCTTTCAAGTAGCAAAATTTTCTTTGCCATGAGATGCTAACCATACCTCCAGCCACTTTAAATTTACGACGACAATGTTTTGTTCAAATTCACAATAACAACAAAAACTGTATACTTAGTACTTACTTAGTTAGAATCGTCATGAAAAATGAGGTAAACTACCTTATTGCTTCGGAATGTCACTCAACATTAGATTAGCGTGTTTCGTCAAGTGTTTTGAGTCAAGAGGCATCAAAGGCGATAATCTTCAGGTCTTAAGTACTTTGGATTGCATTATTACGAAATGCTGCTTAGCCTCTACGTGCCTCGAATACGGTATTCTTATCCCTGTTTACGTCAATTGAAGCCTTTGTTATTACCAACTCAGTTGTAGCATACATTTACTGTACATTTATTTACCTGTGCAGCATATGATTAGGTATTATTAGTGTGTATACTAGCCGATTGTTAAACAGGTAGGTTCGGTACAAAGTCACGTTTTTGTAATTTATGACGATCGTTTTCGATGTTGAAGTCTATAGTTTAGGTTCCGAAAATATTGTTTTATTGCTAGGTACGCCTCAAGTACTAATAAAATGTTTGAATTTATTTACACTATTGATATTGTAGGTATATGCCAGGGATGGAGAACCTAATGGTACAGTAAAATACTGGAAAAGGCATTGATTTTAGTACAAAATTGTACTATTTATGTATTTGTTTTATTTAAATTTGATTTTTCTTTAATTCATTCAGTACTAACACTAAAATACCTTTATCGTCGCCTTAGAGTGAAAACCTCGGGAATGCATTTTTGCTCAAATTTATTTTATTACGTTTCTAGGAAGAAAACCTCGCAACGCACAACCTGATCTGACTAATCTGTTCATTCGATACTCGTAGCGCCATCTATGATTGACGATATTCCATATTAATTAACAAAAAACATAAAAGACGCCATACAAAAATTTTACAGCACGCTGTTTTTTCTTCCTCCTGAAAAGTTACGTCTTTTACACTTACGAGGTTTTCACTCTAAGGCGTCGTTATGCATTATGTACTTACATGTACAAGTACTTATTAAAAAAAAAAAAAATAAAAAAAATATTAGCCAATATGCTGGAGCTGTTGTTTACGTCAATTGAAAAGCCTTTGTTATTACCAACTCAGTTGTAGCATACATTTACTGTACATTTATTTACCTGTGCAGCATATGATTAGGCATTAATCAATACTGATTCTTTGGCATAAAGAGTATTATGCTAATTGTGTTCAGATCCATTTTTGTTAAAATTAAAATTAACTTTCGTCTTATTCTAATCTTAATTTATACTTAAATAATTTTTTTTTCGATTTTGGATCGCCATACTTTTATCGAATACAAAGTTTATATGTAACTCATTATGTGAAATGGTTCACCATCTCTGGTATAGGCATTTATGCTACAAGTTACTGGTACCGCTCGCTAGTATGACAAAGCCTGTCTACAAAGTTTTAATAGTCTATTAAGATTATGAGCCCTAAAATTTTTATGATATAACGTAGCTCAGAAAACGTTAATTTCATTCATTCATCATGTGCCTAGCCTTTTCCCAGCTATGTTGGGGTCGGCTTCCAGTCTAACCGGATTCAGCTGTATACCAGTATTTTACATAGTGCGACTGCCTATCTATCCTCCACAACCCAGTTACTGGATAATATATACTCCTTGGTAAGACTGGTTGTTAGAATTTCGGACTTCTGACGACTTGTAACGACTGTCAAAGATCCCAGAATGACAGCCGGGACTTTCCGAGGCATGACGGGGTCTCGGTATGTAAAGATGGTCACCCATCTACGGACCGATTGCGGCAAGTGTAGCTTAACCTGATCGATTGACACGTGCGGCTGTTAAAAAAAAAAAACATTCATACATTATTAACTTATTAATAGTGTGTGGCCTGAAAATCTCCCTCAGTCATGAAAGTAGTGCTGCAAATCAAACCACGATTAGAACTCACGCGCTTGCCAAGTGGGTCATAACTGCATTTTGTCACAATGTAGGGTAAAATATTAACCGCATGCTGTTTGGATACAAAATGTAAACATAACTGCTCATTGTTAACTTGTATTATATTGTTGCGGGTTATAATAGATATATGCCCTGGTATATTGCTATGATGAGATCATACATATAACCTTCTAAGTACCGTTGGATGGAGTTATGTTGGTTTTAGTAGGTAATACTAGTGAGTACCTACTATTTACTTGCTATATACAGTGGACAAAACTTAAGCATGCTCACTTAAGAAAATATTTCTGCGGGAGCGCAGCTAATGCAAACAACACCCCTTCCTGGTTTCACCCAATTAGAGACAATATGCATTTGTGTGAGTAATAACAGCCGCACGGAACGATCCATAAGGTTAAGCTACGCTTGCCGGGGTTGGTCCGTGTGGATGGGTGACAATCTTTACATAACGAGACTCCTCCGTGCATCGGAAAGCACGTTAAGCCGTTGGTCCCGGCTGTTATTCGTGGATCTTTGACAGTCGTTACGGGTCGTCAGACGCGCGAAAGTCTGACAATCAGTCTTACCAAGGGGTATCGTGTTACCCAGTTACTGGGTTGTGGTGGTCAGATAGGTAGTCGCTCCATGTAAAATACTGGTATTCAGCTACATCCGGTTAGACTGGAAGATGACCCCAACATAGTTGGAAAAGGCTAGGCAGATTGAAGCATTTGTGTGAGTAAAGGGCGCGAAATATGTGATACCTATGCGATTATCGCCTTTAAAGTGACCTTGCGGAACTTTGGCCCATTGTACCTATTTGAAAAGATGTGTTATGAAACGTAAAAGTAAATTTTAGTATATACATACATTAACTTACACCTTCTTCCCATGGGGGTAGGCAGAAACTACAGTACGCCACCTGCTACGATCCTTACATACTCCTTTTGCCTCGTTTATGTTCATACACGCACGCCGGTTGCGAGTACTACGCACCTGACCTTTCTGAAGAACATCACCTATAAGATCACTATATTATGTCTTCCTAGGGTGCACCCTCTCGGCGTTTCAACACACATCTGCCTTGTAAATATTAGTAGTACCTACATATCACCAAAAACGGTCACTTCCATATCCAGTGGAAAAAGGGCTGCGTAAACGTGAGCAAAACGCTCAAATTCAAAGCTAGTAAAACGAGCCGCTACGTATCACTTTCCATCACCCGCTTCCGCTTTCCACCGAAAACGCAGTCTTAGGCATCAGATGGGGTGCGTTATACTTAGCCGGGAACTGCAAGTCAAATTCATTAGTAATTTAAACCCCCTGTCCAGCTGTGGACTGCGACAGGCCAAATTGATTGATTGATTGAAACGTTACACGATAATAATAGACTATTTTACCAACAACTGATAGTTATCGATAACGTTCCGTTTAGGTAGTACTTACTTGAATAAATCAATGTTGTTAAAAAGCACGCACCGGTAGGCGCGTGTCAGATCATTTTGTAATGAATTATGTATCACAGCATTCATGGCACAGAGCATGGCCGAACTTGTCCTTGCATACCAGTCGCTAACGTAGGCGAGAAATTAATAGTAAAATGTAAATTAATTTGTGCTACTGCGTTAATATAATGAAATGCCTCGGCGTAGAATTTTTTCGGTATAAATAAGTAATACAATTGATTCAAATTCAAATACCTAGACGCCATAAACGCCCGCCGAAAAGTTTCTGCTGGCAGGAAGGGATTGTGTTTTGTTTTTGTCGCGTTTGATGAGAGGGGTAGGTAAGGGTTGCGCGGGTGAAATTAGATTTTTTTCTTGGTTTATTTATACGCCCTCTTAACATTTAAATACATCCATAAAACACTATGTACCCACCAGTACCTACTCAGTACCTACCTATAAACTTACCTACTTAACTTTAAAGTCACAACTTTAACGTTACTTTAACGTTTTTCACGGGTGTAATCTACTGATGTGGCGACATGTAAAATCATTAAGATTTCTGTGCTATATCTAGATTAAGCCGTGTCTCCTGCGCGTTTTTCCGAAACATTAAACGAAAACGTCGAAACAAAGAGGCGTGGCCTTACACATTTGTGTATGCAAACGCAATGTTTTTGTTTTCCGAGCTGCATGGAAAACATTCCCCACGCGGCGAAAAGTTTGTTTCATTTTCAACTGCCGCGCGCACCGCGAAAATCTGTTGTCAAACTGATAGCACGTCTTCGTCGGAACTCATTACGACATCTACACAAAATGTCATCTACTGACATCTACACTAAATGTGTAACTAAAATATTTAACTAAAATATTTGAATACGCAGGAGATAGCTTGTGCATGAAAATAAATGCATGCATGTGTAAGGTTTATTGTGTATTGTTTCGCGCAGACGCGCAAGAGACACGGCTTTAAATATAAAATATGTATTATACAAATAAACCTTCCAGATTAAATGCTGGTGCTCTAAAATCGCATCAAAATCCATTGTGCAGTTTAGAAGATCTAAGCGGTCACACAGACCGACACGAAAAGCAACTTACTGCGATATAGAAGTACATAATACCAAGAATGTATACATAATAATCACTCACTGGTCGCCTTGGAGTCTTTGAAAAAAGCTTTGAGCGGAACGAATTGTTTAACTTTACGATCGTGCAACACCATTTTATATCCCCATATCTATCCGTTGGATACCATTGTTGATCCATTTAACTCCGATACTTCAATAGCAGTTAGCACGTTTGGGCCCTACAATATCGTGACTGGCTCATTGCCACCTCGAACTGATCCCTTGCCTGATCAGTATTTTTGCCCCAGTACAAATAAACAATCACTCTTGTAATTAGCTATTTTTAAACAGAGTGCACTGCGGCATGTTTACGTCTGTCCTAATGGAATGCATATTATGCATATTATGATGTTGGGAGGTGTATGTCATGTTTCCGTGTCAAATTAAGATAAGCTAGAAGTAACACGATGTTATTGTAAAAGTGACGATACGATGTTAAGGGCTACAAGACCTAAAGCGCGGTCACTGTCAGACTGCATAGAAAAGAAAGAGAAGCGCAATGACACAACGCTGGTAATTCATTGCAAAATATGAAGCAATTATCTATTTACAAAAAAACGATTGACTGGACTAAAATATTAAAACACTATTATACGGTAATATGTTGCTTGTAGATTAATCTGACAAAAAATTAGAATGATTGCATGTTGTTGTGTGTATGGTTTTTAATCGTTAAAAGAAATTTTTAGACGTATTTTCGTGATTTTTTCTATCGTATCAAATAAGTTGTATTATGTTTTCAATACACTGTTTAACTAGCATATATCCTGAAGAATCACACTAATATTATAAAGGCGAAAGTTTGCGAGTGTGTGTGTGTGTGTGTGTGTGTGGGGGGGTGTGTTTGTATGTTTGTTACTTCTTCACGCTCAAACGGCTAGACCGATTTGGGTGAAATTTGGTATGTAGATAGCTTATACCCTGGATTGTTAATCCAGGCTACTTTTTATTCCGTTATACGCGGGTGAAACCGGGGCGCAGCTAGTATCATATATTTTTCTGATTTTGATAACCACAGTAGATCATATACTTTAAGGCTTTTTAAAACTTGCTTTTAGCTGCGTTTAGGTCCTGTAGTAAAACTAATATCTATCCATTCTAAGAAGTCTGGTGGCGAGGTAGCAACTGGCAAACAGTCACAGTCAGTCACATTTTAGTGTATATTGTAGTAATGCAGTTTAACCCCGCCAAAAGATTCACTGGTGAAGCTGGACTTGAAACAACCTGGCGGTGACGTCGTAAAAAGATGGCCCATGCATAGATAAATATCACCCATCTCTCCTCAATTCCATAGCTTACTACAGGATGCATATCCGGTACAACTCTATTAATCCTTCCATATCCTAAGGGCACGTCTTCCCTACCATTATTGCGCCCCCCGGTCCGGTCCGGTCCTTGATATGCAATGGTCTCTGTTGTACCATGTAGGTAACAAGGAAACAGGGGCTAGTGTGAGTCTTTGGGTTCATTCGACTTCGAGTATCGAGTCTGATCAAACCACGCTTGAGTCGGTGCATTTCATTCATTCATTCATTCATTCAGTATAATGAGTATCTTTAAGGAGGATGCGCTGTGGTAGCCCGCGAAATTCATTTTTTTTTTGGGTTTTTTGCAATTTGCGGGTCCGTGTCAAGTTGTATCTTAATCAAAATATGATACGCGGAAACAAAACATAATCACACACACACACACAAACACAATCACATAACACACAACACACATCACACAAACACACACATACACAACACACACACACACGCATACACAACACACACATTACACATAAACATACACACACACTACATTACATTTACATAATTTTAACTATAAAAATCATCAATACATCTTTCTAAGTTAGATTTCGTGCAGCTTCGTTAGATTTCGTTCGTTCGATGAATTTGCACGAAATCTGACTTAGAAAGATGTATTGATGATTTTTATGGTTACAATTGTGTAAATGCATATGTTTTATTCCCGCGTATCATATTTTGATCAAGATACAACCTGACACGGACCTGCAAATTGCATAAAACGCAAGTAAATATGAATTTCGCGGGCTTCCACAGCGCATCCTCCTTAAAGCCCTAGAACATAGACGAATACTGAATATCGCAGTCTACACTAATGAATCTCACTGTCAATCTTGATTATACACCAACATCCAACATACGAGTAGTTTCTAGATGATCGGTAAATGTTAGGTACTCGTAATACACACAAAAATGACCGAGAGTGCATTTTTAGCCATCTAGGATATTTTATTGAAAGACTCAAATACAAAATCTAACAATAGTTTTTTATTCTCGAAAGTAACAGGTGTGTTCGATCTAGTCTGGTCGTGACGTAAGGAGGTTCGTGCCTTTTTTGATTGAATGCCCTAACCACGTTCACATATAAATATCTTCGATTACTAACCTCCACTGTCATTACTTTACAACGAATTAATTGAATTCTAGCAACTTTAAAATGTTGGCATATTTATTATTTACTCTATGTTCATCGATCATTCAATCGATCATGTTCGTTGACACCGAGGCGTGACATCATACAGGTGGGGTTGGTATGTGCCTGCACCGTGAGTATAAAAGCGCGGATCCCACGCAGATCTATTCAAATAAGATCCGTCATACTATACAGGGTCAAATTAAATTAGCTAGCGAAACTCCGCAGACGTGATGGTATCGAAATCAATACACAGCAAAAAAAAAATTAATGGTTTTTATGGGGTCAACGACCGCTGGTAGTGTAGTTACCTACTTGAAGTATGTGTTGGAAAATCTGTTTTTAATTTTTTTTTCAATACACTTCCTCGAAAACTGGTTCATATACACACTACGATTAGGTTCACAATGCATAATGTATTTCACACGCTTGCAATTTTTCATTATAGAACACGTGTGCGGGAATAAAAATTGCCACAGATAACTTATATCTATACTTAGTCCAAATTGGTTTATTAACATTCTCTATTCGGAGGTGAATGTTTTTTTTTAGAGAGATATGCGTCTTTACGGCGTTAATATTTTTTGAATATTTAAATAATGTTTATAAATAGAATATCATCAAAAACCATGATTATTAAAAAAAAAAAAAAAAAATATGAATAAATTAACATTTATTTGTGTTCTAAACTCAAAAATATTTGAATTTTCTATTTTTCATATTAGGCTGTTTATCGGCTTTATACCTTTGCTTCTCCTTCAACCTGGCGAAAGCAAAGCGCGGAAACAAAAGAAAATTTAAATCATAGTTTCCTAATAATTCATGACAAAAATATTTTTCGTTATATTATTTCTTCAAAAGTTTATTGAAAAACGTCGTTTGATACACGTGGACATTTGTTATTGCAGTTCTCGGCTCAAAAACCTCAAAAACAACCAAAATGTACTATTATCGTGTTTAGATATCGATACCAAATTACCAACAGCCAATAATAATTATTATACCATAGAGTTCACGTATACGTCTAGATTCGTTAATTTATATTTAAAAAAACATAACATAACATCACGCCTGTAATCCCTAACGGGTTAGGCAGAAGTGTAGCTATAGTACTCCCACATTTCGCCATGTAATAGGAAGCGAGCCTATTGCCATCTACCGGGCACAAATCTAGACTCCGGGCTGCTACTGAGAAGATGAAAAACCAAACAACACTTTGCCCGACCTGCACCCTAATTGCGTAACACATTATCAATCGGAGTTGGTTTCATTTTGAAACAAATTGCTAATCCATTGCTTCATATGTTCGAAAAATTTGTCTGCTCGACAACATAAATAACGCAATGAATGTAGTTGAACTGTCAAAATGAAACCAACTCCGTTTGATAATGTGTTACGCAATTAGGGTGCTGGTAACCCAGGACCATAATGCTCAGCAGTAGCGTATGCGATCATCAGACCGAACGAGAAAAAAAAACAAAAGTTAAGTGCTGTACAGCTTACAGGTCAATCATTTTTATCATCTGCAAGATTGAACGCAATGAAGAATAATCGAGCCCATTCTTTCCATTTTTATTTTAATCATGGCTTAACACCGATTCCGTTTATACCCGTATCAAAATGTATGAGTGTTCTAACGACCAAGAAATATAAGTTAAAGCAGATACTTGAACCTTATTGGTCTCGTAAACCCTTTTGATATTGTGTATCCTTTTATGCCGCGGCCACATTAACGGGATATGCCGTTGATTATCTCGTTGCAGGACGTTTGCCGTAGGTGTAGCCACCACTTACCGCGATAATTTGACCGAATCTTGACCGAATTTAACTACCGCGATGTTTATGGCGTTTATGGGCATTGACGTTGACGTCAATGTGGCCCAGGCATTAGATTGATACGGTGCGAAATGAGTTTCATTTACGAAATGACACGATGTTGTCCCAATAATGTTTTTATATGAACATAGGTAAGTGCCTGAAGTGTCTCGGGGTAATTTAGCACAATTTATTATTGTTTTCTCTTAGTTCTGGTTTAGTGTGTGTGTTCTGTATGGCTATAATATTATATACACTTGCTGTAATTTATGATTTAAATTACTGTGGAGGGAAATTAGTATTTTTTAAGCGTCGTCATGAAAAGATTTTTCTTTATGCAATCATATTATGACATTTTTTGTGACAGTCGAGCGAAAACAGTTTAATAAAAAAAAAAAGTATTATGTTTAGAGAAAGCTAAAATAAAAAGTCACTATAATATTTTACTGTTCTACGGAGTTGAAGACCATACGACTTAAATCTAGTGAACCAGTTTACCAAACGTAGCTAGAGCTAGTTTGGTATGTTAATGGGATTGATAAAACCCACATCAACGTCAACGCATCCGTATCGATAGTGCTATGAAAGTTTGTGAGAGCGGCAATAAAGACAGTCTGTTGGTGACTTGGGAATGAAAATGTAAGACAAACAAAAATAGTAAATATTGTAATTTTTAGGGTATTGCGATTGTGGCAATAATATATCCCTTCACGACTGGTCATTCTGGTGGTATATGGGAAGTCCATAAATTACAGAAGAAGCCAGGAAAGTTACTCAAACTCAAAGCAATTATTTCAAATAAACCAATTACAGGCACTTTTGAATTGTCAATGGGTCGGTCAGTCAGACAGATGAAGCTAGTTGCCCATTCCAAAGCGTAGTAGGTCCCCATGGAGAAGAACGGGCAAGAAACTCCACGGACACTATTTTAAATCAAAATATACATGTGAGAACAATGTAGAAAGACGTGCACGTTAAAAAGCATCCGTAATAAAAAGATAAAAACTAAAGACAACTAAATTAAAAATAAGCCGTGGCAGCTAAGAGACGACCAGTCATGGACACCCATACTCATACGCATACTCTCCGACAGCGCAACAGTTCTTCAATCCTTATGGAAAAAATATATAACCTCGAGGCTAACACTAGAATGTCACAATGCACTGGAACGATGGATTAAAAAAAATTAAATGGATAAAAGGAGGCCACAGTGGATCACTAGGTAACGACGCAGTTTATGAACTAGCAAGGAGAGCATATCCAGGACGTCAGTCTGTGGACCCGAACCTATCGTGCCCATCCCCTTCAACCACCTACTCAGATGGCTATCGGAGTTTACCCACACACAAGCGAAGAGCTGGTGGACCTCGACACCCGGCTGCAGATGCATCTTTTGCAGATGGTCTCAACGACTAGGAGTTGTAATCAACTTCTGGAGGGAGGTGGGCTGGTTGGAATAACCACCGACGGCCACGTATACAATGGAATAAATGAGGAAATATAAAACATGGACTTATGGAAGCAGACAATTTGTTTTGATCTTAAACTTATCTTAAAATTTAAAAATTACTACAACGTCGCCTATAAACATTTTATTATTTTATGACTGACGGTTTATTTAATGTATCAGAGGCTACCGTAATTTTCCAATCGTTGCAGTGTGCTTGAATGGTTTATGGAAAACATCTAGATCCATATGCAAACTAATAAGTAATTGCTGCTCAAAGCACAAGAAATATTATGAATGTCAATGTTTGTTCATAGAATGTTGGGTTGTATAATATTATGATAAGGTCGGATAAACTCATTCCAAAGTTTTGCAATGTGCGTTAAATAAGCTCAAGGTGGACTTGCACCTAATTAAACTTATTCAATGGTTGATTAATAGTACGGAACTGATTCAAAGAAATAGTGCAACAAGTTGTGAAACAATCTTAGTTTCTTAAGTAAGTCAAGTTAATTAGTCAATTAGGTACATTTACCTAAAATAGCGTATAGATTAGTTCCATATTTATTGCTGAGAGGCGATAAAAACAAACACTTGTTCATAATGATTTTATGCAGGTAATGCTTTTACTTTTACATCGGATGGCTCTTAAAACGGAATGTATCAATAATGAATGGTACAGTATTATGAAAGCGTATCATTTTAAATTACATAATTTGTTGATAAGTAACAAACTTCATCTGAATTGTATCTCGACTCGTTAACCTCATTAAGTTGATAATAAAGTTTCAATACTAAAAAAGGTAAACAATTATTGAGACGAAAGTAAATATGAAGATTGGTCAATTGCGAGGAAATGTTAGTTGAAACTTTTGTTTTCCTTAAAACAAATATTTACCGTTAATTTCTGGTTTGTCCCATTGTTTTTGGTGTAGTGAACTCGGTGGAGACAGACGTGGCTTTTTTGTTTGAAGTTCCGACCTGTAACGTGGTAACCCTACACTGTCGGCCGACGGGCGGCGGCAGGCGGCTGGAGTACAATCGCGACAACAAAAACACAACTTATTGTGGGCACTCTCTTTGTCAAGATTTCATGCTCTGCCGGTCGGTACAATGTTCACAAATGTTAACTCTTTAACGACTCTGTAACGATACTTAGTTTTGAAAGGCGGATCAATGGTTAATTACCAGTTTATCACTTAGTTACGATGTCCTAAACGCCTACTTGAGCGACACCTTCCCGGGAATTTCACAGGAATCTCTTTGCTCTCATTTTCTCGTGGGCGGAAACGCTTTCCCCAAATAATTACATTATGTTGCTGAGACTGACTTTATTTTTACGTTCAAAACATGAAAATTTATAACGAATAAACCAGCCAGCTTGTAAAAAAGAATTTGCAAAATGTTGCCATTAATTTTAGAATATTGCGAGTAGGACAGGTTTCACGATGAGTTTTTATTTTTACAATATTTAAAAAATGGCAGACTTTCCACGCTGCCTGAATTCTTAGTAGAAAGTGGTTATTGTGCCGTGAATATTAGCATAAAATTATAATTGTTTAATCCGTTAAATTGCTTGTTTTAATGGACTGATTTATTGTTTCGCCTTTTTTTATTATTTTTTAAATACAACTTGATTTGTATAGTGTAATGACTTTTATTTGTGAATTTGGTAGATAGTTTTACTCACATGTCTCAATTATGTACTCATTTAGTTTTAGCATGGTCAAAGGTTTTAGAAAGAAACTTCAAATCAGAAACTTTTTGTCCAGTAGCCATATTTGGGGATAAACCTGGACAAAAACAATATTTGTGGCCAATCCAAATATGTAGGCCAAAATTCTAACATATTTTTGCGAAATTCCACCGGATATTGTTTCGTCTGTGAGAAAATCTCGCACACCGCATAGTTAAGTTGTACGCACAAAGACATCTCGTCTATGGTCACGGTACTCGGGTTACAGTTTACCACTGACATGTGAATTATCTAACCACGTTGGTCCAGCGCCTGAGTAGGGTTGGCACTAGTTGACAGTTGACGTATGTGGTTACAAATGTTTAGACTTTTTGGCGACAGCGGCTTTTGTAAAAGCTGAAAGTGGTATACGTAGGTACTTACCTACCTACAGTGTCTATAAATATCATTTTATTAACCTTTGCTTGATGCACCTAATCAAAAGATATAACATTATAAATAAGCCATCTCTTCTCTATGATTAAAACAGTTGCCGTTACCAGTTTGAGCGCGTTCACATATCTACAGTAATTACCATCGTTAATAGGAAGGCGCAGAACCGGACCCTATCCAGCGTCCAGTTCAAACGGAAATGTGGCAACCCTCGGTACGGGTTGATGGAGGCTGTGTAGAAAGGAGCACGCGGCTCCAAGGACGACGACGTGCGCGGCGGTTGTTCACCTCGGCGGCAAGAATGCGCGGGAACACCGCGGGAACCCACCGCGGTGCGGGACCGGCTCAGCCAATCGGCACTACCTTAGCATTCCACTGCGGTGAATCGTACACCTTAATATCTCACATACTCCAAGTGTCAATGGAGTTTCGCTGGTTCTACTCAACCGTCACGCGTCGGTCGTTGTTGTCAATTGGAAACAGATGCGCAAGCGCCTCGGTGACAGCTTTGATCTACCCCACACCTTTTTTCTCGTTAATGTTCTTCTGTTTCTCGTTAATGTGTGTTGTTTGTTTCAAATACTTTATTCATGGGATGAAGTCATTCATAGAGTTTTATTTGTTTTGTTTTGCTAGCGTTAAAAGGCAGCGCAAGCCAAGTGCAAGTCGCGATTATGAATGAATACTTAAGTGGGTGCCTACCAGTTTCATGGAACTTGAACTAGTCATTTCATTTGGAGCATTTTATGATTAACTATAATATTAGATATAGCTAACTGCCGGTGAGGTATATGATTTCAATGAAATCTGATATTTGCTTTTTCTTTTAAATGACATAGGAAGTGTAAACCGCAGGTCAGTCATAAAATATTTCAATGATATCATTTTTCAGTGCTGCAAAATGTCACTTTGTTTTATTACACTAACGTCTGCCCGCAACTTCGTCCGCGTAAAATATCTTGTTCCCGCGACCCACCCCGTCGCGTCGCATCGGCTGCCCGAGCTATTACTTTGTTTTCGCTTAATGTTCTTTCTGACTTTTTTTTCTTTTTTCTCGGCTTCTAATGGTGCTAGTGCAATGTTAAATAGCCTATAGCCTTCCTCAGGAACTGAGCTATCAAATCCAAAAATAATTTTTCAAATCCGACTGGTACTTCCAGAGATTAGCGCGTTCAAACATACAAACAAACTCTTCAAACTTTATTATTAGTATAGATTCATAAATACGCTTGGCAAGCATAGAGTGCTACTACTACCTACATGGTAGATTATATCCTCTCGTATGTCGTACCTATCTCGTCAAACAAGATAAGTTACAGTCGGTTGCAGTCATATTGATTTCATGCCTTGCATATTCTATAACCTTTGGTATTTGAAACCCAAGAAAATGAGGAAGGACCAATTCGTTCGTATCTTTTTTTTTTGTGTATGGGAAGTCATCAAATGACTTCTCCCGACTTTTACTGACTAAAACCCACCCGTGTTCCTTCAGTTGCCCGTGCCAGGGCCCGCCGCCCAGGGCGTCTCCTGCGGCGTGTCTATGAAGTAGATTTTGTAATTTTTACCTATTATCCACGAAACTGGTACCTATTTAACATTTCCAATTTCATTAGACAAACCATATTTGTACGCCGGAAACGGCAGAATATTATGATCGTAATACATAATTCACATAACAGCTTTGTACAATATTCTGACAAATAAATGCATTCTCTTCTATTGTATTCTATTCTATTCTATTCTATTCTTAGGTTATCGCCCTTTACGAATGTTAGTAAACATCAAAATCAAAACACGGTAAATAAATTTTATATACCTACCTAGTATTAAACATTAATGTAAATCGTAATATGACTTTGAGAGATTTCTTAGAGAATACAGAATCTGAATTCTTTCTACTGTAGTCAAACATTTTTACAAGTAATTAAAACTATAAATGCTTCCGAAACAACAAAAATGTCACTTTCAGCGAGTTGTCAAACTACAGCTTCAGTGAAACGAGTGTTCTTCTGGGGCACTCACTTGCTGCAATTATGTTTTGAGAGTCTGACTTTTGTAGTCAAAACTTTCTTTAAGCCCGGTTTCCACCACGAGCGGAGCGGACCCATTAAGGACTCCGTTTAACTCGCAAGAGTAAACTGCATACTATTGGACTATTTGTTGGTGGAAATACAAGTATGCAGTTTACTCTTGCGAGTTAAACGGAGTCCTTAATGGGTCCGCTCCGCTCGTGGTGGAAACCAGGCTTTAGGCGCGTTGAGCGGTGTTTGGTAGGGGGATATCTTACTGGTTCGCGTCACCGTGTCACCGTGACACCGCGACACCTCGATACCGCGATACCGCGATATGTTATGCATAGTTTTACGTTTAAATTTTCACTTCTTTCGGCAGTCACCATGACTGCCAATTTTTTTGTTAACTACTCGCACATTGTTTTTTCTCTTGTTAACAATTTAGCCAAATACATAGCTGATGGTATACAGAGTGAATTTTTCAAATGGGCGTGGATGGCCAAATTCGAAACTATGAGGAATATTGTAATGCTGAATGCAGTACAATCCGGCTAAGGTAAGGCAGTTAGGGTTTAACAGGTAGGTAACATAAAAAAATAAAAAAGTATTTTGTTCAAAATGAGCTCTTTCCTTTAGTTTGCCGTACGTTATTACTTCCCAGAATTTGATCCTTTTTAGCGACACTGTCGAATGGTGTAATAATACAGTGTGTTTTTTTTTTCAAAAACAACGGGTTCGTTTCCTGGCTAGAAATATTGATCCAATGATGCAGTTTTAGTTTTCATCAAAATTGAGCCCCAGACTCCTTTGAGTACTTTTTGGTATTCCTCATAATTTCGGATTTGGCCATCAACGTTCACTTAAAAAATTCATTATGTATAGACAGATAGATGAACTGTGGCAGTTATTATTAACCTATACTACAAGCCTATAAAGATTTCCTCCTGTAATTTCCCTGAATTTCGGAAAGTTAATTGATGTGTAACATCATCATCATCATTGTGTGTGTTGTTGTTTGTGTGTATTGTGTGTTGTTGTGTGTGTGTGATTGTTGTGTGTTTGTGTGTTGTGTTTGGGGGTGTGTGTGTGTGTTTCTGTGTGTTGTATGTTATTGTTGTGGTAACTCTTGCCAGTACCAGCTTCACTTTATTTTAAAAAAAATCAAGTGTGCTTAACTTTGTTTAGGTATATAGTACCTACCTATGTAGCGAATTATTATCTACTAACATGGGCGCCCATTCAAACCACAATATGCATAGCAAATAAACCAGTAATAACGAACGTGACTCGATAACTAACAGTCAATCTTGTCTATACACAGACGTAACTTACATGCTAAGACACCCATTTAATTGCGCTTGAACAATTTCGTGACCACAAGGCTCCAGGATGCAGTTAATTTTAACTCTAAGGTTCTAGCTACCAGCGATGGAAACATCACATTATATGCTCCACCTCACCCGGGGAAATGATTGCCTAGTTAATTATTTCCTTTCAGGCTACAACCGTTGCATTCGAGGCATCGTTCCATTTACACGAGCTTAGGGGACAACTGACGACTGCCTTATAAAATAATATGGCTTCATCAATGATGTCATTCGATACTGTTTTAGACACAGAATCAATTTGATTTGCTGGCATTTAGATTAAAGTAGGTCATTTGAAGGTTTTGTGTTTCGTGTCTCATATTTTCCTATTTATTCTGCTCTCTGATCAAACATCAAGGTATCTCATTGGAAAATTGGCAATGTTGAAACCCGGATATCAGATATAAAGTGAGTAAAACTAAGAACTGAGTCAGAGATTTCTAAACTTTCAATCGGCAGCGCGTTGTGAATGAAATTGGCGGCAGTGTGAAACAAATAAACAAATGAACATGTTATTTGAAAATCGTGTTCCGAATGTGTTATTGGTCTTGCGGTACAGGGAGTAGATACTTTCTGTGTTTGTGGTTTAATTTACATTACGCCTTCAAAACTTACTAGGGCATCATACAGAGTTCCAATACCATAAAACTTCTTAGAAGTCATAACACTAATCATTATCCCTTTTTCTGAGAAAGTTCTGAGTTAGGATGTGCGTGTATAAGCTACGGGTAACTTAGGAACAGGTTGGCGTTGATTACTTACCTAAGCATTTTATAACAACTATTAAAGTAGCATTAACGTTTCACAGAATAGTGCTGTCATTACGGCGACTTTGTCTAATTTTCTTGCGAAAGACGAAAGAAATGAGGCAAAAATGACGAGGAGACACACAGTCAATATCACGTTTGGTGCTAAATGGATATTTACCGTAACTGCTAATTGGATAATCAGCAGTTACGCGTGAAGTGCCTCCTATTGTGTAATAGAATAAGGGAAATGAAGAAGATTTTCTCGATATTAATTTCATATACCTACCTACCTATTTGCAGTAGGGATGGGTATGACAATAATATATTCCTACTTTACCAACGACGAATCATTCGTCTTAGCAACTTTATATTTTGGGCTCAGTGTAATTAATATTTAGTTATGGTAATGCGTGCACAATTAGAATTAACGCTTACATAAGTAATGTAAACAACTAATTAAGTACTTAATTACATTAACATTTCACTGCCTAACTCAGGTTTTTATTTATTGTAATTGTTATAAGTTGCACATTAGACAATCGAGGTGTTACATTACATAAATGATGTTAACATACTATAAAAGGTGTAACATCTTTCCGTGCAAGTCAGTGACTGACAATTTGAACAGCCAGCTGTCACTCTGCCTGTCTTGCCAGCGGAGTGATGAAGCTTGATGCTGTAAAGCTTTCGTAGGCATTTTGACAGACAAGATGATTTGGTTGATTTTGATTGTGTATAAGAGTTAGCTATTAACGCGTTACTTACGTAATAATCGTAATATTATATGTTATAAGGTGTAACAGACGATGATAAGAGAAGGTTTAAAGAAAACTAAGATAAGTTATAAAATCCAGATCTTTCACTATGGTAATACACAGCTCATGATGTCACAATCGCGTCTCAAAATATCACCTTTGATCTATCTAAGAATCAGAGCATCGTACAGCGAATTTAGGTCAACCAAAGGTAGGATTGACATTGAACGGCAGATTAATCGCGGGTCGTCTCGTGGTGTAAGCGGGCCCGCCGGCCCGCATTGTTGGCCCGAAGCCAACTGGACCAGCTCTCAACCGAGCCGCAGCAAACAATATCATCGATAATTACTCTATTTATGACCTAGCGTTAAGAAGCGTGGCTACCAGACTAATTCCTCGATATTAACACTTCGGAAACGACAAAAACTAAACGCATCACTCAATTAAATATTTGGAACGTCTGGGTTATTTTCAGTGCGTGCGAAATTTGATGATTTGCCAAAGTTTATAATGTTCGTCTCGGTCAGTCTTGGAATTCAGTTCGCGTGAAGTATTAGTTTTAGTTACTTTGGCATCACCGATAACAGATATCACTGTAAGTAAGATGCTATTCATTTTTGTACTGTAAACATGGCAATAGATTTCGTGCCCGACTTGAAGAAACCATTCTTCTAAGAGATAATTACATTTATGAGCAGAGAACATTGTTGTAGGCATAATAAGATCCTAATAATATAAGCTTTTAATCAGACCTATTAATCCTTCATAATATCCTGTTGCACCTTAGTATTATTTACAGTCTAGCAAAAGTATATTTGGGTCACTTGCGTCATTCACTACTAATCACTACTTATTTAAGACCTGGATATAATTAGCCGGAAATTAGAGAGCTTTAAAGAATGTGCAGTAAATCTGCATAGAATATAATTAATGACATCTGATACATAATGCATGGGACGGTCATTAGAATGTAGATACAACAGATTAGTAAGCAATACATTACGGGTATCACTCCGACGTCACCAATCGGAAATATTTCAAATGTCTAGACGTTGACGATCTTCTTGTTCACTTTTTTATATCTCTTATTAGCTTCCGTTGAAACTTTCTTAGTAAAAGTAGACAATGGTTTTACAAAGATGACTTTTTCAGCGTACACTTTGATAAATGAGTGACACAATGCACTATGCATGTACCTACATAATTACATAAAAATACCTAATTATACTCTCTTCTCTCTCTTTTTCTTCGAGAGAACATAGACTTCGGTAAACTAAGTTTATCATTGCTTTGATCTGCCATCAGGAAATTCTTCGAACCTACTAAATATGACAATATGTCATTTTATAACATAAGCATAGGAAGAAGCATAGGAGAATGTCTACTCTCTCTCTCTCTTGAAACATGCGTATGAGCACTCAATTTACCGACTTTATGATAAACTTTTTAAATCAAATGATTGACATGACTCATTATCGTTACGTGGAGGAAGCGGTCGCACACAAGCAGATGAACACAACGACTGCCGACTTAGATGTTCGCGCATCTTCCGGTCATTAGGGAACACTAGTGGTCGCTTTCATGCCGGATGCTGCGCGTGAGTTGAATGATGGATCGAAGCTCATTATTGTATTGGTTGAGGATGAGAGTTGATCTAAGATATAAAGGTATGTGTAGCAAGTTATGAAAAGAGTAGCAGATGGAAATATGCGTTTCGTGAATAGATGGGTGTATTAATTATTCTTTGTTAGGAATTGTGATTGTAATTGATTTTGAATAGATTTCATTAAAGTGTTGAAATAGCGAAAACAATACCTACCGTTTTTTAGTAGACACAAATCACATGAGATGTGATCCCATCAGATGTTCATCGTTGCATCCTAGTTACCTATGAATTTATGCAAGTAGGTGATAATTGTTACGACGGGTGGCCAGATATTATAGATAAATAAGACGACCAGACTATTTTATGTATCGTGTATTCAGCCATTGCATGACGAGCGATCGGAGTCGGTGACAAGACAACAGGATCCGGAAATACCACAGATAATATATATTTTATAAAGACTGATACACATACGTAACATCTCCCTTATTAAGAAAAGAAAATGGAATCATTACGTGGAACATGGTACGTAAGTATACTCTTTTTTTTTTTTTTTTTTTTTAACATTAACAAAATTCTTATATACTAGTAGACTAAGTGGAACGGAACATCTCTAAGAAGTGACAAGTTGACTTGACTGACATTTACATTGCGACAGTTCTGACAGTGACGTCTATCAAATTGACTTAACTAAGTTTTGACAGCTACTAACAAAACAAAATTAGGTTTGACAATGCTTGTACAACAAACAATACATTTAGTATATTAAATTAAAACTAAGTACAAATTAAGAACTTAATCTAGACCAATTTTCAAAATCTTCGGGGCTTTATTATTGCTCTACCGAATGAAGAATAAGTTGTGTGTTGAGTTTGTTTATTTGGTGTATGTGATGTGTTTGTTTTTGTTTCAGATTCTTGGACAGGATTACTTGTACAAGGAGATTGATAATTAGATGGAGATGACGACGGCAGTATATTGGAAGGCGACGGTGGATCAGTGTCAAGTGGAACTGATGGGGATTGAAGTGAACTTCTTCTACTAGGAGCGGACTCAGTTGGTGAATGTTTTGGCTGTAGGATATGTTGGCGATTACGGCGAAAAGTACCTTCCGGGGAGACAATAGTATATGATCTAGGCTGTGGACCTATGTCTGACACAGTACCAGGTGTCCAAATACTGTCTGGCTGTTTCTGGAAGTAAATTTTATCACCAATGTTTAGGGAAGACAACGGTTTAGTATGTTTATTATAATAAATCTGTGATTTGTTCACTTTTATTTGAGTTTTATTTGTTAGAGACCTGTAGTTAGGTATTTTAGGTTTCAGAGTTTGTTCTAAGACTGGAAGTTTAGTTCTGAGTGTCCTGGACATTAGTAATTGGGCAGGCGAATACATATTTTCTTTAGGTGTATTCCTATACTGTAATAATCCTAGATGAGGGTCTGTATTATCAGTAAGACATTTCTTTAATATGTTTTTAACCGTGGCTATGGTTCTTTCTACAAGACCATTAGACCGTGGATAATAGGGACTTGATGTAATATGTTGTATTTGCCAATCTAAAGCAAAATGATTAAACTCTTTTGAGTTAAATGGGGGACCATTGTCTGAAATTAGAATGTTGGGTATTCCATGTCTGGAAAATATAGACTTTAGGTGACTAATGACAATTTTACTAGTAGAACCACCTGCTAGCTTTACAAGCTCGACATATTGGGAAAAATAATCTACGACTATGACATACTTGTTTGAATTGAAATCAAATAGATCAACTCCGACTTTATTCCAAGGGATTGGTTTTACCTCATGGGGCTGTAGTGACTCTTTGGAATTGCTGCGTCTGTTAGTGAGACAGTTATGACAATTATTAACATATTTTTCTATATCAGAGTACATATTGGGCCAGTATACTAGATTTCTTGCCAATCTTTGGCAACTATGAATACCTTGGTGACCTTCATGTATCTGTTTCAAAATGTCTTTTCTCATGGCTACTGGTATAATGACACTGTTGTTTTTGAAGACAATACCATTAATTATATGTATATCGGTTTTTAAAGGAAAATAAGGCCTAAGTATGTCTGGAAGCAATTTTTTATGTTCAGGCCAACCTGTTATGCAATATTTACTTAAGAGTGACAATTCATTGTCTTGGGAAGTCTGTTCTTGAATAGATTTAAGTTTATTTGGACTAACTGACAGTGATCTAATGACTAAATTGACATGTAAATCTAGATCAGAATCTAGATCATGTAATGACTGTTCTGGTAAAGCTGCTCTAGACAGAGTATCAGCTACATAAAGATATTTACCTGGTTTGTAAGTTACGTTCAGGTCATATGGTTGTAATCTTAGCATTATTCTTTGAAGACGGGGTGGAATGTTATAAATTGGTTTTTTATACAGCGATACTATTGGTTTGTGATCTGTTTCAACTAAAGTGTGGCGACCATAGACATATTGGTGAAACTTTGTACAACCAAATAGGATTGCTAACAGCTCTTTCTCAATCTGAGAGTATGACTGTTGACATGAGCTTAATGAAGCTGAAGCATATGCTATGGGGTGTTTATCATGGCAAATCACTGCACCCATGGCATCTTTAGACGAATCAACTGACAGTGTAATTGGTTTATTTTGATCATAATATGTCAAGACAGGGGCTTTTGTTATACATTCCTTTAATTCATTAAATTCTACATTATGTCTCTCTTGCCAAGACCATTCATTATCTTTAGACAGAAGTGTTCTTAAATTAGAAGTTTTATCTGACAAATTCTCTATGTATGAGCCTAAGTATGTAACCATACCTAAAAACCTTTGTAATTCTGTGACATTTGTTGGTGGTGGCATACTGCAAATGGCTTTCACTTTGTTTTCATCAACTCTCACACCATCTTTAGAAAAGATGTGTCCTAGGTACTTGACTTCACTTTTACATATATTAGACTTGTCTTTATTAAATTTTATTCCTATTTCTCTAGCTCTATCTAAGACTTGTTTTAACCTAAAATCATGTTCTTGTTTAGTTTGACCGTAAATTAGGAAATCATCCATCATGATTTTGACTCCTGGAATATCACTGAATCTATTTGTCATGATGGAATGAAACAGTTCTGGGGCTGCATTTATCCCGAAGGGAAGTCTTAGGAATCTATATCTACCTTGAGGTGTGATGAATGTACATAGTTTTGAGGAAGCTTCATCTAACTTTAGCATATAAAAACCTTTGTTTGCATCTAGGGTAGTGAAATATTGTGAACCAGAGAGGCTGGATTTAATTTCATCAATAATTGGAAATTGATAATGAGGACGCATAATGGCTTTATTAAGTTTTCTTGGATCAATGCACAGGCGTAGTTTACCATTTTTCTTTGATGCAATTACAATTGAGCTTACCCATTCAGTAGGTTCCTCGACTTTGACTATAATTTGATTTTTTTTTAACATGGCTAATTCTTCTTTTAATTGTTCTAAGAGACTGAATGGAATTCTACGACAGGCATCTATAGACGGTACAGCATCAGGCTTCATTGACAAATGACATTCATAATCTTTAAGACAACCTATTCCTGAGAAGAGATCTTTATATTTGTCAAGCTGTGATACATTGAGTGACTCATGAAATTGGACATTATGGACTCTTTTAACTAATTTTAAATTCTCACAACTGTTGCGACCAATAATATTCCTACAGGGTATATCTATAATGTGGAAATTAACATTGTATAGTTTGTTGTTATGTGTGACAGACAGAATGCATTGACCTACAGTCGGTAATACTTCACCGCTAAAGGTTGATAGTTTGTGACTACTTTTCTTTAAACTACTCAATGGCAAATTAAGTTTTTTATAAGAGTTAAATGATAAAATGTTAGTGTCAGCACCTGTATCAAGTAAAAAGTCTACATTCTTACTATTTATGGACAAAGTTGTATGATAAGGGTTTTTTATGCTGACAGAAATCTCATTAGTGAAAAGACTATTTAGAAAATAAGTATCAGTACCCGTACTTTCTTCTTCTTCTTCTATGGATCTCACATGTTTGCTGCGGCAACACTTGGCAAAGTGATTGGGCTTGTGGCAGTTGTTACAGATGACTCCTATGGCTGGACATTTTGTTCGGTGAACTTGACCACATCTGGAACAATTCTTGGTTGACTGTTTGGATTGAGGTTCTTGACTGGACGATGCTTTACTTGATTGACGACTTTGACTTGTTTGAGACTGATGACTTTGACTTTCTTGACGGCTATGACTTCTTTGACGACTGTGACTTCTTTGACTGTGACTTTTTTGATTGCGACTCTCTTGACTACGATGTGTTTGGCGACTGTGATGCGATTGACGACTGGCAACGACACTTACTTCTTGGCTTGATAAAGCTTTAGCCTGTAACCTAGTATTTCTTAGTGTTTTAGCGAGACTGACGGCGGCATCAAATGTTGATGGTTTCTCGATCAGGATACGTTCTCTGATGTACGAGCAAGATGAATTTAAGTTCCATGAGAATATGTCCTTTACTATATCATCGGCAAGACCTTCAAAATTGCATTGGATACTTAGATTCTTGAGATCCGTGGCATATGTCTCAATTTCTTCATCTGGACCTTGTTTTCTGTTGAACAGCTTATGTCTTTCGACGGAAATATTGACACGTGGTGTGAAGTAGTCTTCAAATTTGGCGAGTAAATCCTTATAGGTGATCTTGTCAATTTGTATGTTAAACGAGTAAAATATCTGAAGAGCGTCTGGGCCTATGATTTGTAGTAAAATGGCTACCTTTCGTTTGTCTGGTTGTTCTTCTAAATTGTTGGCTATCATGTAAATCTCTAGACTTGTGTTGAAATTTCTCCAAGCCAATGGCATGTTCGAGTTGTTGATATCTAAGCTGAAATTACTCGGCGGCAGGGGATAACTTGTATTATTTGCGTTTTTATTTTCCGGCATTTTAGGGCTGGACCACGCGGCGACGTTTTACTCGAAATTTTTTTTTTTTTTTTTTTTTGACTGTTTGCGGCACTTACTTTTGTGGTTTTTTGTGACTTCTTTTTCTTCTGTATCTTCTGACACCATGTTACGACGGGTGGCCAGATATTATAGATAAATAAGACGACCAGACTATTTTATGTATCGTGTATTCAGCCATTGCATGACGAGCGATCGGAGTCGGTGACAAGACAACAGGATCCGGAAATACCACAGATAATATATATTTTATAAAGACTGATACACATACGTAACAATAATGAAAACGAGCGTGACCCAATATTGTTGTAATGGTTAAAAGTAAACTTACTGTATTGCCGAGAGTTTGCACTGGCGAAATATCGCATAAAAACATATTGATATCTCTATTTCTGTCCATGTATCTGACAGAGCTATCAACATGTTTTAAACTGATTTTTTTGCCAGTGCAAACGCACGGTTATACTCGGCTAAAACGTGCAACAATGTTGATAATCTGTTGCATAATCATAATCAAAGATAATTTAATTAGGTCGATGACACTTCAAAATTATTGTTTACCTTTATATTACACAATGCGTGTTTGGAACTTTACACATACTCATACTCTAAGGCTGTTACTTACTTGATAGTTCAATAAACAAAAAAGTATTTTTTATTCGGCTTTCGAACTAATTATGTAAAGTAGTTACTTTCTATGATTAAAATGTAATTTTAGATTTTGAAAACCCACATTTTGGTTTGGTCTAGAGACTGCCCATAACTTCGCTATCCACGTGTTTAAATTGTAACAAAGAATGGAAGTCCTGATGAGAAACAATATTACATAATATTATCTTTTCACTCGACTGACTTGACGAGATCTTGCAAAAATATTTATAAAGTCCGAGATGACGATTTAAACAGGCTGTATCAGAAAGGTGTGGACAAACTTAAGGGTGTGGTACAGACCATCAAACTGAACAACTTTCTCCATGGGACCAACATCGTAATCGAGAAAAAATTATCAGCTGTCCCGTACAATACTTCAATATCTACTCGACCCAAATGTATTTGCATGCATGTATGTATGTGCGTGTGTGTACCTATCTGTGTGTGTATGGGTGATATTTTTTTCTTGGTCCCATGGAGAAACTTGTTCAGTTTGATGATACACCCTGTAGATTGACAATCCCGGAGATGGCTAGTTGAGAATATACAGTGTAGATATCTATGTATAGGTACCTACTTTATTTCTTGAGAACTCATGTTAATTCAACGAGTAGGTAATGGTAAAAAGCTGTTTATAAGGTATATAAGGTAGTCATAAGAAACAATATCTACGCTACCAATATCTACGCTATAAAGACGTGAACAAACGAAATCTCGTGGCTTGTAATATACCAACTGAAAGCTGGGAGGGTCGCGCACAACTTAGACCGGAATGGCGACAAACTGTTCATAAGAGCGTGGAAAGTTTTGAAACCAGGCGTCTAGAAGATCTTGACGCAAAACGCCAAGTACGGAAGACGAAGCCAAAACCCTCCTACACTTACACTACCAACTCAGCTGGCCAGCTGTACTGTGCTTCTTGCAACCGAGTCTTTAAGACGAAGTTCGGATTTGCTAGCCACATCAGAGCTCACCGGAATAAAGACACAAATTAAAAAAACATATAGGAGTCGCCATCGCCGGATACGGTGTGGACGACATGATGATGATGATAGGTACCTACTTTATTTCTTGGGAACTCATGTTAATTCAGCGAGTAGGTAATGGTAAAAAGCTGTTTATAAGGTATATAAGGTAGTCATAAGAAACTAGAATATTAATAAATTCACACACAGACGAGTTTTTCAGCGTGCCTTATATTTGCGTGGGAAGTGACTATAAAATACATAGGTACCTAGCATTATTTTGCGTGCTAGCACTCCCATGAAAATAGGCTTTTTACATGTTTAACAATAAGGATTGCTTGATAATACCATAACACGCAGACAGACAAAGATAGATTACGTGGTATAGAACATTCTTATTTATTGTTCATGTAGCACTAACCACGAATTTGTCTATATAAGGGCCTATTTTATGTCCGAATTGCCAACGAATAAATTCAAAAATGGAACAGAATTGTATGAAATTATCTGCCAAGTGAGTTAATAAGAACTTAATCCTAGGTGGTGAAACAGGCCCTACTTGTAAATGACATATATAACATACATAATCAGCCTATAACGTTCCCACTGCTGGGACACAGGCCTCCTCTCTGTGAGAGGGTCTACTTGTAAATTAACTACGTAATAACAGCCGCACGGGTCGATCCTCCAGGTTAGGCTACGTTTGCCGGGGTTCGTCCGTGGATGGGTGACTATCTTTACATTCCGAATCCTCCCTGCCTCGGAAAGCACGTTAAGCCGTTAGTCCCGGCTGTCATTCGTGGATCTTTGACAGTCGTTATGGGTCCAAAAGCCCGAAAGGCTGACAACCAGCACCCTAATTGCGTTATACACTATCGATCGGAATCTGAATCATTTTGAAGCAAATTGCTAATCGATTGCTTCATATGTTAGAAACATTTGTCTTCTCAACACCAACCACATGAGTGTTGTTGAACTGTCAAAACGAACCCGATTCATATTAATAGTGTGTATCGTATTACCCAGTTACTGGGTTGTGGAGATCAGATAGCTCCATGTAAAGTATTGGTATTCAGCTGCATACGGTTAGATTGGAAGCTGACCCTAACATAGCTGGGAAAAGACTAGGAGGCAGATTGAATTGTAAATGAATGGGAATTTATTTATATTGTTAGTACACTTTCTCAACTTCAACACTTACTTAATTAACCAACATTTTATAAATTATGTACACCGTATCAAGTGTGACTTGCTATGATTATGAAATATTTTCACGTATTACAATTCCATTATGAAAGAAATACATCATAAAAATAATTTGAGTCTGAATGCTTGGCAGTTATTGTGTGGCATTCGGCTCAGGCGGCGCGGCGCGGCGCCACAAAGCATTACGTGATTCTACGCAATGTGCTTCTTTAACATATACAATACTTCTTCAAACGCACGTTATCAAAGCTACGATGATAACATTTTGATTAGCGACTCAAATTGAATCGTTTTGGTTCATGTTATCGAGCACGCGACCACATTCTACATAATATAATGTTATTATGCCATACAAGTGCCATACAATAACCCTTTCACAATACAATAGCTTAATTTACGTTTCTTTTTGTTTCAGGCTTGATCCACCCGCATCACAGAGCCAATATCAAATGGAGAACAAAAAGATAGCGCCGGCGACGCAGCAGCCGCTCACCCAGCAACATCTCATGGCTCATCATGTTCACCCTGAGCAGATATACTCCCAGCAGCACCCACAACTAACCCACCTAAGTTCTTCACAAACAGGCCAAATACAACCAAATGGCGTCATGCACCAATTACTGCAGAGTCAGTATCACTCGAACATGAATGCACGATCTCCGCTCCTTGAAAACAGGCACGATTTATATGGCACTGGACACAATCACGATTACGCCAGGCATTACGGAGCAAATGATAACTATAATTATCCGCAGTCACCTCCGAGGCACGAAAGGACAGAAGTGCATACGGATCAAAACGTAAATCATGAGCTACTCCACAATATCCCTAAGGGATACAATGCGGAAGTCTATCAAGATTATTTAAAACGCAACCCACCGAAAGATACCAACCAAATATACCAAAATCATCAACCTATGTATAGGCCTAATGTTAACCCTAATCAGTACGGATCAAAGCCATATCTACCATATTCCAATAGAACAGGACCACAGAGTAACACTGAGTTATTACGAAGACAGTACAGTGAAATTCAGCAAATGAAACTGCAACAACAACTTCACTATCAAAATCAGGCACAGATGCATCAACAGCAGAAGTTTGCAGAACGGCAATTGTTACTACAACAAATCCATGGAGTTCAACCACCACCTAACTTGCAAAACAGTATATACTCTGATGGTTCGTATAGAGACTTAGATCGATACAGTAGTAAAAATGACTTCAAAGAATACAGTAGCCCTGATATACAAAAAGACATTGATAGTTATGCTAAGAACAATGAGTATAAGGAATACGAGAAACAAAATAGGCAATATGAAACTCAATGGAATCAAAATCAGCAAGCAGAATACAGAGAGCAGGAACAACAATACAGAAGGCAAATAGAAGCTGATAAAGGGAAAAGCCAGTCCCCTCCATCGGACTATAACAACCCAAGCCAAAAGAATAATATGAGTGTCGCATCGCCCATGAAGTCTAGCGAATCTAGTAGTCCTAGCGTGAAATCTCCGTCGTCTGATAGTAGGAGAAGTAGCGGTGGCAATCAAGCGCTGCGGTCACCTATAGCGCAACGAATACCATCAGCTCCTGTTACTATGTCTGGCATACTTTACAAACAAGGCTCAGACGGACTAAAAGTTTGGAGGAAACGATGGTTCGTACTGTCGGAGTATTGCTTGTTCTACTATAAAAGTAAGTAAGAAAACAACAGTCAAATATCGATAAATTCAAAATGTCATATAACATTTACCGGAGTTTATGATACTTGATGAAACACAGCAAATAGTCTTTTGTTTTTTATTGTATTGTATTAATGTTCGTTTTTATGTTACAGGTCAAGACGAGGAGAAACTACTGGGCTCCGTACTCCTACCATCTTATAGAGTATCGGGCTGCACTTCGGAAGACAAAGTACTTCGGAAGTATGCTTTTAAACTGGAGCATGCAAACATGAGAACTTACATCCTCGCAGCACCTGATCAGGAAGCCATGATGAAATGGGTGAAGGCGTTGACCATGGCCGCACTAATGCAAAGCCCCAAGTAAGATTACCTTCGAATAAATAAATAAATAAATAAATGAAATCAGATCAGTAGATAGTAACGCCTTGTTGATACCTTGTATAGATTAATGTTGACTTGATGATTGAGCTATTACGAATATATACGTTTTTGAAAGTAGAATGTTTGAACAGTTGGTTTAAGTTCAAATCTTTCGATTCTAAAAGCCATTAATTTCTATTTTCAGTGAACGCCCGCAAAAACACAGCGATCGGACAGCTGCGAAGACAGAGGTGGGTATTATTGTAAGCACGTATTTTGTACCGGTGCAGGTGATCGGCAATTAGCTTGCCAGAGCGGAACCAAGGACAGCCATTACATGGTCGTTATAACTGCAGATAATAGTGCGGATGACGCCGCCTCAAATTGATTGTAACATTAACGACCTGTTCACAATACGTTTAAGAAATGTATCACAATTAATAGTTAGGTGTCAATTTATTAACACCAGCGTGCTATATGAAATTATGATAGTAAAAAACTTGTTTTGCTTCAGGATGGAGATGAAATACCTACTTATGCTAACGCACCACCGAAACCAAGACGCTCCAATGAAGGCTACAATTCACCGAGCCCTGACATGTAAGAATAATTGTTTTAATTGGTTTATTCGTGTCCTGTTAATAACAGATAAAAATAAACAATTTTACTACTATATCATTTCCATGCATTACAGGTACGATCCAAACTATGACTTACTCAAAACGCCAGCATCACACTACAGTCAAGGCACTAGTCACGCACGATATCAAGACCATGCAAATTATTCAGCCAGTTCAAACCAAGAACCCACATACACTCGCAGTCCGCAATCTCCACCGCCAGTACAACAACAACCACAGTATCAAACAAAACGACCACCTTATGATACGCAACATCTCTCTCTGCCATTAACAAACACAGTTACTGACAAACTTGAGAACAACCAACCCAGTACATCAATGTATAAGTCTAATGCGCAGTCGCCTTACTTTGATAGGAATCGAAGTCAGCAGCAAGTGACACAAGAAAACAGAGAACAAATTTACGAAAGGCAATCGCAACGAAATCCTTTCCTTCAAGATACGACTCCTCAGGACGTTTCCTCTAAAGATGAACGGAACGAAATGCACAATAAGAATTCTAGATCTACGAAGGAGGAAAGAGCTGAATTGAAAGCTATTCACAGTGAAATTAATGCTGAAAGTAGAAATAGTACCAAATCTAATCTTGATTTGAATGCATATAACAGGGATGTGTATGGGGAGCTAAGTTCAAGGCCTGGGAGAGCGGGAAGTGCTATCAACGAACGCTTGTTAGCTGAGAGACGAACACCAGATGCATACGGTAGATCTACAACCATTGCTGCTTATAATAAAGGAAAGATTGGAGACTATGAGGATGTATATTCACAATATACCACCGAAAATGAATATGGTAAAACGTACGCAAAGTCGCCAAATCCATCTCAAGACCGCGATGGTGTTAGCATTTCTAGTCAACATCAACAACAACATCAACAACAACAAAGAAACACGGGAAATTATGTAAGTATATATAACATAAATTAGTACTTTTAAATCTTTTTAGATTAATATCATACCTGATTTTAAAATTTGGTCTTATCTTAATCTTTTCAGCCTCAGGAGAAAACATTCACTGGACCGTCAGTATTAAGAAGAAAGAAAATGCAATCGAGTGGAATTCAACCACCAATGCCGAGACCTCACAGCGCTGATTTTCTTGAATACGAATCTAAAACTGATATGTTGAACAAAACTGCTCCCACTCGCTCAGCTTATGATACATACAAGGAGCCACCACAACGACCTAAGTCTAGTCTGGATATCAATTCATATTATGATCCTAGTTCAGACAGGTATTATTCCGAAGAAAGCTATGCAGAAAAAATGCGACAATCCGCACAGTACTTAACACAAGGTCTGGTTCCAAGTGTGACTCCTAGAAATATGGAGATTCCGCTTGCGAAATATGCTAGCGGCTTAGCAAAGAAACAACTCAGCACTGCATATTCTCAAATGACAAATAATAATTATGAAGCTGAGTTCAGTACAGCTCGGGATAATGTTAGTTATAATTCAAAATATGGTGATATAGAGGCGTTAAATTCTAATTGGACATTAAAAGAGAAGGAGATACAGAAAGAGTATTTGAATAGAAGTGGCAGCGTGATGAGTGATGGGTCTAATGTTAGTGGATATGTCAAGGAGGTAGCTAAATATGATACTAATGCTGATGGCTTCATGAGATCTGCAAGTGCGAGATTACCTTCAACAACTCCAGAAAAGGAGGGGGAAAAGAAAGTGCAGCAGGTAAAATAAATTAGATACCGATTATTGTTGTTTGTAAAATAGTGTCGTTGGCAAAGCTCACAAAACTCTTTTAGTACAACTAATATAAAACTAGGCTATGATAATGATAATACAAATAGGTGAACTTCATTTTCTAGCGTGAAGAATCAATGAAACGATTGTTGGAATGGAAGCAAAGGATGTTACAATCACCTCTAACAAGAAAAAGTACTCCTGCAACAATATCTCTGGCAAGGTCTCTTAACCATAGTCGTCAGTCTTTGAGATCTGATCAATATAAGCCCAAGACATATACGAATGCTTCCTACAATAGTTATTCTTCTGATGATGAAGGTATGTGATAGCAATTGTTTTTAAGATTTTATTTTCCTATGTATATGATTATGATGTGTTTGTAGGTAGTTATATTTCGTGGCATGGTTTAAAAAAAATATGGATAGAATGGTGAAAAATATTGGTATCCCAAGCAAGTGTGAAAGGAGCATGAATTCGTTTATTCATTTAAATTTTTATAATATTTTGCATGACCAGAAACAGAAATCGTCTTTTATGTATATTTAAAAAAAAAGTTAGGAAAAGAATAAAATATTTCCGTCAAAAGAATATTGCATAGCATTAACATCTATTAAAAACATTATTTTACGCAGACAACCATCATGCCTTAATTTACAAAATTCTATTAAAATTCGAAGATCATTCATCTTTAATAATTTTTACAAATAATCTGGGCGCGTACAGTACTGTTTTCTCTTATAAATCCTATTATTTAAAATAATGAAAATGCCATTTAATAAGAAAAGATTTATTCATTATTTTTATGTGTATTATATTATCATAATTATACATGGAACACCTGCAGTAGCATTATGATGACTTCGCTTTGCGGAGAGGTACCTTCCTGCCTGCGGGGTCATTGTGCCACTAACATAATTTTATTGGTCTATTATTCGGTGGTGGGTTACGAATCTTAGTTCTTGTTGGTTAGTGGTAGTAGTTTGCATCACTCTAACACACAAAGCCAAATATACTAACATTGTGGTGACCATAAGGAACACTTTGAACCATTATTATGTATTGCATAATTACTATTTATATAGTAATTATCGGTTTCACTTTTGCACCTCAGAGGGAACATCGGGCAATGATCTGCAAATACCCAGGGAAATGCAGGCAGGAAGGTCTCAAAAAGTGAACCTAACAAGTCCTATCATTATGCGACCTATAACCCCGCACTCGCCCTCAATTGCACAAATTGATCCAGTGGAAAACTCTTCTAACGAAGAAATGAAAATTACGGATAACACCGAAAATACTTACCAAAATATTCTTTGTACAATATCTATTCCTAAAGTAGACTTGGAAAATAACGGCAATGATTACGACAAAACGGCATTTGGTTTGGAACAAAGAGAACAACAAAAAAATCCTCCACCAACTATGTCTGAAGATGGATACGAAACAGAAGACAGTGAAGCTGAGTCTGAAACGCAAATAGAATACACTGATAATGATTTAGATGAAGTATTAATAGACTCTGAAGAAGAAAATCCAAGTGGACACCAAAATAGTGATGAAAAAGAAAAAAATAACACAGAAGAAATTCAAGAAGATACTGAACTGAAATCAGAAACTCCCCCGGTTGGCGTTTCAGGAGAGAACCATTATTTGCCTATGAGTCCTAGAAAAATGTCTGTAAACGAACCCCCCCATAAAGCTATATTCGAAAGTTTTAGTGTATTTGATCAATCGATGCCACAAGGATATGAAGACAATCCATACGTAGAAATGAATTTAGGAAACGAAGATGATGATACTCAAACATATGAAGTAGTTTGTGTGAACAACGGAAAAGTAGAACCTGTTTATATGGAACTTAATAATTTAACGTCTAACGAAACTAACACGCAAGATTTAACTGCAAGTACTAAATTATTGGATACTGCATCGAATTTTGCTGACTCAAAAAATCACACTTTAAAAAGAGCGGCTAAAACTGATAAGAACACAAAAGATAAATCTGAAAGCTCTGATGTTGACGATGAAACAAACAAAGATGTTCCTCTAGATTCTCCCTTCAGTAGATTTAGTATATCAGATACATTTCGCCCAGCTTCATATTATTTAAGCAGTAGCAAAAGTACTTTAGATGTTCATGATAGTTCTGACAGTGAGATCGCTTCACCACCACCTGTTCCAAGTTCATCTCCTCCTTGTGATGATTTATCGGATGATGCTCTTTCCAAATACATTTTAGAGAAATTAGACAAATCAGATATGTCATACGATAATTCCATTTTGAAAATGCTAACAAGTGAAAACCAGAAGATGAATACCGTTAAACGAAAAACTACATCGTTAATGATTTATGGAAGTCGAACATCTATTCATGACACTCTTTCTAGAGGTGAGAAAATTCGAAATAGTAGAGCAAGCCTTACTAACGACATTAATAAAATGAATGAAAGTTCTAGTAATTTACTAAGTAGTACTTTACTCGATCACTATAATCATTCAAGCAGCAATGAAACAGATTCTTTGAGAAGTTATAGTGCAGATAGAGGTTCGTCTCGATTATCACTAGAATCAGATGTTAGTAGTAAGTTTGATATAGTACCGTCAAATTTATCTTCTGAGGTTACTAGTTTGAATGAAAGTGAATCAGCTATAGATTATAGACATCCTATAGGATATCAAGATTTAGAAATGATGATAAAAAGAAGACCACTTTCTGATGAATCACTATTTGAATTAGTAAAGGCTGAATTGCCTTTTAATAACGATGTTCCTACTTATGTAGATTTAGATAGATATTTAGATAATTTACAAGCTGGTACTAGTGAAGCACACGGTGTGAGTAATCAAGGTCATTCTCATTTGAATAGTTCAGCTCCAGAAACATCTAATTATAAAGATAATGTAATACAAGCTGCTTTACAAACTGCAACACACACTCGCTCGTCAAGTACTCCTATAAATCATAGTAATAGATTAAATAGCCTTGGGAGCAGAAATTCAATAGGACAACAATTCCGACATATAAGTGAACAAATTTCTAGCTACACAGGTTCACAAAGCTCCTGCAGTTCGTCTGGAATACCTAAGTCACCAATGTCCTATTATTGTAAAAACATGGATGAAGAAAAACTTTTAAGTAAAAACTTAAACAATGAAGATTTCTCTGATAAGGTAAAAGAATTTGAAAATGAAAAGATGTCACTTCGCGCAGGGAATGAAACAAATACCTCTTCAACCTCCACAGGATTTCATAGCAGAGAAAGCTCTACGGAACACAGTGCTCCTTATTACTACTCTGATCTATCTTCACAAGAGCATATTAACGTTTTACCTACTTCTCATTACCTGAAAAATACTAACCTTCATCGGAAACTGAACAACCAACGGCGCAGGGGCCCATTACATAAGAAAAATGATATCTCACATATTCATAATCCAATTCGAAATAATCAACTTATATTATCTGAACCATCATTTGAATTAGCTGCTACTGCTAGAAGTGTGTCTGTTGAGTTTTTGAGTGCAGCTGATAAGGATCCTGAGATTGATTTGAAGAATATATACGAGTCTACTGGTGGCAGAAATTCTAAAATTCCTGAGTCAATGAATTTGTCAGGTCTTGGATGTAAAAAGAATTCGAGTAGCCATAGTAACAATGAAAACTCTTCGCCAGATTCAAATGTAAATTCCTTAATAAAACTCTCTAGCACAAGTATGTCATCCCACTGTAGCGGGAATTCGTCAAATACCGTATATTATGACGCCGAAGCAGACGTAGGTGCCTATGAAAATGTTGTATGCCAAGGAGACAAACACTGGGACGAGGATACCCTGTGGAGAGATAATTTAAGACGGGTATCTCATAGGCATGCTCGATCTATGGATGACTTAGATTCAATGCCTGCGGGAACATCACTATCTGTTAAGATAAATGAAGCCTGCGGCATGAGTAGCATCAAAAGAGTAAAGAAAGATGGTACAAACAAAATATCTAGAAATGTCACTTACGTAAATTGTGACATACAAGGCCGAGTTTTAAGAAATAGGGAAAGTAAATCTGGTTTTCTTTGCAACTTTTTAGAAGAAGAACAAAAATTGGACGAAAACGACGTATATGTTAGCCTCGCTGAAAGTGCGGAAATGTCATTAAAACAATCAGATGAAGGTGTCTATGAACAATTAGCAGTCGAACCAAATAATCCGATCGTTCTCATGAACAAAAGGAGGTCTTGCGAAGCTGAAGAAAGGAATAAAAAGAAGTTTGAAATTGATAGAGAGAAACTTAGACAGTGGGATTTGATGTCTAGTGGCTTAATGAAAGGCAGGGTAGGACGCGTGCGGGGCTCAGGCGCTAGTGGGGGTGGGGGAGACGCTGCCTGTAGTACGGACACTGGAACTGATAGTGCAAGCAATGAAGGTATCCTCTAACATTCTATGGTCCTGTAAGGTACACTATGTAAGTTATATTTCTGTTACAATATTAAAGCAAAGCAAAGTCATTGTTTCTAATTATTGGAAAAATGTAAATAATTTTGGCATTTTTATGTTTTTCATATCAATTTAATTTTAAAATTAGATTTGGTTCGAAGGAAGGGTTGAAACACGATAAGGTGTAAAGAAAAAACCAAGCATGCGACTTTAACATGGATTGTGTTTTTTTTTGTAAATAGTAATCAATATTTCTACTAATACGCGCACTTATACACACTTTATCATGTTTACTTCTCTAAGTTTAAATTAAACAAATTGGATTTACCCATAAAAGTATATTTTATGTGACTCCAATCTCACGAAAGGAATTCTTGCAGCTTCTATGACAATGTCAGGCGCGCATACGGAATCTGGTACAAACAATAACACGACAAATCAGCAAGCATTGTCAAAGAAAGCTTTTCTCGGAAGTAACACGTCCATTGGAAGGAACAGTCGGGACGCCAACATACCGGTACGTGCAGTGAGCCCGAGGGTCAGATGGGTAGAAGATAAACAATCTAATGATCATTACGGCTCACAACAAATGTCAACGTCTCAGCAAAATGTAAGATCGTTTAGAAATTCATCATACCCTATATCATCACCTATCAATAATTTTCATTTAGCACCGAAAAAAGTAGGAATTTTTGGTCATAATGTTGATGTGATTCATTTACTTTACAGTTACATGCATTGAGTACAACGGAGGACTCTTGGGCTTCAGCTAGATCTCCATCTAGAGCGTCTCAGCAACCTATCAGAGCTGTAAGCCCGAGAGTTCGAAGGAACACTGAAACTGATGATATGGTATGTGGTCATGGGTACTTAGCCGTTAATGTTTTAGTAGTTGCGTTTATTATTGACGTGTAACGTTCTCATTTTTGTTTTGTTTGTTAGTTAGCTTTCACTTAGGTATTTATTTTATTATTTGTGCATTTTGCTTTATCATTTGTGTTACGTTTTGTATGATCATGTTAGCAACGAGGGCAGCAGCAGCCGAATCAAAATGAACAGTTAGGTGAGATTCCTACTGCTGGTGAACTTCTTGGTCGAACTCATGAAGAATTGGTGTTGCTCTTGATCCAATTACGACGACGCCATGCGGCGACCCACCGGGCCATCGAGCAGTGCTGCGCACAAATCAGTAGCATTGAGGTGTTTGTTAATGCTTTTTATTATTCTTTGTTTTGTTGCATTATTTTTTGTTTGATTGTCTTTTAAATAGTTTTGTAGTATTTACCTTGTCTGGTCAATGTAATGAACTTGAAAATAAAAGTGGTTAAAAGCTAATGTTCACACTTTCATAATCTTGTTTCTTTTTGTAGGATTGCCTCAGTTCTCTAAAAGCAATGGAACGCGAAGAAAGTCTTCAACGGCTCGAATTTCTCAAAAATCAATTGATGGAATTGGAACATCAGTACGAAAAGAGCAAACCTCTCGTACAGTTAGTGGACAATATGGTTAAGTTAGGTTCTCTTTATAATAGACCTGGTTCTACCATTGAAAGGCTGGAAAGGAACCAGAGGCTACGACAGAAAGTTTTGGCTGAACATGCTCTTGAGCAGCAAAGGTATGACCATCCTTCCCATTTTTATTTTGTTTGTTGTTTTATTCTATTTTATGATTCTTTGGAAAAAATGGACTGTTTTCGAAACTTCACAGACGAGACCGGTGTACCGTCTGTGAAGTTAACCAGTTAATTTGTTCCTATTCATACCAAAGGTATAGGTAAGTTAAAATTTTCTGTAAGATTAAAATTAATGTAATTTACAGGTGGCTAGAAAGTGTAGCCGCAGGAAAATCTTTGGAAACAGAAGCATCTCGAGCTAGAGTGGCGGAACTATGGGCATTAGAGCAAGAACTGTCTGACGAAGCTGCCATTCTGCAAGGATTGAAAACCGATAAAGATGCTATAGAGAACTTGCTTTCTGGTAAGCGAGCTTCAAGATAAAATAGTTATGAATGAGTGTCATAAACTGTAGGTAGTGTCATAAGATAATATGGTACGGTTTATTTTTCCAGGTGTCCGCGGGAAGTTGGACAGTGTCCACAAAGGAGAACTGAATCTTGATGGTAACCCTGCTCCAACTAGAAGATCAGCTCCCACGAATAACCCTGGAGGAGGAGGTGGTCTAGAGGAGGAACTGGCGCGCGTGCAACAGATGTTGGCGCACAATTCTAAGGTTTATAAGGTTTTCGTCTATATCATGCACTTTTATTTTTTGTTTATTTATACGTTTACCTATATTACTCCTATTAACTTATGTAATTGTTTTATAATTTTTATATTGCACTAGTTTAGACTTCTTCAAGAAGGATGTTGATAGCGTTATTTACAATTACTATATTATAACTACTGAGTGCGTTATGTTATTGCAAATATTCACGTATATTTCCAATATGTAAAACATGATTCTTGCATGTTTTACTAATGTTAATTTTGTTATTATGTTTTTTGTAACGCATGAGAAAGAGAACGAAAAAGTGAATAAAAAGCAAAACCTAAACATAAAACATCATTTTACCAGAAATTAGAGCAGACCGTGGCAGATAACGCTCGTCTAGAGCGCGAGCTGCAGCAGCTGCGGCGCGCGCTGCAGGCGCGGCGAGCTGCCGGACACCAGCATCATGCCACCAACCCCACGGCCATGCTTGAGGATGGTCAGTATAACATTATACACAAATATGACAGAATGAAGTCATCATCTACCTAGCCTTTTTCAACTATGTTGGGGTCAGATTCCAGTCTAACCGGATGCAGTAGATTACCAGTATTTTACATAGAGTGACTGCCTATCTGACCTCCACAATCAAGTTTCGGGGTAATACTGGTATACGGGTTCTGGATAACACTGGTTGTCAGACTTTCTGGTTTCTGACGACCCGTAACGACTGCCAAAGATCCACGACTGACAGCCGGGACCAACGGCTTAACGTGCTTTCCCAAGAACGGCCCTCCGTTCTTGGGAAAGCACGTTAAGCCGTTGGTCTTGGTATGTGTTGCGACATCTACATCGCCACATACAAACAACGCATCACAATGACATGACGTCACGCAATCCTGCATCGCGCAATCAGAGTTTACCGCGCAACTAGCATATATACAACGTCCCGACATCAACCGTCGGGCAGTTGCCCACCAGACACGACACCCGTCTGGTCGGAGGATCCTCCCTTTTCAATGGAGGATGAGTGACCTTTTCAATGGAGTATGAGTGACCTTTACACCCTGTTTCTCATGCCTCTATATACTCGTATGTAAAGATGGTCGCCCATCCACGGACTAATCGTGGCAAGCGTAGCTGAACCTGATCAATCTACACATGCGGCTATTATTACTTAGCCACAAGCTCCTCTCATGACAGAATTAAGTGGAGGAGAAAAAGGAGAAAAGAAGCTGACCTGCACGAAGAGAGAGAGAGAGGATGGTGGAGAAAACTCGTATATAAACGTGACGTTAATATGACACATTGAGCTTTAAAAAGAGACTATCGGGCAGGTATAACTGACAAAGACGACACTCGACAAAGCCATTTTTTCTGATACTCGATGTGATATATTTATGGCCGATTTCCATTCTGTAACCTACTTTGGGGAAGTGGACTAAAACTAAAATCATATAAAAATCTTAAACGAAATAAAGATCTATAAACTGTACTAATTGGTTCATGTTTGATTACAGAAGTATCACGCGTTCAGCAGTTAGTGACAGCGTTGCAGCGTCAGCGGCAGGAGTTGAGCCGCGCTGTCAGGCATCTAACTCAACAGTCACATGCTTTGCAGAATACTCACGACACCATGCCCGGTTAGTTAACATTATAATCTGTGAGACTTTTTCTATTTTCAGTCCAGTCATTCATGGCTACTGGTTTTGGAAGACAGAGTATGCTTATCAGTACCATCGGCTCAATTCCATCTCTTACTTTTGACCTCGAACTAAAAACAGACCTGTCTTTAGGTATTACGTGTGGTCACTGCGTTAGCATTTCTGTTACTGATAAATATTTCATAGTCTTCAAGTCGCAGAACCAGCCAAATTATTCAATCTATTTTTCTAGGTAAACGTCGCCCTATGTCATCCTGGCAGGAAACAAATCTCGACACGGGCCACACTATAGACCACGGTCACTCCGACTATGACTATGATGTAGGACCGCTGATGCCTCCGGGTCATTACGAGCCATCCAACGTTGAAACGCCCTTGTATGTGGATACTAGGGGACCTGGTGCTGATGTCACTTCTCCGCTTAACAGTGAGGACCTGCAACATGCTGGATTTAGTGAGTAGACTTTATATTTATTTTAATCGTACGAGACACTGTACAGACGCAAAACTATATAATACAGGGTTATTGGTAAAAACACCAACAACCTCTTAAGGGGTAATTGTACTCATAATTATGAACAACTTTTACTTTGGGACCAAACCTGAAATCACGAAATAAATCAGCTGTTCAGTACCCACATTTATTTACTTCAAACTCGTCAAAATGTAGGGTGCAGCTGATTTTTTTTTCGTGATTTCAGGTTTGGTCCCATAGTAAAAGTTGTTCATAATGATGAGTACAATTACCCCTTAAGAGGCTGTTGGTGTTTTACCAATAACCTTTTATATAACTCTTGTCGCATTTATAAAGTGTAACCATCTCTATTTTTTACCCGACTGTGGCGAAGCCCAAAAGGAGGGTTATGTATTTGACCTGTATGTATGTATGTATACAGGGTGATTGGAAGATGGGTGCAAAGATTTAAGGCGAAGATAGTACAGACAATTTAGAACCATTTAAGCCATGGTTATCTCAGACGAAGTCTTACCAATTTTTTTAACCTAAGTTTTTTTTTTGGAAATTCCCAAAATTTTATGTAAACTGCATAATTATGGCCAAATTGAATGATAAATGAATTTATTTTTTATTTATTTAATTAAAGTAATGTGTAAGCAATCAAGTAAACCATGTTTTAGGTTTCTGTGTCATTAGATATTTGTTTTACAGAGATTTAAAGTTCAAAAAAAAAAATTGTATCAATACGTTTTTTAAACCTTATTTTAAAAATAAACGGAGGGTGCTTTTTCTGTTCAAACCTTTTTGAAGACATACTTGATAATCGCTCTTTCTTTTGAGGTATCATTTACGCGGATATCTTACAAATTATTGAAATTAGAACCTACAAACCAATTCGAGGGAGAAATTTTAAATTTTAGGCAGTCTAGCAAAAACAAAATTTTTGCTTAAAAGAATACTTAATGTGTTCGAAGTGCTAACTTAGTTCAATTCTAAGAATTTTTTGCACATGCAGGAACCAATTGAGGGGATTCTTTAAACAATGGCCACCGCGCGCGGTGCGACGGCATTTCTAGGTAGAACGCCGAATGAATAGCAAAAAGCGATAAGAGTTGGTTTTTAAATCAAAATCGTCTCAGTTACTGAGGCAACAAAGTCGTGTTTCTTTAGTCAGGGTCAGTCGGTCTGTGTTGAAGCCGTTACATCTTTTACTTATTTATTAGTCAAACTACTGCCCTTGTGAGTGGACGTTGTCGTGTTGATTCACAATTTACCGTGTTCAGTTGTAGCCCTTTGCGTTCCTGCACGTGTTGTTTGCGTTAGTTTTGAACATTTTTGTTTCACCGTGTCCAGTCGTAGCCTCACGCTTCTGCACGTGTTGATTTTTGACTTAATTGTGATGAGTTGACATTTAGTGCGCTCCTACGCCGTTTGTCTTAATTGTTAAGTGACTATGGCTACTTTTTCCAATCAAGAATATGCGGATATCGTATTTATGTACGGCAGAGCAGACGGCAATGGATCTTTGGCGCGACGGATGTATCAAGAGCGCTATCCGGATCGCAGGTTACCGAATGTCCGAGTGTTTTACAACACGTTTCGTCGACTTGCCCAAGATGGGTTTCACCGCGTGGAACCTGGAGTCAACCCGGGTAGACATGAAACTGCCGTCGAAGAAGACATTTTGGCAGCATTTCAAGCGGATCCTACTACCAGTACTAGAGCAGTAGCTCAAAATTTAAACATTTCTCAATGGAAGGTGTGGCATACAATGCACCAAAATGATAAGTATCCGTTCCATGGCAGGAGTGTGCAAGGTCTAGTAGAGCAAAATCCTCAAAGAAGAATACAGTTCTGCCGTTTCCTCCTCAATAGAGACATCGAAGATGCGTGGTTCCTGAAATCAATCTTGTGGACGGATGAAAGCAAATTTTCAAGGGAGGGTATTACAAACTTTCACAACATCCATGAATGGGCCGACGCAGAAAACAATCCACATTTTAAGAAGCAGGTGTCGTTTCAGATGAAATTCTCTGTGAATGTATGGGCTGGAGTAATTGGCAGGACATTGATTGGGCCCCACTTTTTGCCGGATCCTTAAATGGCGAAAATTATTTGCAATTTCTGCAAATCGATTTACCACTGCTGGTAGAGGAATCAGGTGTCCCAATCTTCGAAAGAGACCGAACAGTCATCTTTCAGCAAGACGGCTGTCCAGCGCATTGGACGTTAAATGTAAGGGAACATCTTAAAAATTGTTTTCCTGACAGCTGGATCGGCAGGGATGGACCCCCGTTGGCCCGCTTGCTCCCCAGATCTGACCCCGTTGGACTTTTTCGTGTGGGTCCGGGCCAAGGAACTGGTGTATAATAATGAAGAAATAAACACTAGAGAAGAATTGATAGACAGAATTAATTCAGCGTTTGAAACAATGAAGCAGGAGATGATGTTGAAAATAACGACTACAGAAGTTAGAAGACGGGGCCGTGTTTGTATTAAGAATCGTGGGCGTCATTTTGAACATGAAAAATAAATAATTTTAATTCAAATGTTGTTTTAATTAGTCTGCCTAAAATTTTAAATTTCTCCCTCAAATTGGTTTTTAATTATAATTTCAATAATATGTAAGATATCCGCCATAGAAATATAAAAAACAGGAGAAGTGGCATGGGGGCGTATCTGCGTCCACGCGTTATGCGCACGCTGCGCCTTTACTCGCCAAATGGCCGTCTCCGCGAACTAGTACGATTTCGACCGTGGTCACGATAAATTATAAAAATGCCGTGTTGTTCAGTGGTTTCCTGCAAAAACCGAAGTGATATTAAAAACTTCGTATCTCACGGAATCACTTACCATATGTAAGTAAAAGTATTTTACTGTATTTATCTTTAAAATCATAAAAAACAACAAATCGTAAAATATTTCTTGCTTTTACTACGTTATTTTTGTTTTCAAATATCGCAGCGGCTGTACTATTTTTGCAGCAAATACATTGCTCCTTAACCACTACCTTAAGTATGTCGCTAAGCGACTGAACAAGCAATGTAAAAATAACAAAACGATACTTTATTTACGCGGAGCGTCGCATAGTACAGCCGCTGTGTCTTGCGGCGAGATAGTGATGAGGTTAAGATCCACTAAAGTAGGCTATCGATAATAATGTCGATTGCCCAACGAATATTAATGTTTAGGTGGAGTGTTTTTGGGTTTAAATTATCGCATCTTCGTGATATTTCCTTACTTTTTTTTGGTTTTGGTATTTTACTTCCGCTAAAGTCTTTAACTATGCACCACAAGATTCGAATGCGTTGTAGTAATCGGTATGGTTCAGATAAAATATTAGTGATTTTTGCTTAAAATAAGTCAACATATTCATGCTATTTATTTGTTATGCATGAGTATGGTATGTGTTTGTTTTCATATATTTAACTATTTCTTAACTAAGGGTTTTTTTTTAATTACAAAAGCCTATTCGCCTGTTGCCTGCTACCTGCTTACTCACCGTGAGGTTAAGAAGTATAGACCGCGCGGAACTAGTTGACCGCGCCTTAGGTATGTGAGCGGTGGGATGGAGGAGCGGGGGCGCATTACTCAGTACGTGCGTTGCGAACCGCCACCTCACTCCTGTCTCAGCGGCCAATTAGTTCCTAGACTATAGACTATAGCTTAAGATATTTATTTTGTAAATGATCATTAAGTTCTTATAGTATCTTTTTAGCTTATAAGATACAAATACAAAAAAAGAATGGCTTGATGCCACATGAAGGCCACCTAACTGGTTCCCAACAAAATATAGCACCATATGCTCAATTAGTGAATTGAGCATATGGTGCTATATTTTGTTGGGAACATTTCTGCCTTAAAGTGTTAAGGCAGAAATGTTCCAGCCTCTAAAGAAAACTCGCAGGCTTTTTGAATGGGCAATCCCAAAATTAAGAGTACGTCAAGTACTGAACAAATACCTCCACTTTACAGATCAGTGAGTAAACACATCATAACAGGGTTCAACAATTCCTATGGTTTCACAGCCTAAACCAACTTAACCGGATTGTTTTAATTTATTGATTCGCGTTTTTCTTAAAAAAAAAAAAAAAAATTATTTAAAATATATAATACTTACTGGACATATAATTTTTTATTTTATTTTCAGGACCCCAAATTTTTCTTGTACTCGTCACACACAGCGTGCATTTACCATGCACCATGGTAAATGCACGCTGTGTGTGACGAGTTAAGGTTTATAATTGATTGTGTAGTATGTTCTGATTTATGAATTGCAAGTGTGTGCGCGACTTTGTATCTATTGCTTTTATTGAACTACATGTGTAGTAGTGGCGCGGTGGTGGGGCCAACCTAGCGACATCGGGTTCTGATACATTTTCAACTACCGGGCATATCTCCTTCTTTCATATATCTATGATATCCGCATAAATGATAACTCAAAAGAAAGAGCGATTATCAAGGCATGTCTTCATAAAGGTTTGAACAAAAAAACTCCCTCCGTTTATTTTTAAATTAAGGTTTAAAAATCGTATTGATACAAATTTAATTTTTTTTTAACTTTAAATATCTGTAAAAAAAATAGCTAATGACACAGAAGTTTAAAACATGGTTTACCTACTTGATTGCTTACACATTACTTTAATTAAATAAATAAAAAATGAATTCATTTATAATTTAATTTGGCCATAATTATGCAGTTTACATACAATTTTGGGAATTTCCAAAAAAAAACTTAAAACTTAGGTTAAAAAAATTGGTAAGACTTCGTCTGAGACAACCATGGCTTAAATGGTTCTAAATTGTCTGCACTATCTTCGCCTTAAATCTTTGCACCCATTTCCAATCACCCTGTATATGTGTATATGTCCGTTTCTTTGTTCCCTCGTAACTCATAAACGAATGAACGGATTTGGATTAATTATACGTCTTTAGATTTGTCTTGGTAGCGCGAGTGTCACTGGCTACATTAAAATAAAAAACAAAGTAAAATGGCGGATTTGGGGTGCCATATTGTGGAGATTTTTTTCATCTAAAACCATCGAGTGGGATACCAAAATGAAGGGTTTTAAAAGGTGATTACGAAAATATATGCAACTTATATGGTTAAAAGTAATTCAAAGTGACAAATCGTAAAAAACATAAAAAAAAGGCTTGGCTATTTTTGTGCACTTGATCCAAAAAAATTACTCTCACGACCAAAACTCCTTGCAAGAACTAAATCGTTTGCGAAATCTTTCACATTTGTAAACTAAAAAGCTGGAAATAAAAAAAAAGTTAGAAAATATAAAAATGGAATGGAATGGCCTAATTCCAGCTTTTATTTAATTTAAAATGGGCTTGTTTTTAGCTTTTCAGTTTTTTACCGCAGTCGGGTTTTTTAGTTTTTTTAATTACTTTTTTTTATTTAGGTCAGAATATTCTAAGTTACCAATTATTTACCACGTAAACTTTGCAACTTTCTTGGAACTTTTCTTCGTCAAGATTGTATCGTTAAATGACCATATATATCTTTTACAGGTAACCTCACAAATGTAGAAAAACAAGAGATCAAAACAGTCCGCATAGTGAAACGTGAGAGTGAACGACGTCAGAGAGACCGGGAACGTTCTCTCCAGCCCATGTCTGACTGGCCTACAAACAATATCACAGCTAACTTAGACCAATTCCTAGAAGAAGAACTCGTACAATCCCTGAATTACTCTCGATCAACGTCATTACCCCGAAACGAGCAATACGAACAAGTATACGGCATAAGGCGTGATAATAATTACTTACAGCCAAACATGGATCTCAGCCCCAAATATGTATCGAGTCCATCTCTCTCTAATTACGACTACACTCAAAACATGTCTTCTCTTAGCAGTAGCTACAATAAAAGCTACGATAGGTCTGGATACGATCGTAACATGTCCTTATCAACACAGTACTTGAATAGCCCCACGGATAGTTCTAGGACTTTGACGAATGATCCTTTGTCAAAAACTAGCAGTGTTGTCAGCCTAACGAGGTCGCATATGGAGTTATCACCGATATTTAAGAGTGAGGCCGCCAAGCAGATCATAACGGAGATGTCTGGAGATGCTCCGAAGAACAGCTCTTTGCACAGACGGCAAGTACCGAAAGAGAAGAGGAGGCATAACACGGCACCACATCATCTCAGTGCCAAGACGCTAAATGAACTGCCTAGAGACGCGTACAATCAAGATGTAAGTATTAGTTGTATACACATATTTTTACAAATTTTATGTTTATATTTAAAAATTATCTTAAGCTACCAATATATCCCATAATATCTATCACGAAGTATGATAAAACTTAAAATTCAATTAAAATTAAACTTAATGATAGAAATTATTATAGCAGAGTTAATTTCCCAAAGCATTTAAAATCCTATAATTTAATATTGGAGGCAATCTTGGCCCAACTACAATTTTGTGTCGTCATAGCCAAAAATGACATTAAAATGCACATTTTGTCCAGAAGATGGGTCGTTCAGTGGACGACGCGGACATGGAGCGAGCGTTACGAGGCGCAGCACCAGATGTGGTGCGGTCTGCACTACCACCACATGCACTCAGGCTGGCTGATAACACCATCGATCAACTGCTCGCAGCGCCACAGAAAATTCTGATTCCTGAGAGATATATACCGGAGAAGGTAAGTTTCATAATAAACGTAGTAAATAATAAATATGTCAGTAATCTTATTAAGACGATTTAGTTGGATCGAAATGAATATTGCTCACATACTAATACAAACTTATTGCTCTCGTGTGTTTAATTATTTGATGCATAAATTATCGACTGTTAATCGGTTCAGCACGATTGTGTACTGTATTGCACTTTCCAACACATGTTTTATTTTGGATTAGAAATTAGAGTGATTGTATTGTTCCGGATTGAAGATTGCGGAACCAACAGTAGCATTGTGTAACTGCATCCAAGTAAAAATTAATTTGAAGTACTTGCTAATAAATTCAATTAACACAAATGGATTAAATTAACCATCTTAGTTTAGCAGAACAAAACACATCTACCTACATACTTATGGCTACTATTTATACAGGATGACTCCTGTGTAAAACATGCATGGAACTATGAGTATCATCAAGGTGACAAACTTAGTGGATATTATTTTCTCACAGCCTCCAGAATTGTCACCAGAGGAGCAACAAAAGAGACAAGAGAAAGTGGAGTCGATAAAGAAAATGTTGACAGGCACATCGGCTGACCCCAGCAAGGTATGCATAACACACATGTTATATCACTTCCAATTCACTTCCGAAGTAGATTTACGTTACGATGCGTAACTTCCTGAAGTTTTATGAATAACGAGGAATACGTTCTATGAATGTATGAATTATGACTATTTCCGATTACTACTTGAACTGTTCTTCCTTTAATGAGCTGAACTGGATGCATAGCTACCATGTCTATTTTAATATTATGACAATGAACTTCTCTTCAAAATTTTTGAGCAACGCTTCTTCATAGTCTTTCTTCATCACTCTCAGTTGGAAATATGTAGTTCATCATCCACATAGTTATCTACCTACTTCATATAGTTGATACTTGTACATTTTGTACATCTAATATATTCAGTTCTCATTTACTTTCACTATAATAAACAATGCACCCTAAATTCGCTCGCTCTGCTTTCATTGTTGTTGGAATGAACTTTTTTATACTTTTTGCATGTTCATTCTACTATTTACTGATTACCCTAGACTTAAAAACCTGAAAATAATGTATAGACTATAAATAATTTGGTGTTTGCAGATGGAATATAGTAAAAAAAAAAATAACAAAAATATAATTGATACAAATTATCCATGTGTCCACTTAGTCTGATTTTGTTCGATTGAAAACATAGTCTTCTTTCTAGTAGTAGTCAAATCAAATATTGTATTGACCAATAGCATAATATCTCAATATCGAATTCTGTCTGAAACCACCGTACAGCTTGTATAGCCGCTTCGAATGTTGGCTGTAAATATGTAAACCGGCACAGTCCTACATGTGTGTGCTTGTATGATGACCGTTAGAGTCCGGACGCTGGCGAGAAGCGGCAACGGGAGCACTTGCTACAAATGAACCAGATACTCGCCAAGCAGGTCACTGAGATGAGCAAAATCATCGCCGGTAAGGACGTTGCTTCATATTAGTTTTGCCTCCCACGGTTTATCTTATATACTTAATATAATGTTTGTTAAGGTTGTTTATATGTCGTAAATGTTACGACGGGTGGCCAGATATTATAAATAAATAAGACGACCAGACTATTTTATGTATCGTGTATTCAGCCATTGCATGACGAGCGATCGGAGTCGGTGACAAGACAACAGGATCCGGAAATACCACAGATAATATATATTTTATAAAGACTGATACACATACGTAACATCTCCCTTATTAAGAAAAGAAAATGGAATCATTACGTGGAACATGGTACGTAAGTATACTCTTTTTTTTTTTTTTTTTTTTTTTTTTAACATTAACAAAATTCTTATATACTAGTAGACTAAGTGGAACGGAACATCTCTAAGAAGTGACAAGTTGACTTGACTGACATTTACATTGCGACAGTTCTGACAGTGACGTCTATCAAATTGACTTAACTAAGTTTTGACAGCTACTAACAAAACAAAATTAGGTTTGACAATGCTTGTACAACAAACAATACATTTAGTATATTAAATTAAAACTAAGTACAAATTAAGAACTTAATCTAGACCAATTTTCAAAATCTTCGGGGCTTTATTATTGCTCTACCGAATGAAGAATAAGTTGTGTGTTGAGTTTGTTTATTTGGTGTATGTGATGTGTTTGTTTTTGTTTCAGATTCTTGGACAGGATTACTTGTACAAGGAGATTGATAATTAGATGGAGATGACGACGGCAGTATATTGGAAGGCGACGGTGGATCAGTGTCAAGTGGAACTGATGGGGATTGAAGTGAACTTCTTCTACTAGGAGCGGACTCAGTTGGTGAATGTTTTGGCTGTAGGATATGTTGGCGATTACGGCGAAAAGTACCTTCCGGGGAGACAATAGTATATGATCTAGGCTGTGGACCTATGTCTGACACAGTACCAGGTGTCCAAATACTGTCTGGCTGTTTCTGGAAGTAAATTTTATCACCAATGTTTAGGGAAGACAACGGTTTAGTATGTTTATTATAATAAATCTGTGATTTGTTCACTTTTATTTGAGTTTTATTTGTTAGAGACCTGTAGTTAGGTATTTTAGGTTTCAGAGTTTGTTCTAAGACTGGAAGTTTAGTTCTGAGTGTCCTGGACATTAGTAATTGGGCAGGCGAATACATATTTTCTTTAGGTGTATTCCTATACTGTAATAATCCTAGATGAGGGTCTGTATTATCAGTAAGACATTTCTTTAATATGTTTTTAACCGTGGCTATGGTTCTTTCTACAAGACCATTAGACCGTGGATAATAGGGACTTGATGTAATATGTTGTATTTGCCAATCTAAAGCAAAATGATTAAACTCTTTTGAGTTAAATGGGGGACCATTGTCTGAAATTAGAATGTTGGGTATTCCATGTCTGGAAAATATAGACTTTAGGTGACTAATGACAATTTTACTAGTAGAACCACCTGCTAGCTTTACAAGCTCGACATATTGGGAAAAATAATCTACGACTATGACATACTTGTTTGAATTGAAATCAAATAGATCAACTCCGACTTTATTCCAAGGGATTGGTTTTACCTCATGGGGCTGTAGTGACTCTTTGGAATTGCTGCGTCTGTTGGTGAGACAGTTATGACAATTATTAACATATTTTTCTATATCAGAGTACATATTGGGCCAGTATACTAGATTTCTTGCCAATCTTTGGCAACTATGAATACCTTGGTGACCTTCATGTATCTGTTTCAAAATGTCTTTTCTCATGGCTACTGGTATAATGACACTGTTGTTTTTGAAGACAATACCATTAATTATATGTATATCGGTTTTTAAAGGAAAATAAGGCCTAAGTATGTCTGGAAGCAATTTTTTATGTTCAGGCCAACCTGTTATGCAATATTTACTTAAGAGTGACAATTCATTGTCTTGGGAAGTCTGTTCTTGAATAGATTTAAGTTTATTTGGACTAACTGACAGTGATCTAATGACTAAATTGACATGTAAATCTAGATCAGAATCTAGATCATGTAATGACTGTTCTGGTAAAGCTGCTCTAGACAGAGTATCAGCTACATAAAGATATTTACCTGGTTTGTAAGTTACGTTCAGGTCATATGGTTGTAATCTTAGCATTATTCTTTGAAGACGGGGTGGAATGTTATAAATTGGTTTTTTATACAGCGATACTATTGGTTTGTGATCTGTTTCAACTAAAGTGTGGCGACCATAGACATATTGGTGAAACTTTGTACAACCAAATAGGATTGCTAACAGCTCTTTCTCAATCTGAGAGTATGACTGTTGACATGAGCTTAATGAAGCTGAAGCATATGCTATGGGGTGTTTATCATGGCAAATCACTGCACCCATGGCATCTTTAGACGAATCAACTGACAGTGTAATTGGTTTATTTTGATCATAATATGTCAAGACAGGGGCTTTTGTTATACATTCCTTTAATTCATTAAATTCTACATTATGTCTCTCTTGCCAAGACCATTCATTATCTTTAGACAGAAGTGTTCTTAAATTAGAAGTTTTATCTGACAAATTCTCTATGTATGAGCCTAAGTATGTAACCATACCTAAAAACCTTTGTAATTCTGTGACATTTGTTGGTGGTGGCATACTGCAAATGGCTTTCACTTTGTTTTCATCAACTCTCACACCATCTTTAGAAAAGATGTGTCCTAGGTACTTGACTTCACTTTTACATATATTAGACTTGTCTTTATTAAATTTTATTCCTATTTCTCTAGCTCTATCTAAGACTTGTTTTAACCTAAAATCATGTTCTTGTTTAGTTTGACCGTAAATTAGGAAATCATCCATCATGATTTTGACTCCTGGAATATCACTGAATCTATTTGTCATGATGGAATGAAACAGTTCTGGGGCTGCATTTATCCCGAAGGGAAGTCTTAGGAATCTATATCTACCTTGAGGTGTGATGAATGTACATAGTTTTGAGGAAGCTTCATCTAACTTTAGCATATAAAAACCTTTGTTTGCATCTAGGGTAGTGAAATATTGTGAACCAGAGAGGCTGGATTTAATTTCATCAATAATTGGAAATTGATAATGAGGACGCATAATGGCTTTATTAAGTTTTCTTGGATCAATGCACAGGCGTAGTTTACCATTTTTCTTTGATGCAATTACAATTGAGCTTACCCATTCAGTAGGTTCCTCGACTTTGACTATAATTTGATTTTTTTTTAACATGGCTAATTCTTCTTTTAATTGTTCTAAGAGACTGAATGGAATTCTACGACAGGCATCTATAGACGGTACAGCATCAGGCTTCATTGACAAATGACATTCATAATCTTTAAGACAACCTATTCCTGAGAAGAGATCTTTATATTTGTCAAGCTGTGATACATTGAGTGACTCATGAAATTGGACATTATGGACTCTTTTAACTAATTTTAAATTCTCACAACTGTTGCGACCAATAATATTCCTACAGGGTATATCTATAATGTGGAAATTAACATTGTATAGTTTGTTGTTATGTGTGACAGACAGAATGCATTGACCTACAGTCGGTAATACTTCACCGCTAAAGGTTGATAGTTTGTGACTACTTTTCTTTAAACTACTCAATGGCAAATTAAGTTTTTTATAAGAGTTAAATGATAAAATGTTAGTGTCAGCACCTGTATCAAGTAAAAAGTCTACATTCTTACTATTTATGGACAAAGTTGTATGATAAGGGTTTTTTATGCTGACAGAAATCTCATTAGTGAAAAGACTATTTAGAAAATAAGTATCAGTACCCGTACTTTCTTCTTCTTCTTCTATGGATCTCACATGTTTGCTGCGGCAACACTTGGCAAAGTGATTGGGCTTGTGGCAGTTGTTACAGATGACTCCTATGGCTGGACATTTTGTTCGGTGAACTTGACCACATCTGGAACAATTCTTGGTTGACTGTTTGGATTGAGGTTCTTGACTGGACGATGCTTTACTTGATTGACGACTTTGACTTGTTTGAGACTGATGACTTTGACTTTCTTGACGGCTATGACTTCTTTGACGACTGTGACTTCTTTGACTGTGACTTTTTTGATTGCGACTCTCTTGACTACGATGTGTTTGGCGACTGTGATGCGATTGACGACTGGCAACGACACTTACTTCTTGGCTTGATAAAGCTTTAGCCTGTAACCTAGTATTTCTTAGTGTTTTAGCGAGACTGACGGCGGCATCAAATGTTGATGGTTTCTCGATCAGGATACGTTCTCTGATGTACGAGCAAGATGAATTTAAGTTCCATGAGAATATGTCCTTTACTATATCATCGGCAAGACCTTCAAAATTGCATTGGATACTTAGATTCTTGAGATCCGTGGCATATGTCTCAATTTCTTCATCTGGACCTTGTTTTCTGTTGAACAGCTTATGTCTTTCGACGGAAATATTGACACGTGGTGTGAAGTAGTCTTCAAATTTGGCGAGTAAATCCTTATAGGTGATCTTGTCAATTTGTATGTTAAACGAGTAAAATATCTGAAGAGCGTCTGGGCCTATGATTTGTAGTAAAATGGCTACCTTTCGTTTGTCTGGTTGTTCTTCTAAATTGTTGGCTATCATGTAAATCTCTAGACTTGTGTTGAAATTTCTCCAAGCCAATGGCATGTTCGAGTTGTTGATATCTAAGCTGAAATTACTCGGCGGCAGGGGATAACTTGTATTATTTGCGTTTTTATTTTCCGGCATTTTAGGGCTGGACCACGCGGCGACGTTTTACTCGAAATTTTTTTTTTTTTTTTTTTTTTTTTTTGACTGTTTGCGGCACTTACTTTTGTGGTTTTTTGTGACTTCTTTTTCTTCTGTATCTTCTGACACCATGTTACGACGGGTGGCCAGATATTATAAATAAATAAGACGACCAGACTATTTTATGTATCGTGTATTCAGCCATTGCATGACGAGCGATCGGAGTCGGTGACAAGACAACAGGATCCGGAAATACCACAGATAATATATATTTTATAAAGACTGATACACATACGTAACAGTAAAGTTTCTGTAAAGATCTGTTTCATCATTCTATGATTTTTAAGTTTCTGGATAGATAGTCATAAGCAAAATGTAGGAATTATGGAGCAATGGAACAGGTTTTTCGGTGCACTAAATTGTTATGTATTACGTTTTAATTATGCATATTTTGAAAGCTGCATAATAGACATCAAACAAGAGTTTTCTATAACCTCACATCTAACAAAATGTTTTTGATAATTTAGTGTACACGCTTAAATATTTTTACTCGTAACTGCAAATAAATGTTTCATATCACATTTTGCAACATGACACTAAATGTTCATGTAGACTTCAAACATCGTCTCTCATTTTGATTTTTTCTTAATTTTCTCACAGAATTGCCATTTTGACGTATTTCCTCTTCTATTCAAAGTAGCAATTATTGTGTGTTTAAGTGACTAACCCAAACACGTGTGTGTCACGCCTGTAACCGTTTGCTTGATGTTGTTTGTCCCATTTGTGCAGGAACCAACACTGAGCAAGGACCGTCCGCATCCAACCACTGATAGCCAGACACTTACATTTACACCTGCACATTTCACATCTCCACTTTGTCCACTCCCATTAACTCAACCTTGGGTGCAGTAGCATCTTTCTGAAATAATCCATAAATGAAAATAGCTTCATAGTGATGACTGTTGCTAGATAATGCTCTGTACCCATTTCTATGAATTAATAAATTGCTTCAATTCCCTCAAAAATATGTCGTGTATGTAAATTGTCTGACTCGGACGGTTCTTCGAAGATATCCACTACCCAGTGTATTGCGGCATGGTTTCGTTTTTTGCATTTTGTTGTGAGTAGCTCAGTTATATTTATTTTTAGTTTAATTTCATTAATAGTTGCATTGTTTTTGTTTGCATATTGATGTTTGAATGGTGATTTGAATTAACAGATCCTTTTATTTGTGAATCGTTCCTAATAGCTTTCTTTTATTTTATCAGTTAAAGCATTAGAAGAACTGCCTCACAATGGTAATGCTGACGACTTGGACGATCGGTCACCAGACGTAGAGCTGCCCATCTACCAACAAAGAGACAATTTCTTTACCTAAATCTACGGAAAACCTCGAAAATTCTAAGATAAAATCCATCACCTTTCATAGAACCCAACTGAAATGTATCTTATAGGGTTCATTGATAATAAGATCACTTTAAAATAAAGACATCTACTTCAACACTATTGAATATCCTGGTAATTGGCTGTCTTTGGCTTAGTAAATCTTTGGAAAATAAAATGATGCATAGGTAATCAACACCTTTACCAAAACTTGAAACATACCTACTATAACCAAGGCTGGGCTTTAAATAAAATGTAAGCGGTCAATGTAGAATGTTCAATTAATAGAAACTAAATATTATTGTAATCGTTTCTTCGTATGTTTATGATCAAAGTGATTATAAATCAAATTTTTCTAGTACGGTAAAAAGTGGTGATCCACTTTTTTGCTAACCTAGGTGGCGATTACTATAACGTATTCGTGTGAAAATGAGAAAGGCTCGAGTTATCATTTGACTGCTTACAAAATTATATCATAATATTACAATGCAAGATGTTTAGTATGTACCAGAATAGTTTGATATTTTGTGGATCTCCATCTTTATATTTGTAGGAACTAGATATTTTAATGTATTTTGTTGAAATAAATTTGACTTGCATTGTGCGTTCCACATATCTATCAAAATATCATTTACATGAATTTGTAATTGCTAGGAGATAAATAGGAATTGGTATACTTTGTAGCACTTGCTCAATCTTGTGGACATTCCTTAGCAATGTTATATTTTGTAGAAATACAAATGACTCTGTAAAAGATACTTAAAATGTTTTTTGGACAATTAGTATTGGCATACCGTTAAACTCAATACTTTGAATGGCAACCCTTCCTGGCACATCTAGATACAACGACTGCTTATTACCAAGTTCAGATGTTCAAACAAATTCTGCTTAGAGCCCTTCGATGTATTGAATAAATCGGTATGCGATTATTAAAGATTATTTTTGGTATATAATACAAGTCTTCTATGTAAAAGGCCTTGAAGTGTTACTTTAGAGTTAAGATAAATAGCGAAATGTACCTAGATGACATTATAATGTATACAGTTGCCATGTTTATTGAATAGAAAGTGCACATTTATATTAATTAATATAACTTTAGATAACGAATGACAATGCGTTTTAGTATTATTTCGTTTTATTTTTCTGTACTTTAATGTAAATATTAATCATATATTAAGTTTGATTATTTAACTTTCGTGTACTTACGTCTTCATTTAGTTTATTGTAGGTATGCACATTATGTAGCTCGTCAATTACTTTTGTACCTAGAATTGTATGAACTTATATGAATTTTATAGTTTATGTATCAAATATATCTAACCCTGCTTCGTATTATTTGGTAGCTGAAGCAACGAATCGTTTTGTAATTCAAATATACGCGGTTATAAAATTTGGGTGATTGCTGTAAGTCATTCATACGATTAATGTTTTATTAGAGGAAGATTTACGATGGGATCGTTATCTTCGACTACATTTTGCAGATGATAACGAACAAATTGAGATAGATAAGTGTAGCGTTAATGGCGAGGTGACCCTTTGCAACAGTTTTATTTCATAATTTTTCGTTTATGGGCTGTAATGTCGTCTTTTATAGACGGAAGTTTAATAGGAAAACTTGAGGAGTACAATAGGTTTTTACTGCAAAATGAAGTCATGCTGTGGGTAGGCAGCCGTAGGTAGTAAATGTATCAATGTTCACAATGTCTTAAAAGCTTTAACTATTCCTGCCTACAATTAGTTCTCTAGCTAGATACTGAGTTCAGTTCAAATTTACAATTATTTGTAGGATTAGCTTTTACAATTCGAAGTAAATCTCAAACTATTTTTATGTATTTAGGAAAACAAAATTGCTTTTGTACAAAATATGTTGTAAAATTTAGTGCCATGCTTTCGCATTTCTTTTATTTTACGGTATTTTTGTAGTTCTTTAGACTGCCAGTAATCATATGCCTATGACAATTTGTGTTAGAAAATATAATTCTTAAAGTGAGGGCTCATGGAGCATGTCTACTTGCGTAGGAAACCTTGCCATTTTCCCCGTTTTAATTAGTTTTTGAGGTTTAAAATATCACATCCGTAAAGCCCCAAAGACTGTATCTTATCGACATCAACATTTGTTTTTACTGTCAATTATACCTACATCCATAGATAACTTTATTCTAAGGTGATACGCTATGAACTTCCAAAAATGTATTTACTAGTGGATTTTCAATAACAAGAAAAATTTGATTTTCAAATACTGGAGTTTTCCGAATTATTGTATCGTAGGAGATATTTATTACAAATAATGAATAGCATTGGTATGAAAAATATAGTTGTTATTTCATCACTCACCTATATTTAAATTGTGACGGAATATACGAGTAGGTATTCCTTATCGACTCAAATGATATTAAAAAACCTGTAGATACTTGAGTAAATAAATGTTATCGATTCCTAAAAAAATCTTTACTAAAATAAACTTTCTAGGCGCATGAAGCCATTTAATAATATAAATAAAATATTATAAAGGGAACATTTATCAGTATTTGCTATTCCCCAATATAATGATATTTATTGCCTTATATGTAGACTGCCCGTGTTCGAGAATGATTGATACTTCAATATATATATTAGATATAGGTGTTAGAACTGTAGCCCCTAATATTGAACGAATGATTCTGAGTATTTAAACTTTATTAATACGAGTATAGCTATGTGCTAAAGCTTATTAATTGACTATTGAAAATTTTAATAGATCCTATAGAAGCAAGTGGCGGTACAATCAAAGTATAATCATTAAATAAAAATCAGTATATATATAGATTTAGTTTTTAAATCTGATGACAAAAATACAACTACAACTTTTGATATTGTCCGTTTTTGGTGTGTCTAATTTTTAATTTAATTTTGGTGTTTCATTTTTTATAAATTATGTTGTTCATGAATCTACTTTACATGTTTTTAATTAATCTAAATAAAGCTGCTTGTTTCGAACGTAGCCTAACAGAAGCCCCCATATTTTGACTGCCTTAAAATGAGTTGTTGTGTAAATACCTACAGGGAAGTGTGCATATTGTTTTATATTATTGACTCTATCCAATTTTACATGAATCCTTGTAATTATAGCGCGTATGTTGTTCACATCTGAAAATAAATAATATGCTGTATTATTATGTTGGTTTTATTTGTCGTCTTGCATTTCCCATCAAAATTGAATAACCGTCAATTGAAAACAACTCAGGTCTAGCAGATTGATACTTGATAGACTGTTCATATATAAGATCTATCTCTAAACACGAAATCTCTTAAGGGGTCATTGTACTACTACTCTGACAACAGTCTTCAAATAGGAATGACCTAGAAACTGATGCTAACAATGAAATACTAAAAGCAATGAAATCGATGGAATCTAATAATTTACGCGTAAACATTGAAAAACAAAGTTAGTACAGTCAACTCCAAACATACAATTCTGTAGTAAAACCACCTCAAATACACTACAATCATTCAATTTTGGAACCAGAACCTTATTCTTGGGAATAGTTATTGACGAACAATAAAATATGTAGGTAGTAGTTTATGTGAAACTGTTTATTAATATTAAGAACTTAATGTTACCATGTACTGAGAAATAAATAAATAATTATTATTTTGTTTATTATTTTTTTTCCATATCATGTTTTTTATTACTAATAACTTTTACCATGGGACCAAACCCGAAATCGTGAAAAAAAAAATTGCTGTTCCCTACATTTAGACGAGCTATGCGAACACAAATGTAGGGATCAGCTGATTTTTTATTCGCGATTTCAGGTTTGGCCCGTAGTAAAAGTTTTCACAATGATGAGTACAACGACCCCTTAAGAGATTTCGTGTATGAATAGAACCTTATATTTGGCAGTTATTGAACATAGCCGAGCTGGGTAAGGTAAGAACCTATTGTCCTCAATCGGAATGAAATCCATACTATGGGCTGCTTTAGAAAAATTCCCTCTGGAATCCCTATATGCAAACACCATCAACAGTTTAGGGATTACATAACACTAAACTCGGTGTCGAGGGAACGTGAACGTTGTCGTGCAAGCCCAGCCTCACTATCGTGTTAGTTCGCTGGAACACCAACAGATAGCGCCAGGATCAGTAACGGTATGTACTTACCCAGGACGTAATTAAAGACCAATACATATTTTGGGCGAAATGTTTCGCTGAAGGAACAACTACGTTCTATGGTTTTTGTCTACGAAAATATCATGAGGCGCCTGTGGAGACTAATAACTGAACAGAAATAAACATTCCGCAGTGGCGGAATCTTTATTCCGACCGAAATTTTTCCGACCTAATGTGAACCGTGTACTATTAAAATACATAATTATGCCAATATGCATCCGACACTTTTGTCGCACCGGTAAAACTTTCGGTCGGATGCATATTGGCATAATTATGTATTTCAATAGTTCAGTTCACATATTGGCGACCCGATAAAACTGTCGTCGTCGATAGACCTAATGTGAACCGGCACCCTAATTGCGTAACACATTATCGATCGGAGTTCGAATAATTTTGAAACAAATTGCTAATCCATTGCTTCATATGTACGAAAAATTTGTCTGCTCGACAACATAAATAACGCAATGAATGTTGTTGAACTGTCAAAATGGAACCAACTCCGATTGATAATGTGTTACGCAATTAGGGTGCGGGTCTAAGTCAACAACCTAAAATCTAATTACAGGTCTGAGAACAAAAACAATAGTCGCTTTAACCAAAATCTGAAACTTGGGAGATCCAACAGTTGACTGCCTGCGATAAGCACTGTTTGACAAATGGATTGCAATGACATAGTTTAATGAAAGACTTATCTTTGAGCACTGCTTTATTTTCTTTTTATTAGATGATTTTTTTTTTCAAGTTAGTTTTTTTCTCAACGGTACTATCTAGAAGCCCAGGCCTAGATGGCATGGTGAGTAAAGTAACAGAAGGAACCAGGAAAACAATTATTCATCGAAATTAGATTACCGCTCCTAATTACTACTAGTCGGGTGACAAAATTTTTGATCTTGAGTGTCGCATGATAGGTAGTTCAAAGAAAGCGGTTCGCAACTACCTACTGTCAACCAAAAATCAAAAAGGTCTTGAGCTTACGTCGTCTTTAAGGCGAGTAGTGCTGCCAACTAGCGCCACCATTGAGAAAAAATCATAAGTCTGGAGATAAGGAATATTTTGAAATTTCCTATGCTCAAATTTTAGTCAGATGAGGTAAAATTTTTTGTATAAAAAAAAACGGCCGTTTTTGGCGTTAACTGCTAAGGCTTCGAACCTAGGAGGTTTAGTGTTGATTTTTTTGATACATAAAATTCTACCTCATCTGATTTAAAATGTGACCATAGGAAATTTCAAAATGTTCCATATCTCCAGACTTATGATTTTTTCCTCTATGGTGGCGCTAGTTGGCGGCGCTAACGCCAGCGCGTTTAGTAGAAACTTTATGAAAGTGACTAATCTTGGATTGTGGCGAAACGCTATGAACTGCGGTGAGCTGAGTTGATTGAAGTACTAACTTGCTTATTTACCCAGTAAATTAATGTAGGTAAATAATGAGTAGGATATAATTATCTGTATATTCAAATCAAAACTGTCATTCCTTTGACAGTTGTATGAAATGGCTAGAAAATTCACGTAGGTAGGGTGTCAATTTGATAAACAGTTAATTTCCCTGACTGTACCGAAGTAACAATCAGTGTAAAATATACATAACATAAACATCCCTGAAGGGTTATTACTATTAGGCAGAACTGTATGTATAGTACACCCACATTTTGCCAGTTATTTTTAAGACCCATGTATGTAATAGGGGCGAGCCTATTGCCATCAACTTGGACACAAATCCAAACTCCGGGTTGCTATTGAGAAATTCCAGATAGACACACAATAACACTTTGCCCGACCTGGGTATCGAACCAGCACCCTAATTGCGTAACACATTATCGATCGGAGTTGGTTTCATTTTGACAGTTCAACAACATTAATTGCGTTATTTACGTTGTCGAGCAGACAAATTCGAACATATGAAGCAATGGATTAACAATTTGTTTCAAAACGAAACCAACTCTGATCGATAATGTGTTACGCAATTAGGGTGCAGGACCTATTATGCTCAGCAGTAGCGTTTACAGCCACTACACCAACAAAGCAGTCAAATAACATAGTATTTTATGTAACATCCATGTTTAAGTTATCTATCATGAAAATTGATCGAACAAAACTGTAATCTTTACGTATTAGGCCACTAATGATCGTTAAGACGCCGATAACGCCGTTTATTGAATGGTTCGCGAACGTGATTGATTGATGCACATCGCAGAAAAGCCCTCGTTCGTATACATCTCTATCTTTTTACTTGCAATTACTTGCAAGATTCGGCGACATTGATTAATTTAAATCGTGCGATTAAAAAAACAACTTGATGATTTGTTTAAAAAAAATCACAGTTCGGTTGTTTCTTGAAATATTTAAAAGTTAGCCTATGAAATATGTATGATCCTATAACACATTATGTTAATAGAAAGCAATATAATTTTGACGGTTCATGAAAAATTGGTGGAATCAAGCCCGAGTGTTGTTTTGTTTACGATGTCTACAATTCGGCATTCATAATTTAGTTACAATTTTACAGGTACCTACTCATACATAAATCCAAGAGCGTAAAATATTCGATTATACATGGAATTTTAATCGTATTCAGTAACTTGGCAGTTGACGCAAAATAATTTTACTTTTTAAATTACTCGTAAACAAATATAACGTCTTTCAATTAAAACTATAAGCACTGCATCATGGTAGTTTCGCAAATTCTTTTTTCACTTCATTTCCTTTTTAACCGACGAAAAAAAAAGGAGGAGGTTCTCAATTCGACACGTATATTTTTTTTTTATTGTCATGAACTTATCCCTTCAACTGTCAAGTTACTGGAGACGATTAAAAGTCTAAGTATAAGTTAGGCAGTTACATAGATGGAGTATCTACATACATAATTATATTATAGGGAATTATTTTTGGAATACTATATTTTAGGGAATAAAAATCATGGTTTAAGAAGAAATGGAGGCAAGCAAGACATAATGTGAAGCATTCCCGTCTGAGCACCTATTTTTTGAGCACCAAAGGTATTCCCATCTGAGCATCCAACCAATATTTTAACGTGGTGCTCAAAAAGGAACAATAAAAAATAATCAGCTTCATTCCCTTTTGAGCACCTACGGTGCGGTAGCTTCTAGTGATGGGGTGTTTAATAAAGCATATCGATGCAAATTGGCAATACTTTTGAGCACCATGGGATATCTTGAGGGCATTAACCTTGAGATCAAGGTCAAAATTCCGAAAGTCAAGTTTCATGATTCTCCTCAGGTCACTGACCTTGACCTCATAGCCATTGACCTTGGGGTCAAGGTCAACATTCCAAAAGTCAAGATCTGCGATTCTCCTAAGGTCACTGACCTTGACCTCAGGAACTTTGACCTTGAGGTAAAGGTCAAAATTAAAACCAAACCTAAACTCGTGGTGCCCTTCGCTCGACATGGCGACGATGCAACAGAGAGCGAAGGACACCCCGAGGTTAGGTTTGGTTAGGTTACTATATACCTTTTACACAGAAATACCAACCGCGAATTGGACCAACAGCGAATTAAACTTCCGGAATTTTGACCTTGACCGCAAGGTCAATGACTCGGAGGTCAAAATACCTACCTACCTACCTACCAGTACCTTAGGGTTTTAGTAGTAGTACCTTAGGAGAATCACGGATCTTAACTTTCAGAATTTTGACCTTAACCTCAAGATCAATGCCCTGAGGTCAATGTCAATGCCCTCAAGGTGGTTGTTGTGGTGTTGTTGGGTGGGTGGTGTTGGTTCAAAAGTACTACCAATTTGTATCGATATGTTTTATTAAATATCCCATCCCTAGAAGCAACCGTAGGTGCTCAAAAGGGAATAAAGTTGAATATTTTTTATTGTTCCCTTTTGAGCACCACGTTAAAATATTGATTGGTGCTCAGATGGGAATACCTTTAGTGCTCAAAAAATAGGTGCTCAAACAGGAATGCTTCTATAATGTACTAATCGAGAACCCTTGGTTACCAATGATATTATATAAATAAAGAGGTAGATATGTATCACCTAGCCAACGCAAATTGTTGCAGACAAATTCAGACAATCAATCTGCCTAGCCATTTCCCAACTATGTTGGGGTGGGTTTCCAGTATAACTGGATGCAGCTAAATACCAGTATTTTACATGAAGCGACTGCCTATCTAACCTCCACAACCCAGACTGGGTAATACGATACCCCTTGGTAAGACTGGTTGTCAGACTTTCGGGCTTCTGACAACCCGTAACGACTGCCAAAGATCTACGAATGACAGCCGGGACCAACGGCCTAACGTGCTTTCCGAGGTACGGAGGAGTCTCGGTATGTCAAGATGGTCAACAATCCACGAACCAACCCCGGCAAGCGTAGCTTAACCTGGTGGATCGTCTCGTGCGGCTGTTAACACTTAGCCACGAGCTCCTCGAGACACGAGAGACAGAGACTACGAGACAAATTTAGATAATTGTTATAATTTGATTTAGTCGGCTCTCGGCTAATAGCAGCGAGCGAAATGTAGCGTGTCCGTGGCATGACAATTATATATTATATCTAAAATGCCAAGCTATCTCTTTCTGCACCATACGTTCCGTGCAAGTTCCGTCTATAAGCAAGTACATTTGTACAACGCAAGACGCAACGATATGCGCCGCCCGCTCCTCTCAGTATGAATGTAGCGTATTCTGTGGTAGCGTACCTACCTATTTTTCCTTTATAATATCATTGTTGATTACAATGAAAAAAAAGCAAACCCACGAACTTATGCTTCATGTCCCCCTACCTACCCGTACTTGCGGTCACTAGACCCAAGAATTGTTTTAATGCTGCATATGTCTAATAAATTACCTATCATACAATAATTTGTTGATATTTATTAAAAAAAAAAAATAATAAGAAAGTTTGTTGCATATTAAAATAGCGTACACGGAAAGGAACTCTTGACTTCCAAACTAAGTAGGTAAGACTTGTATTATGGAAGTCCCGGGGTCGCGGGTAGTTCGAAAGAGATACCGTGGCCCTGGCACGGGCAAGTAAAGGAACACGGGTGAGTTTTAGTCAGTAAAAGTCTGACACGCCCTCCCGCTCCGTCCAGAGCGGGAGAAGTCATTTGATGATTTCCCATCCACAAAAAAAAAGAAAGAAAAAAAAAGGTGCTCAAGGTGGTTATTAGCCATATATAGAGCATTGTTATTGTTACAACTTAACACTACAGTCTAGTTTATGTAATCTCAGTGTGTGCAATCAGATGTAAAACTGTAATAATTACTTCTTCCGACTGTAACCCTTCCCCCATTTACAGCACTTTGCAGCACGCGGCCAGTTGTTTAGATTTTTTCGTCTAGTGCGAAAGTGCGCAGTTATGTTGTGACGTTGTCTTTAATATTAACATTAACTACTCATAAATTCTTCAAAATTATAATAAAATTAATAAATTATCGTTAAATTAAAAGAAATTCCAAACCAAAAAACAGGACTTTCTAACAGTGAATTTAAAATTAAGTACCGCCATCCTGTAACCGTGAAAAAGTTCAGTTATATTAAAATTTCTACCGATTTCCTGTTAATTCCTCGAGGTAAGAACCGCACGAACACTGGGACTTCACTCTTTGTCTCCACCGAACTGATTGTGATTCCCTGCGCGTACGCAGTGAGGCGCGCTACGTGGATGCAGTTCAATGCCGCGTATCTTCCTTCCGTTATTTCTCGACTTTGGAGACAATCGGCGCGTGCGACGATTCATCTCAAATGTCAATAGACCAATAGAATGCAAATTCAAAGTGTCGTGTGAGCGATTGAGTGTCGAAACCTTCTTACTTAGTATCGAACGGTACTACGGTACAGTTTTCCAATTATTTAGGACAGTATTAAATGACAACGTTTATTTAAATAACATTAGGTAGGTAGTGACTACTGCATTAATTTTTTCACATCATTGTGATGACACTGGTGATAGATATGTGTTATGGATATTTCTAATGTTTTATTGATAAATACTTCACGATGTGTTTTCTCTTCGCATTGCTTTGACGCGCTATGGGAAAATTTAAACGAATAGATGATGATGATGATGGTGATGTATTGATTTCTCTAAAAAAATCAAAATGTTTTATTTCACATAGACCTACATGGGTAGGTACTTATGAAACGTCAGAAGCTAGGTGCACGGTCCCAATTGGTCGTTTCCTATGGAGAAGAACCGGCAAGTAATTCTACGGTTTACTCTTTTAAAAAATAATTGGCTTTTAAAATATTTTCAAATAACAGTGTTAATAGGTATGGGAGGACAATGTAAGCCTGAATTATCAACTTTTGCACAATTTTAATGCAAAAATATTATCAGAATATTATTTATTATTTGTATGGTCACTAGGTACTCGTAGGTACAATGTAAGCTTTATTTTAACGTTAATTACGAGTAAGTCACTTATTAAATAAAAATAAATATGTATGAATAATAATTACAATAATAATTCTGTATGTATGACCTATAGCTTATATGTGTGGTATTTTACTGTTATTATAAGTTGCTTAGTTAAAGTTGTGTCGTGTAGATCTGCGTTGTCAGCAGTCGAGTTGTTAAAACCATGTTTATTAAGTAAATATAATTTCCACGTAAAATTAACAAACGTTCCATAGCCGCTTGCGTGTCCCAACGACTGTGGTTACTGCGCTGATTTTATAAGAACGACGTTAAAAAAACGAAAAGAATAAAAAAAAAACTTTTTGACAGCGGACATTCAAGTGGCAATAGTTCTGCATCACCGGCTCGTTGTAAACAAATTAGGTATACGCACGCAAAATAAAGTAGCAACAATAGTCGTTATGAATTTAACAAACCTTTTGAAAATACACCTAGTTGCCTACTTAGCCCCGTCACCCACTAAACAGGGTCTCATTAAGCTCAAATTAGGATAAGCTTACGAAAGTAATTATAATAATTCATATCCTTATTTTACGGGCGACGAGAGGCGTTGTTATAATCTGAGAGAAGGCAAAAACATAATAAATGGGACTATTAGAATATCTCCAGCTACTAGGTCATTATAAGACTTGTTTTTCGCATAAATATTTTCACTTTGAGACTACTTTGTAGATGCAAGTAGGTAGAGTTGCCGATATTAAGCTAAAAGGGAAAGCTTAGTTCTGCGAAGTTTTAGTACTTGTGAGGAGTTAGGCATGTGTCGGTAAGTGGATGTTTTTCTAAAGTCCTACCCTTATGTAGCACGACGAGTGCCTCATTTTATTACTTTATCTAGCGGGCTCTGCTGATGTGTTTCTGTTCCTTAACATTTATATGTTTGTATAATGTACCTATATTTGTTGGAGGGTAAGAAACCTGTAAAGCCAGTGCATTGAACTTACATGTTTTTAACAACATAAAAATATTTTTTTGGTAAGTACCAAAAAGCAATAAAATTGCAACAAAATGGTAGCAATATTATAATTTCAATAACCGTACTGTAACCAGTACCGAGATGGTGGTATTAATTCTGCTTCGTTAGTGCTCTCGAGCCAAGGGACGATTAAATTCGGGAGAGTAGAGTGAACGGGACATTTTTATCATTGGCATAAATTAAATGCAATAAGGTATTTAGAGCCTTTCCCTTGGATACTGGTTTGGGGACCGTTGGTCGACCTGGGCACCCACCATTGATCTCATTGTTTGATACATTGCACTTTTGGGGAGCGTCGCTTGCGCACCATCATCGATCAACCACTATACAGGCTGTGGTTTCCAGTGTTTGATCATAATATTGTGATTGTGATAGTATCTTTAACAGTTACACGAGCTGAGCTCTAAATTTGTTAAGGTACTAGCTCTTGCCAGTGGCTTCACCCGCGAATATAAAAAATTATCCCACGGGAAAGTATTAAAAGGATAAAAAAAAGTAGCCTATGACCAGTATTCCAGACTATAATCTATCTCTGTGCCAAATTTCATCCAGATCCGTTCAGCCGTTCTGGCGTGATTGAGTAACAAACATCCATCCATCCAAACTTTCGCATCAATACTAATATTATAAGAAGTGTTTGTTTGGTTGAACGAGCAAATTTTTTTTCTTCATACCAAATTTCATCCAAATCGGTTCAGCCATTTGAGCTTGAAGAAATAACAAACACACACACACACACACACACACCACACATTCACTCACAAACTTTCGCCTTTATAATATTAGTGTGACTAACTTTTGCCGGCGGCTTCGCCCGCTCGTATGTCGGAAAATATCCCTCGGGAACGTACTACCGGGAATTTTATTCCTTGTCTACATTATAAAGGGAACCTCTGTGCAAAATTTCAGCTTTCTTGGTCCAAGGGTTTGGGCTGGGCGTTGATGAGTCAGTCAATCAGTCAGTCAGGACTTCTCTTTTTAACCGATGTCAAAAAGGAGGAGGTTCTCAATTCGTCGGAACCTTTTTTTTTATTATTTTTTTTTTTTTATGTATGTTCCCCGATTACTCGAAGATGGCTGGACCGATTTGGTTTTTTTTTTTGTCTTATTCGAGAGCAATACATCACAGTTGGTCCCATATAAAATTGATTAACTTTGCTTGTGTAGTTTTTGAGTTAGCTTCAATAATACGTATTTTTTCACCACTTTTATATGGATGATGTTCTAGTTTGTTTTCCAGATACTGGTATTAGAATTTGTGTGGGATAGGTACACAACTAAAAAGTGAAAAATAAAAACTTTTTTACAAAAAAAATACAACTGACTTCCAAAAACTACACTACAAAGTGAAAAATAACTTTAATTTCGGAAGTCGGTGGCAAAAAGCGAAAATACATTTAACTAGACACCGACTTCCGAAATTAAAGTTATTTTTCACTTTGTAGTGTTGTTTTTGGAAGCCGGTTGAATTTTTTTGTTATTTATAAAAAATATTATAAGTAGGACACGAAGGCGCTCTTATTCATTAATAAAATTACTTATTTTAATACCTATTTACCTACTATTTATGATACACTTAAGAAATAAAACGCAGTGAAAAGAAAAATGAAACAGCATATTCAGGGGTCGACAGGAATGATAAATGTTTTATAAGAATAAACTACGCATCAATAAATCCTCACGTGTTATTGTGAATCAAACACACCCAATACCTACCTATGAGAAGTACCTAGTTGCGTTTTCTTTGTCCCACTCCTACCTACTCCACATAAAATACAAAGCAGCGCAAGAACCCGAAAGAATTTAGTCAACGCTAATACCAAATTCATTGCACATACCGCTCGTTTTATGATTTTGTCGCTGAAGTAAAAAACAAAAAGAAGCAGGAAAAATTGAGCATTTGTTTACACCCTGTGGAGACGGTGTGGAGTCGCGTGTGCGCATATAACCGAGGTGCAGCGACGAACGACACACAATCACACGCCGGCCGCCTGCCGCAACACCGCAACTGTGAGTACAATAACATATCTACGCTGTAAACACGCAAAAACACGCCGATTTTTTCAGAGATGATATTTTTATAATGTAATAGGAGAGAGTAGTTTTAAGCCAAGTACGAAAAAAAAAATTAGCTTAACCACTCGACTGCCGGAAACGTAGAGCTACGCGAGACACAGTGTTTTTTTAATTGTTTCTGTAATACGGCAAGCTAATAATAAAAGATACTGTCGATACGTAATAAAATAAAAAGGAGTACCTTTTACTTAAATATTAAAAAAAAAAAAACTAGTGATTACTCCGAAAATAATTTTGAATAAAATAAATAGGGATAAGCTTTGTCACGAACAAGTTAACATGCGACTTTTACCGGTGGCGCCTGCGCAGGCAGTTGGCCAACTTTTAATTATATTTGTTTATAAAATAAAGTATCACATAAATATTCATCATAGCATCTGTTTCTTTTGAGCTTGACTCCTGTTTAGTGAAAGTGTTAAATATTATGATTGTTTTATGATAATTTTATTGACTTTCGATAGTTCTTAAAAGATGTCACTAAAACCTATTAAATTAACTCGTTGTTTTTGATAATCATTTTGCTAATTTGCAAATGCTAGACTACAATAAAAATATAAACACGATGAAAAAATATAATGATGATATATAATATATGATAACTTGATAATGTTATAAGTTCAGACAATAAAATTAAGGAATACATGATGACTGAAATATTTGCATGAATTGTTGAAAAGCCGGTACAATAATATTGCGTGCAGTTATTAACTTAATAACAGTTCGGTAACAGCATAACATGTTAATATGTGCGGTTTTTATCGATATGCTGATTGCTTGTTAATTTGTTTCCTTTTTTTTTCGGAAATGAAATTACCATTTTTCAGTGAGATTTATAGTTACCGTTTTATTATTGTACTTCTTTCTGCCTTCAATACTTCTGGCTTTAGCTTTTCCACGTGTTTTTTTTTCCGGAAAAGAAAATTAAATTTTCTAAATGTTGGGTTGACGGTTTGCATTGCTGCCTAAAAAATATCTAAAGCTTTTCATGACGACAAAAGATGTTGTTTCAATCAAATTTAAGTATAAGCCATGTTTTTCAGCATAAACTAAAACACTTATAATAAACGGTTGTTCTGAATTATGTGTACGCGATAAGTACCTAGGTAGTTTTAAAACAAAAAATGCGCAATAAATTATTATTCATTAATATTGACATAACAATACTAGCAATCATGTTATTTTATTTGAAACAATTTTTAACCGACTAAAATTTGTACTATTTCGCTATTTTATTGCAAACTTTTTTACTGAAACAGATTAAAAACTTCTAAGTATTACCTACTTAAAATATTGTGTCTATAAATAATTCTATTAGGATCATAATTTAAAAAAAAAAACTTAAGTAAATGAGATAAAGTTTTATAGAAAGTGTAATAATTCATTTTTTTAATTGCTTGACTATAAAACCATTCATAAAAATTAGTTTCAACTTCAGGCGTGAGATATTGCAGTCCTGTTTCACTATCGCTAATAACGCCTGAATTTATGATAAAATGAATTAATAATTAAAAAATTCAAGAAAACTGCTATTTGAAAGGATTTTTTTAATAAAACAGACAGTTTCCCTTGTTAAAATTCTAGCTGTATCGATCGTCGTATGATCTGATAAGGATTTTTGTATAATCTTTCTACATTCATCGATGCTCACCTCACGATACCTAAGTAACTCATTCGCACTCAGTATTCACATGTAATATGTATTATGAAACGCGCCATAATCGCACCTTAGGACTCATGTCACGGGCATGGGTTTTGTCTTTTAAGGCGACGATAACCTACTTTTAAAGGAGCTCGTGGCTAAGTAATAACAGCCGCACGGGTCGATCCACCAGGTTAAGCTACGCTTGCCGGAGTTAGTCAGTGGATGGGTGACTATCTTTACATACCGAGACTCCTCCATGCCTCGTTAAGCCATTAGTCCCGGCTGTCATTCGTGGATCTTATAGTCGTTACGGGTCGTCAGAAGCTCGAAACTCTGACAACCAGTCTTACCAAGGGGAAACGTATTACCCAGTTACTGGGTTGTGGAGGTCAGATAGGCGACTGCCTATAAAAATGTAAAATACTCGTATTCAGTTGCATCCGGTTGGACTGGAAGCCGACCCCAACATAGTTGGGAAAAGGCTGGACAGATTGATTGATAACCGACTTTTAAAGATTTATGATTTTTCGAAAACGCTGAGTCACATAATTCTTTTTTTCCTACCACAAACATAAATTTGAATGTTCATATCCCTAACTTAAGAAATGCTGGGTTTCCCATACAAACTTTCATCCCCTACATCACCCCTTTAAGATTATTTTTGAGACGAAAAGTAGCCTATGTCCATCCCGATGCCATCTATCGCATTGCCAAATTTTATCGAAATGCGTTCAGTGGTTTAGGCGTGAAAAGGTAACAGACAGATAGACAGTTACATTCAAATTTATAATATTACAATAGTATGGATAAAATAAATTAATAATGCGTCTAATTTGGGGCAGTGCTGTTTGATAGGCGCGTCTTATTACTGGGTGTACGTACGCGTTGCGTGAGCTCAATAGAATAGAACAAGCAAGCTAACCACTCGTGGCCATTGGCATATATCTGCGTCTTAATGAAAGCAAAGGAGTCATAGATGGACAAAGGCTTTTCACTTTCGGCCGGTGACCTTTGTACAGGATAACGACACTAGTGAACTCATCTGGTCTTTAGTATGCAAGATGGGTGCCAGAGGTATCAATACGCGTAGGTACTCTTCGGTGATTCGCTGATGTGAAGCGACACACGGAATTGCGACCAATATAAAGTTGATGCTATTGACATTACTGACGAATTGTTTGCAGTAGAACGACCGGGAAAAGGGCTATTAAAACGTGACTAAAATGTTTGAGTTGACAGTTTAAATGGAAATGAAATATTTGTAGTTTTATTTAAATGCATGAAGCACATTGATTTAAGTGGATTTTTTATGAGTACCTATGAAATGGACATAATGTTGTTTTGTAAAACCATATTTGCCTAAGTACTTTTTGTAAGTAAACTTACCTACCCAAACATATTTTGTGCACTTTGAATAGGGACGACGCCTGGGTAAAAAAAAAAGAAATTCTATTTAGTCTATCAGTCAGATAATAAAAAAATATTAGAAACGTATTTTTTGCTTTATCATATTAATAGAAAATGACTTATATTACACGCATTAAAGTTGGGGAGTGGGGGCTCGCTACGTCACTTCTACGTATAAAATCTAGCTACACGTGACGTCACGCGATGTTTTAACTCAATGTATCGCCATAATCTTTTGATTTTGTAAAAAAAGAAAAAATACGTGTCCAATATTTTCTAATAATCTACTTAACGGACAAAAGAAACATTTTAGTCATCATCCCTATTGTAATAATATGACTTTTTGTAAGCCAATTACTTATAATCATCTCAGGCTTTGGGCGATTTACCACTAGGTATAATTAAATTAAACAAAGACTAATAAATTCCACAACAATGCAATAGGAGTGTATAGGACCTATTGGAAGGGCTGAGACATTCCTGACATTTAGTACTCAAGCCTTTGGCAGTTTATTACTTCTAAGTAATTGAGCGTGAGGCTTCGATGCGACTGCCAATTGAGTACAGTCGGAAAAGACATTGCTGTGTAGGCAGTTAATTTAGACTCATTTTTAACCCATCTCCGTGACAAGAAGTCAAAACTATTATACCCTACTGCTTGACTCGGGGACTCCGTGCTAAGGATACCGTCCTGTGCGTGCTTCTTTGGATTTATCAGGCCTCAGCGCTGACGAGGCCTGATATCTGGCCTGCCCTGGTGGTCGTACTTCACCTTTTCAACCGACTGCAGCGAAGCTCAAAAGGAGGGTTTATTATTATAAAAAAATCTGAGAGTGTGTAGGGAAGTGTTTTTTACTATAATTTGTATTTTTTATGTTTCTCTAAATTATATTTTGTTTACGTGTCTATTCCCCTTTTATTTCAATGGATTCGTTACAGTTTGTCAGTTACAGTGTACAGTCCGCTGAGTAGTCATATCTTAATCATCGCTCACTCAAAGTAATTTTTATTTCAATTAAATCGTCTAAAGGTTTCAAAACGAATCTAGAGTCTATAATCCATTAAAATAGAAGTTTATTCGAGTTTGACACTTTTTGATGACCAGACTGATTCTGATTCGGACTTGATGACAAGTATAAATTAACTAGCTCTTGCCCACGGCTCGGACTAAAAAAATACTATGTTTTAATCCAGGTAGGTACATGGTCTACCCAAATCTATTCAGCCGTTTTAGTGTGAAAACGTAAGAAACAAACAAACACTCACTTTCGCATTTATAATAATAATAATATATACACTTCTGGACACATCTTTTGGCCCACCTTGTATTTTCAGTTTCGTTTGGTCCTAGCTAAAATTTTATATTAGGTCGAGCTAAAAGTTTTTATGCAGTTTTGAACCTGGCACATTCACAATTTAATTCAATAGTCTTTTTTTGAATTTCGAACACAGAATTTAAAGAAACAAAAGACAATTTGGAGCCTGTTTGTTGATATCAAACAATCGAATACTAAGAAAACTTGGTTTTATTGGTTTACTTGGATTTAATTCTTGAAAAAGTGATTGATATCTTTGGTTTTGCAACAAACATTACTTATTCTTAACATTAAGGTGAGGTTCTATCAATAATCTATGGATACTTCACCTGAAGTCGCCGCCCAAGCTGTGGCACTTATTCAGGCCGGACACAGCCAAAGAAACGTGAGTGCTCAACTTAATTTAAGTCGATCTGCGGTCCGAAATGTTTATCGGAGGTACCTAGAGACTGGCGGCTTTGTTCGTCGCCAAGGCAGGCCACGATCTCGGGTCACAACTGAAAGGCAGGATCGATTCATCGTGACGACCAGCTTGAGAAATCGTCACTTTACCTCCATTGAGATACAAAACCAACTTCGCGACTTCCACGGAGTATCTGTGAGCGCTCGAACTGTTCGGAGAAGGTTAAAAGAACGCGATATGGTACCACACAAGCCAGCTAATGGCCCCAAACTAACGCGAGCCCACCGAACAGCGCGCCTTCATTTCGCACGCAGTCATTTAAATTGGACACAGCAAGATTGGAGCCGTGTACTCTTTTCTGATGAGTCTAAAATTGTGTTACATGGCAATGATGGAAGGAAGAAGGTCTACCGACGTAAGGGAGAGCGTTTCGCACAATGCTGCTTTGAAGAGAGGGTTGCTTATGGCGGTGGCTCATGGACTGTCTGGGGCGGTATATCCGCGAGCGGCAAAACTCAACTTGAGGTTGTTACAGGACCACGGCTGCCAACATTAAATGCTGAAAGGTACATTCGTGAGTGCTTAGAACCTCACGTGATACCATACGCGGACTATGTGGGCCCAAATTTCCTTTTTATGCATGATAATGCAAGAGCCCATGCGGCCGGCATCGTCAGGGAATATCTTCGGGATGTGAACATCACAGTTATGGACTGACCAGCCAGAAGCCCAGACATGAACCCCATTGAGCACATGTGGGACGAGCTAAAAAGACGTGTTAGGGCTCGTCAGCCAGTTGCCCAGACGATGCAGGAGTTGAAAACTGCCATAGAAGAGGAATGGGAGATGATCCCTCAAAATTTCATAGAGCGGTTGATAAACTCTATGCCTAATCGTATGAGAGCTGTGGTAGATGCCCATGGAGGCAACACGCGTTATTAAATTAAACCTTTATTTGATAAAACATGTTTTTTATTCAAAAATCAATTGCCTTTAACAAGGCGCATATCCGACTTGTTAGGCGTAGCTCCATGTCGTATGGTATTCTGAATTCAAATTCAAAACAATACGATCGAAAAAGATGGTAAAATGTATCAGGTTTAAAACTGCATCAACAGTTTTTGTTCAATCTAGCAAACATATTTCGGTAGGGGCCATCGAAACCTAAACTCTAAGGTGGGCCAATAGATGTGTCCAGAAGTGTATATTATTATACTAGCTTTTGCCAGCGGCTTCACCTCCGTGGATGTCGGAAATTATTCCACGGGAACCTTACACTTTTCAGGGATAAAAAGTGGCCTATGTGTGCCTATGTGTGTGTGTGCTTGTGTGTATTCCAGACTATCTCTGTGCCAAATTTCATCCAGATCCGTGCAGCCGCTCTGGCGTGATTGAGTAACAAACATCCATCCATCCAAACTTTCGCATTTATAATAGTAGTAAGATTATAATTAGGATTAGGATAGTTAGGATTAGGATATTGTTTGGTCCATTGTGCAATGATGTAGGAATTATTTTCTTTCCTGCATATTAAACTTTATTGATGACTGTACCTACTAGTGATTATAGAGAAGGGAAGTGTGATGGTTCCGATCCTTTTAATGTTATGAGGACTTTGTAATGTTATGTGATTTGAACAATGGCTGTCTAGATTTTGCTTTGGCATCAGGATTTAAAAAATATAAAACCCTCGATAGCTTCTCAGTTTATTTACACTTGAACTTACGAGTTCAAGTATAAATAAACTGAGAATTTTGTATTATTTTACATTCTTTAAAATTAGAGCCAAACACAAACATATATGTTCATAGTTTTAAATTATTAAAACGACTATAAAAATCAAATAATAAAATCTGTGTATTAGAAATTTACCAAATGTTATTCATGCAAGTATTTCAAATAAATACGAGTATGTAAATATTAGGAGACATTACTCTTGGGCCAAGTAAGTAAACATACGTAACGTGTTATGTCAATGTTTTGGCAAGCATTTCCTTTTGGGACACAAACCGTGGATTTTCCTGGATTTTATATAAATTATTCAAATATTCATTATCTGCTGGGAATTGAATGTTGTCCTGTTTATATTATTTTTGTTTTATAGATGGATAACAACAATAATAAACAAACTCTATGATAACTAACTTTTACATGCAAAACTAAAATACCTTCGTATTTAAAACATTCAAATGAAGGACTTTGTTTTTCTTTTTTTTGCTCTTTTTTTGGACTTTTTTTGATAGGCTTTTGAAAAACATTTACTTGACTAAAAAATTAAAATGAAACTAAATGTTTCCTTTAGTTTTTATAAATCACTAGCTGACCCAACAGACGTTTTCCTATCTCAATTTCTATATTTCATATAAAAATTCCATTCCATTTTCCCGGCAATTATTAAGATTTTTCTTTCCGTAAAAACCTGATTCGGACTAAGTATTACGAACTAAAACCAAAATTAGTCAAATCTGTTCTCAAGTGATGCGCTTACCAACGAACAGCATTTTATTTTTATTAACATTTTAAAACTAAAATTAGCCAAATCGGTCCAGCCCACAGAGTAATTGTATCGTTCTCAAGTCAATGGACAAAGTTGGTCTCTTGATAATAATGTTGATTACAGTTTTACACGGGCGTGCGAGACTAGCAATAGGGATGTTTCCTGGGTAAAAAAAAGAAATTCTACTTAGTCCGATAGTCAGATATTAAGAAAATATTAGACACGTAATTTTTGATAAATCATATTAATAAAAAAATACTTAGATATAACGTCAGAACTAACAAATTACGTATAAAATCTAGCAAAACAGTGACGTCATGCCACATTTTAACTCAATGTATCGCCGTATTCTTTTGATTACGTAAAAAAAGAAAAAATACGTGTCCAATATTTTTTAATAAACTAAATGACGTACAAAAAAAATTTTTGTCATCATCTCTATTCCCTGGACCCCACACTAGGGTTCCCTGTGTCGTGGGGTCCAGTCTCTTATTTAGTCAGATCCGCTACCACCTTGCTGACTGGCTAATATTTATACCACATGCACGAGCTATTTGTGTACAGTTCGTGCCTATAAGAGAGAGAGAAAGAAAGAATATAATAATTTAAAGCTTTAATTTGATGCTACCTAAACATTCGTCCTCTGCGTCAGGCCCTGATGCTCAATTTGCATTGCTGATGAACCCCCCAGCTGTTAAACCGGTTTCTTTTTGTTCCAAGAATTAGCACCGGTGTTCGATGTCACCAAATTATAAATATTAATATGTGGTTTAAGCTGACTAAATATAATTTAAATAAACAGTGGACCACGACTTGACATTTTAGGTAATCTTTTGAGAAAAGGCTGTGAAAGTTAATAAAATTTTAATAATGGAAACGTAAAATATACCTATCAATTTATAATTTTTTAGAGCTTTTTCTCTTTGGGAAGTATTATTATCACAAGCTTTACATAAACACAATAAAACGAGTAGTTTATGATTGTTTGTTCACCGCTTTAGTAGGTTTATCTTAGTTTATAGCGAAATAGAAGCCACGCATGTCAGCACGACGGCTTTTAATGGCACCAGATGAGATCGTAATATTCTACTCGACAACCACGAGGATGCAATGAATACTAATTTCTCTACAATAACTTTAATCAAGTATAATATCATTGAATCAAGTTATGTTCATGGGAAGAATGAAGATGTAGCTCCGACATTGTTTGTATCATTTTTAACGGAAGAATGTTACGCGACATTTTACATGAAACGTAGGGCGAGGATCGAGAACGAGGATTCTCAAATAATATCAAGGATGCATGCCTTTTAGTTTATTGCAACATAGCAAATGATGTTAGTACTATTGTTAAGGTATTTAGTGGTATATTAGATACTTAAGAACATACAAAATATGTACATTGATACTTTTATTAATGGTTGAAGAAAGTTTAAATATACTTATCCTAGATGTGCCGATTCAAGTTAAAAATAATTAAAAATATTTTACTTCACATAAATCTACACGGGTATTTATGAAACGTCAGAAGTTAGGTGCATGGTTCCAATTGGTCGTTTCCTATTGGTCGGCAAGAAACTCCATGATTATCTTCTCTTTTATATCATCAATCAAAATCAATCTGCCTAGCCTTTTCCCAACTATGTTGGGGTCGGCTTCCAGTGTAACCGGATGCAGCTGAATACCATTATTTTACATGGAGCGACTGCCTATCTGACCTCCACAACCCATTAACTGGGTAATACGATACCCCTTGGTAAGACAGATTGTCAGACTTTCGGGCTTCTGACGACCCGTAACGACTGTCAAAGATCCACGAATGACAGCCGGGACCAACGGCTTAACGTGCTTTCCGAGGCACGGAGGAGTCTCGGTGTGTAAATGTCACCCATCCACGGACCGACCCCGGCAAGCGTAGCTTAACCTGATGGATCGACCCGTGCGGCTGTTATTACTTAGCCACGAGCTATCATCAATCAAAATATGGAGTTAATTTCAGTTCAAAACTATTTCTTATTTCTCATAAAGTGTTTTCCGAGCACGATCACTTTAGTCTTCATTTAAAGCCAGTATGAAGGAGTATATAGGAGTGTATAGGGAGTTAAGTGGCGTTCTTTGGCTATTGTTACAAACGATCAAACAGATTTGAACTTAAGCGAGTGGGGAAAGCTATTTTCCGCCAAGCCATTAGGGGGCTTAGCTAGTTATTGTCTTACTTCTAATGGTTTGAAACTGTTTCAGAAAAGTGTGTTTTGTTTGTGCTTTCGATTTCTGGTAGAGTAGGTACGATTATTCTTGAAGTCTGTCTGTTTTTCGAGTTTCGTTTAAATGAAAGTCTCTTCCAAAGTAAGTCACATAAAATGCGATATCGTAACTACCTAAAAAAGAAAAAAAGTAGAAATAGGACTATTAGCTACTGAATTACAGTTCACCCTAGATATATGTATTTATTCGTTAAGTGAACAATGTATGTCTTTTTAGAATACATAAAGAATCTTTAAACCCAAGCATTCATTATGATTTTAAAGTTTATCATCGTTTCTAAAATCATGTCTAAAATATAAATGACTTATTTGTCGTTAAAATGTAAATGGATTTTTAATCCTTCATTTTACACATGCCGATAATAGCTATATAAACTATATGGCTATTATAGGCATGTGTAAAATAGCTAAATAGCTGTTCTATACACATATTATGTACTGTGCCCTTGTTTCTAGAAAATTACTATTCTTGAACATCTTATTACCTTATCAGCTTATCACCCTTGAATCAGCCGTTATATAACACATCAGAATTCTATAATAGTTCAGCATCCAAACTTTTATTACTGATGCTCTAGGTACGACTAGGTACTTTTACTTTTTTTAGAGATGACAATAAAGTGATAGTTCGCAGAAAAAGTAAGTAAGATAAGTTCAGCACGTTTTTTTGATGACAATCTATTGTGAATGGTTAAGTAGGTATTAGAAGAAGCCTAGTTTATCACAATGAGAGGTTTAGGTCAGTAGGTGATGGTGACACATCTGGAGCGGCGGTCCCGTTACTGCGCCGGCGCTGGTTCCGCGGTTGCGCGTGCGCAGCTCGAGTAATAACGTTGTTTATTACCTGATTATTATTGGCATTTAGGTATTACAGAGTTCTACCATTCCTATTTCTTTAAGCTACGTTATTGGTAGGCATGCAATTCGAGTACCTATTCTCCTCACTTTAATAAAGTCCTATACATGAGTTTATAGTCAAGTCCCTAATAGACGCAAGGGTATTCGAAGTGTTCGAGTTTTTTTTAAATTAATTAGTTGCCATTAGATATCCGAAGGCGAGAACGCTTTAGGCACGCGCGTACGCTTATCCGATTATCTGGTGGGCAGTACAGAAAGAGGTGATCTATTAGAGACATCTATTAATTAGAAATGACACCGCTCAATAGCCCAAATCCAAACATCTTTACAAGTTTACGATGTTTAATATCTATCCCTCCAACCACTGTTGAACCCGAGAGGGCCAAACAATCAAATGATTGTTTATTGTTGGTAGGCTGAATTAATTAACTCAGCCTATCGTAGTCCACTGGTGGACATTGGCCTGTCCCTAGCTGCACCACACAACATCCAGTGCTCTTCTATCCGCATAGTCTGTCCCAGCCATGTTTTTAAGGTCGTCAGTTCATCTAGTTTGGGGGCCCATTTACGCGGTCTCCACTTCAGGACTCATCTGCTCGAACCGTTGTCCGTCCTTCGACAAACATGACCGGCTCACTGCTCTCCAGCTTGCTAAGTTTGTAAGCTTTATCAGTGACTAAAGTTCTTTTCCGGATAATCTCATTTCGGATCTTATCTTTCAAAGTAACCCCGAGCATAGCCCTAGCTTTACAGCGCGCTGATCCACCTTGGATTTGTGGCCCAGCCCAACTTTCAATGTCCACGTTACGGCACCGATATATGTCATAACGGGCAGGTTTCACTGGTTTAAGACCTTTGTCTTCAAATATTACGGTATAGACGACGAGAAGACTTGACGTAGTTGATGTTAGATGTTCATAATGCTGGCACAAGTTTATCTGTAGGTAGTAGGTATTGTAAAAAAAGAAATAAGCTCTTGACGTGTGTGTCAATGATCTTGCTAAAGTATATATTTTCTCATGTAAATTGTTACGTTAATTACACGTTTGTTACTCTGAATCTTTATTTATTACTAAGTTAAATGCCACAATTTCTTCTATCAGTGGTAGCAGAGCGTGGTTAAGCAACAACATGCTTCAGTGGAATAACCCTTTTTGTTGCAATTTTTGCATGATCTATCAGTTGAGTGTAATTTTGTCCATAGAGTGTGCATGATTATTTATTTTTAATTCAAAAACGAGTTTTGTCATAAACAACAAAAACTGCAAATGTCATTTATCTATTTTGTAGGTGTTTTTTTTTATTAGATTTTTCAATTTATTGTGACATGAGTTATTTTATTTTTAATAATAAAATAGAATTGTTTCGATGTAAATTCTAAGAAGGGAAATATCGAACGACGAGTATAATGTTCCAACCTGTTTTCATTTACATTGGCATATAAAAATAGATATTCATGTTCTTCCATTTGTATTTCTAAATTATCATCGATAGGTGTAAATTATAAAGTGCTATGCCTGCTATAATAATTTTGGTACCAATACAATATTGAGAAGAACAGTTCTTACCTGCAAATGAGTCCAATCCAATGAGAGCAATTAGAAACAAGTGAGTACCTACTAAAGCTGACTAAAGCAATAAATTGAAGACATTATCGGCAGATGCCACAGGTAGCAAGTTCTAAGGTACTATCTCCATAATATTCCCGATAAGTAGACTATTTCATTAGCCATGGAATGTGGAACCGTCGCCAGCCAATCGTATCCGTTATTCGTATACCGTACACACCCTGACACCCAACTACCATGGGAAATGGGTAACTGTACTGAGTAACTAGCTAGTTAATATTACATTACAGCTAGATAATTAATTTCACACAGGTGATAGGAAAACTTGTTTTAAGGTCCAGGTTCGAAGATGTGGGAACCTGTATAAGATGTCGTTTTATAGTTTGTGTTAGAGTTTTTATTAGGTTTACATCAGTGTAGTGAATACATCTATTGAATATGTAAGTCTTTAAGCAAGATATTTTCTATAAAAAGAATTCTAAGAATTTTAAGTCTTAGTAAAATTTGGCGACATTGGATACAGCACGTAACTAGAAACTTATGTGAATGTTACTCTACAGTTCGTGTTTTAATCCTAGTTTATAGGAAAAATATATACAGGTAGTAATTTGACTTTTCAAATGTTCCATGAAAGTTACATGCTCTGTGGTTCCATCAAAGACATTAAATATTATCTTAAGGACGCTGTTACAAATGGCTAGTCAAATCATTACTTTTTTACACAAAAGTATGTTTATTAAATAAAATGCTTTGCATTCTTAAAATGTTTTTTGGCCAAATTGTTGATACATGTGCATGGTACAATTGTGAACTATAAATATAATTTTAGATATGTACAGTTTCTCAATAAATGTACCGGGGTGAAAATTTTTACTTCGGTACATTTATTGAGAAAATGTAAATGTACCTATTTAAAATTATATTTATAGTTCGCAATTGTACCATGCACATCTATCAACAATTTGGCCAAAAAAAAATTTAAGAATGCATAGCATTTTATTAATAAACATACTTTTGTGTAAAAAAGTAATGATTTGACTACCCATTTGTAACAGCGTCCTTAAATCTCTTTGGGTTCCATGTATGATTTTTTCTCAATTCATAGTTTGACATTTGCACCTGTCAAATTACTATCTGATATTAAAAAACGAACTTTACCTGATCCATTGAGGAGTACAGGCTATTTTATTATCACGACACTTATGTAGAGATTCTTTAGTAGATATAAGTAATAAAATCTAATATAAATAATGAGTGCTGTTTTCTTATTATTAAACATTCGTGTTTCTGTTGTCAAAAGGTTCAAAATGAAAGCGATAATACTAGCGACGTTGGCAGTCCTGGCGGTCGTGACGACTGCAATTGAAGGTAAGAAAAATTACAAAGTAAACACCGGTACCTAGCCTAATTACGTAACACAC